>VXBW01000604.1:1386100-1401676 GCA_013400375.1 Thinocorus orbignyianus | reverse complement strand
GGCGGGTACCGGGCTGGGAGGTGCTGCTTTGTCGGTGTGTTTAGTTCTTGTCATCCCCTCAACGTAAATCCCACCGGTCTGTCTAGTCGGGAGGCTGGAAGGTCTCTGTGTGCCGGTGGGGGTGTTTCGTGTTGTTGTTTTTGAGCAGTACAGGGTGACGGCTTTGGTTCTGCTCACGGGTTTCTGATAGTAAAAGCTTCTTGGTGGGAGCAGCGCAGGTAGGAAGCAGTGGCAGAGCTGCTGTAGTGAAGGGATGCTGTGGCCGGTGCCCTGGGAACCCATGGAGATGCCCATGGAGATGCCCTGCCACAGGAGCCAGAGGTGCAGATGCCTGTGGGGGCTGGGTCTGTGGTGTGAGCTCTGGGTGGTGCTGCCTTAAGAACGGGCAAAACTGTTATGGGGAGAGACTTTTCATTGCTGTTCATTTCTTCTAAACCTCTCTGTGTGAATAATGACTGTAAAAGCTGGATTGTAGATCTCAAACATTTAGCTTAATAAATGTTGATAAGGAAGTAATATATATTCCTAGGCCGGGGGTGTCACTGACTGTCAGTTCTAACCTAGGAGTCAATGAGACCCTCTTTTAACGAGGGCTTAAATATGGTTAAACTTACCAACTATCTGAATTCCTGGCTTGCCCAGGAAAGCTGTTTGCTGACTGAGTGCCTGAAGCTCCTCAGTGCTGGTCCCAGGCTGCGTGCAGTGACTCTCAGGATGGGACTGGATTTATTTTCCTGTCTTTCACTGTTGGTTTTCACTTCTGTGTGTAATCTAATTAAACTACCTATTTCTTCAGCTAAGCTATTCTGACCTTTGGCAGTGAGCATCTCCAGTGTTTTGCTGTTTGCTGTCACACTGGTGTGTTCAGTTACGTGATGTCTGATATTCGGCCTGGCTGTTGCTGGCACTGCTGTTGCTCTGCCTGGCCGTGGGAATACTTTGGTGGCCTGGCTGTAGCTTTCCTTCTGTTTGAGGTGCTGGAGGTGCTCTGATTATTTAAAGGAGTAGTTGAAGCTGTGTTTCCTTGGAGGCTGTCACATGTCACCACTGTACTGTCACCGTCCAGCCTCACTTAGTGCCGGGGTTACTGTCACTGCAGGTCCCAAAATGTAGAGTGCAAGGTGTACGTCTGCTGTCAGGGAAGATAATCTGAATTAAAACTAGCGCATGTCTGAGGTTTTTTAACTGAATCTAAAATTGGAAGTGCTAAAAATAAGACACCTTTAGCAACTAAAAATTAACTTGGAAACATGTACAAGGCAGTATTCCCCGCAGCTCAGTGGTGGCATGGAATTGTTTAGCTTCTGGTCCCACCGGAACAGATCTCTGTGATTACGGTGCTCCTTGCAGCTTGTGAAGCAATATCTCTACTTGAGAGCTCAGTGATTAAGTTTATGCTCGCTTAACTTCTGAGACTTCCAAAAAAGCTCATTCAAAGAACTGCCCCAATTTAGTTATCAAAACAAGCTATACCACCTTTCTTCTCCTGCTTCCCCTAGCTGTAGTGTAAAAATAAAGGCATTTGCTGTTTGTGAAGGCGAATGGCAGTGCTGTGAAAACTTGTATTTCAGGTCCGAAGACAATTGTATGAAGTTGGTATTAAGCAATCAACTCTCTCTCTGCTTCATGAGTAATTCTGCTCATTACAGCAGGCTGTTATGAAGGTCACCCGTCTTTACTGAAGAGCTCTGAGACCAAACGTGTGATGATGTAGTTAAATCCTGTGGTTAGCCTGAATAGCTTCAAACTGTGTATATTTATCACTGCACTTTTTCTCATAGATCAGTGTAACATGCTCTTTTCTTTAACTTCAAGTGCTGCAAGAGAGTAAAGAGGGAATACAGATTTGATAACTTTGCAGGCGAAGGGAGGTGTTAGCACAGAGCCCTGTGCCGCTGAAAAGCTTCGGTGATGGGATCTTCTGCTTGGCTGTTCCTGTCCCCGCAGCCGTCCTGGTGACAGGGCTCTCGGGGCTGTGAGTGCTCTGGGCATGAAATAGTTCTTTGATTCAGGCAGATTAAAATCTTGTTTTGGCAATGGAGTTTTTTTTTTTTACAAGTGAGCCATCAAGATTTCTAACTTCCATTGTCACTTGCTAAATAGTGTTTGAATTAGTTTTTATTCCTAAAAGATGAGCAATTAAACTATTACATTTTGCCTGACCCAACTACTTCTTTGCATTTTATCTCTTAGCCTTTTTCAAGTTGACTTACCTTTAAAAACTCAAACTTGAATTTATGTCTAAATTAACAGAGTAGTTAACTGCAAGACTGGCAGAGGGTAGCTGGAGGTGTGGGTGTGATGGTCCGGATCCCTTCTGTTCTGGGGCAGGTTAGCACGGGGTTATGCAGTGGGGCTGCTCTGCTGCCTCTGTACCACACAGTGATGCCTTGGGCTTCTCGGCAAGCCCTGAGCCGAGGATGGATGCCTTGACTGCAGCATCTGTCACCAGTTTGGTGGGGCAGACTTATGATGGGGATTGAAAATGGCCAGAGTGATGTCTCTCACCAGGTACTTTGCTTTCTGCCGGCCTCTGTCCAGCCTGGTAACTGGCCCAGGAGCCACCAGCTGCTGGGCTGTGAGAACAGTCCTGCCTGTTAAAATCCTTTCTTGGACTTCAAGTGTCGTGTAGAAGATCGTGTATTAATGTATAATAAAATGTCACGATGAAACTAGATGCTAACCGTGCTCATTATAAAAATAGCTTTATACATTGTGCCCATGTGTGCTCAGCTTGATATGAAAACTTGGTTCTGTTTAACCGTATCTTTGTTATGTGGAATAACAGTTCTGAGCTTTAATATTAAAGATCAACAGTCTAAGAGTATTTTTCGGGGCAGAAAGTGAACTGCTACAAGCATTTTAACCTGTCAGTGTCAATAATGCTTGTACCTCTTTGGCTGCACTCTTTTCTGCTTCTATATTGTGTATCCAAAATCAGGGAGGTGTTCTGTAATGAGTCTTAATGTTTAAATGTTACACGTACTTGTTTATTCTCTTCCCCTGCGTGGCACTGCCTTAAATGTCAGAAGTTATTAATATGCTTAATTATAGATGTTCTGAAGTAGGGACTCCTTTTAAAGGTATTCTAGTAAAGCTATTAAAAAGGGAAATATTTCTAAAATATCAGGCTTGAGTTTTGGAAGGTTTCCATAATCCAAGGCTTTCTTTGTGTAATAACTAGATGTTACTGCAGTTTTTGTTGTATAATTAAGTCTGGTAAATCAGAAGTCAAGGTATTGCTATTGGCCAGTCTCCTGGGAATGGATGGCTTTAGCAAGTGAGGTCTTAATTCTTTTTGGGTGAATATGCTGCAACTGCAGAACTCTAATCTTCTCTTTATTATTGTTGCCAGAAATTCCAGATGAAAATGGTAAAACCCAACGAGCTGACAGTCTTATTATGAAGAAGATAAAGAAAAAAAAGAAAAAGAAACACCGGGAAGACATGAGGGGGAAACGCCTGAAGATGTACAACAAGGAAGTGCAGACAGTGTGCGCTGGACTCACTCGCATCGACAAGGAGACTCTGTCTCCAGGACAGTGTGATAGCTTAGAGATGAACAAGGAATCCTTCAGGTACCTGAAGGATGAGCAGCTCTGCAGGCTGAATTTGGGAATGCAGGAATATCGAATACCCCAGGGAGTACAAACACCATTTGTGACGCACCAGGAGCACTCTGTTCGCAGCAGCTTCTTGAAAACGGGCACTAAATTTAGTAACTTCATTCATGAAGAACATCAGTCCAATGGTGGTGCTCTGGTCCTTCACGCGTACATGGATGAACTCTCATTTTTGTCTCCAGTGGAGATGGAGAGATTTGCAGAAGAGTTTCTGGCGTTGTCATTCAGTGAAAATGATAAAAATGCAGCTTACTATGCGTTAGCCATAGTGCACGGAGCTGCCGCATACTTACCAGACTTCCTGGATTACTTTGCTTTTAACTTTCCTAACACTCCAGTGAAAATGGAAATTTTGGGCAAGAAGGACATTGAAACAACAACAATTTCGAACTTTCACTCTCAGGTAAGAACTGTTTAAAGGGGTAAGAGTTGCACAGCACCGAGGTTTGATTGATCTCATTAGTCCAGAGAATAGATGGCCTGAAGTAGGTCAGGCACAAACTTTCTTCTTAGCAGATGAAAAAAGGTGATGCTGGAACTCCTGCTGCTGTGCTGTTTGTTCCTGTTCCTGCTGAAAGCTCTTGTGTGCCCACTGGTAGCTGGTGGGGCATGTTTCAGACACTGCTAACTGTGACCTTTAGAAAGATCTGCACTTACCCTCTTGCAGACTTTCCGTTGGTCTAAAGTTGGGAGAACACTGGCGTTGCTCACAAGAACCGGTAAGCCTGTACCAAGAGCTGTTCAGATTGCAGCTGCTGCTCAGCTTTCAGTGTATCGCTCTCAACAAATGAGTTGGGTTTTTTAACATCTTAGTTCTTTCAGTAGCTAATGCTGGGTGTTATCTAAACTTTCCAGCTTCAGAGAGGTGCTTGCAATAGCTTTTTAATTGCCTCTGAAAAAGGCTTTCATCTTATACTATCTTGATTTTTCATAATTGGCTTAAACTATCTTAGATTCTCAAACTGCATCTTAAATGGATGCAGCACTAGTAACTACACTAATTTCAAGAAACCCCTTGCATTTGACTCTTGTGATGAAGCTTAGGGCTGTCTATGAACATATTACAGTTTAGGCAAATTTATTTAGATGGAATAAAACATCTTCTTGCTTAGTCTAGTCTGAGAACAGATTTAAACTGCTCTTACTTTTCAAGTCTTTATTCAAGACCTTCATTACTGTTACTGGTTCACCTGTTGGAAGGGAAGGCCTGAGTTTCTGTTGTGCAGGGGTGCTGTTGGAGAAGATCTTCTTTACTAACGAGCTTTGAAACGGTAACACTGGTGGATGGGCAGCAGGGATCTCTCCAAATTTACCAGGTGTTTATCAGCAAGATTAGTGTTGGAAAGTCTGTTAGTACTGCACAGACAGTGACTGTGTGGTCACTTGCTGTGTCTTTGAATACTTTCCAGCATTTATGATAAATACTATTAAATTAGCGACTCTGACACTTACAGATTTGTTTGACAACAAATAGCTGCTGCTGCACTTGTTTTAAACCAATTTCTGTTTCTTGGTTTAAGTAATTCCTTGTGCTGACAGCTGCAGCCGAGAGCACATTTCTCCAAAACCTGCCTGTCTGCGTGTAGGAGCCGCTGGTGCCAGCACAGGCACATCTGCCTGGCACAGACGTGTGCTCTGCAGGTGGGAAACCTGTCCGTGGGTTAGGCTTCAAAGTCTTTCCTGTTAGTGATTTATCTGTGTTCTTTGGCATCATGACTACATTCTAATTTACTTGAAGTACGTGTGATGACCCCCTAAAATGGCTAAAGAGTGCCATCTGGCTATTTAGCATGTACACTTTTTCTTGGTGGATGTCTCAGTCTTGTGAATGTGACTAGCTTATACTATAAATATTTACATGTGAGGAACGTGTTGTCATATATAAGGGGCTTCACTGGGTTCTAGTCTGTGCTGGCATTTCATTTAATTCTATTTTAAGTACTATCTAAACTTGATTAAGATTGAGTCATGACATAAGGTTCAGTCGGTCTAAAACACCTCTAAACCCGGCTCCAGCATGACCTGGGTAATCCTCTCTGGCTGGGTCCGTGGGAGCTGAGCTGAGGTGGGGAGGTGCTGTTCTCAGCTTCTCAGACAGCTGAGGGGGGCTCTTCAGAGGATGCAGGGGGTGCTGTGGTGTCCCATTTGAAATGGATGCATTTAAACTGAACGTGGATTCAGCTGCGGTGGCTGCATGCTGCTGGAACACGAGTGTTCCAAGCTCACTTGTTTTCATTAAAGAAGGGTGAAATGTCCCTCTTAAGGGAGTGTGGGGAGGGAGGGTCTGGCTGTTCCTCTGCCGTGCAGCGCTGCTGAGGAGTGAACAAGCAGGCCATGCTTCACTTTTCAACCCTCCTGGGTGAGAGAGAGTGCGATACAAAAGCAGCTTGTAGTTATGGCTTTGCAGATTAAGCGTGTTACAGTATTGTTGTGTGCTGTGATACTGACTTTAGTTGAAGACACTCAGTTAAGTCACCTCTGTTCTGTGCTGAACCTTCTGAACACTTGAACCTGTTTGCTGACCTGACCCATGCTGGGGTGAGGGGATCTAGGGCATTAGGTGGTTTGGAGTTCTGGAGGCTCAGTGTCAAGAAATCAAACTTTGACCTGTAAACTGCAAGTTGACTTGCCATTTAATGTGACCTTTGGCTTGTGCAGCATTCAGCCGTTCTGTGTGCCTCTTCAGACAAACTGAATTTCAGTAGGAGGTGTCTCTAATTCAAAATAAGGACTTTAATCTGGAAGACTTAATGGGAAATCTAGTGATGATTAACTCCCTCACACAGTGAATTCTTTTGCTGTCATGTCAGTGAGGACAACATAAACCGGGTGTTTATAACCAAGCACTCCCATGTCTATTTGTAGTACAACTGTTTGGTTTCCGTACGTTAAAATACTTAAGGGTCAGCATTCTTTGGATTTCTTGCTTGCCTTGGCACTGGCTCATCTGTTCTAACGCGTTAGTGCTAAAACTGAGCTTTGGTTTGGAGCTATTCACTTGCACTAAGGGCTTCCGAGACTCAAATCACTGCACAGTGATCTGAGAGCTTTCTCTGCGTAAGGACACATCCGTTTGTAAGTCCTTGGCAGTGTAGCCAGAGTGAACTCTTATCAGCTGTTGCTGGACTACTGTGTCTATATTCCAGTCCAGATAGACCTACCTAGGCTTGAAAACCCCCTTCTGCTGTTCCCTAAGAAGGGATGGATCAGGTGCCTGGTGAGTTCCCTGTGTGGTCCAAGGAGCAGCCGAGTGGGTGCAGAGGGGCCGGGAGGGAGCTGGAGGTAAAGTCCCTTTTGCATAAGGTGCTTCTGGGCAGGGGGTGGGAGAAGCAGGTGATAAGAGGATAAGTTTTCCTGCTCCTGCGACGTGCTGTCAGAAAGCATACTCTTTATTCCTGAGAGCCTTGGTTTGTGAACCGTATCACAGCTTGGTTGTCTGTCCCACCGTAACTTCTCTTACTCCTGGAAAAAGGTCTCTCACTTCGATAGATTTTGTTAAAAAAGAACTTGTCCTTTCAGATCATGGCATGGAGAAATTGTGCATCTGTACTGCAAACTTGCTTCAGTTTAATCACTTAAATCATCTAAATAATGCCTGATGGCCTTACTGAAATACCTGTCAGGTTTTGGTGGAACACAGCCCTAGCTGCAGCGGTGTCACACCGTCCTCCTTCCTCCTGCTGCTGTAACGAGTCAGTAGCCTCGTGTTCTTGCTTTCTTCCTCAGAGCAAAGTGTTTGCATGGCTGGTTTTACAGCTGCCTTGCCATGCTGAAATATTGCCACTGTCACCTGATTCATGCTTTTCTTGAAGATAGGAAGAAACTTCTGAAGCTTATCCTTGATTTGCCTCAAGCTTATGCCCCATCTGTGTCCTCTTCTTACCCTACAAAGGGCACTCCCTGCTTAACCAGATACCAGGATTGTGACCTCAGGAGGCGCCGTTGCTGGCTGCTGTGTGAGACGTGGGTCAGCACATCGTTCAGCTGCCGGAGAATGGCTCCAGGAGCGCTGAAGAGCTAATTTGAAATATGCCTTTAACTGTTTTTCACGTGATAGTCTGGAGCTGAGAATACACAGGGCAGTGAAGGCTGTGTGGTGGTCTGAAAGGCACAGGACAGCTGGGGGGGCTTTCTACCTGTGAGTCCTATGACAAGGGTGAAGGTGGTGTGTGATCTGGTCCGTAGGTGGTGGCAGTTGGTGCTCCTGTGATCCACTACTGCTTTTAAAGACAGACCGTGAACAAATTACAGTGAAGAAAGGACTAAGTTGTTAACTTCTGATGGCCATGTAAGCTGCAGTGACTCAGGCCAAGTTCCTAAACAAGAACTGAACTTTAAACAAAAATAAGAAACTTTGAGAAAGGTCTTGTGGATCTAATAATAACGATTCACTTTCTCCTGGGGTGCCCTATAGCATCTGTTCTAAACAGTCTCTCTTCATCCTCCCGAAGGCACCTCTAATGAAATAGCTTTAGATAAATCCAAGGTTCAGTTCAGCTGTGGCCTGGTGTATTGCATTCATCAGTTTTTCTCTCTTGTGACACAACCAAAGCTGTGGTGGTGTTGTCTCTCCCTTTGTGGCCACCCAGGTCAATCGAACGTACTGCTGTGGAACCTACAGAGCAGGCCCCATGCGGCAGATCAGCCTCGTTGGAGCAGTGGACGAAGAAGTTGGGGACTACTTCCCAGAATTCCTGGATATGTTAGAAGAATCTCCATTTCTCAGAGTAAGCAGGAACTTGTGGTGTTTTGAGTGCAATAGATATATGAAACTTCATAGTTGTTTAAATATATCCAAGTCATTAGAAGCCATAAAGTATTCTCTCTATTGTTGGACTTGTTGTTTGGGGTGGAGACACACGTTCTTTACTGTGTCCAAACAAAAGGTACTGAATTAGGTATCTACAGTTGTGTAAATAATTAAAAAATTAAAGACAGTTTATCATATACACACTACAGAATCATCTGCTTTCCTAAAAACTGAAGTTTGAAAAAGTGAGTTTAGAATATATTTTACCTCTTGAACTTATTTAGGTTCTATGCAATTCGTTTGACAACAAGTTTGAAACAGTTTCACCAAAGGCATCACTTAATTTTTCTATCTCACCCAGTGTTTTGTGTTATGTGTGTTTTGTGGGTTGTTTTGTTTTTGTTTTCTCCTAGATGACTTTGCCCTGGGGCACTCTGTCCAGTCTCAGACTTCAGTGCAGGTCACAAAGTGATGATGGTCCCATAATGTGGGTGAGACCAGGGGAGCAGATGATCCCAACAGCTGACATGCCAAAATCCCCGTTCAAACGGCGCCGGTAATGTTCTGTTCTGCTTTCTTTCTGTATTAAATACAAAATGTTAGTTACATCTGCATTAGATTTGAGAAAAACCCAAAATACTTTGTGGAACTAGTTCCTCAGAAGGCGAATTCACAGGTTTAAGTTTTTCATTTGTTTCATGTTGGCTCAGTGGATAAGACAAACGCTATTTGTGATGCTGATTTTATTTTGCCACTGTTCATGGTAGTACGTGCTAGATCAGTGGTTTACTAAGATTGAAATATCTTTTGATTACCCTTCAGGAGACTTGCTCTTTCCACAGAAATAAGAGAAATAAAAGTGATTTGGTGGTGGGGGCAGGTGAAGGGTTCTGAATCAGCAGAGATCCTGACGCTGCTCATGTCAGTGCTGAAGCACTTGTAATCTCGGCTGCCTTCTGGGGAAGAATTGTGGGGGGTGTGTGTGTGTATTTGCTGTCTTTCTCAGGAAGAGGGTGCTGTAGACAAAATTTTAGGAGATAAAGAGTTGGAAACAATTCTAATTTCCAGCAGAATTTTTGAGTGTACTAACTAAACTTCAGTATCTATTAAAATAGCTCTATTTTACATACCATTAAATCCCTGGAAGAATGATTTTGGCACACGAGAACGAAACCAAACCTCAGAGAACAAATACAGTCATTACAAAGAAACGATCTCCTAACCTGAATTGTGCTTTGCTCTGTTTCAATATCTTATTGCTGAATAAAAGCCTAGAAGGAATCAGAGGACAGTGCTTTGTCTTTGAATTTTCAAGCCTCAAGCGCACAACATTTTAAGATTGTTTTAATACAAGTGTTCATTTTTGGGTAGTCTGACACATTTTTTAGTGTATGTTTTTATCCCATTGAGGTCAATGAACGAAATCAAGAACCTGCAGTACCTACCTCGGACCAGCGAGCCCCGCGAGGTCCTGTTCGAAGACCGAACGAGAGCCCACGCCGACCACGTGGGGCAGGGCTTTGACTGGCAGAGCACGGCCGCGGTGGGGGTGCTCAAGGCTGTGCAGTTTGGGGAATGGTAAGTGCCCCTGCAATGCAGCTGTCCTGCCAGGGGGGCATTCTAAATATTTTTTTCTCATAATTAAAAAGAAAAAATAATTCCTTGGAAAACAAGCTTAATCAAAGAAATGGTTTAAACCCTGTAACAAGGTGTGTGCTGTCTAGAGCCTGAACAACACAATCTAGGTATCTGTTGCTTTTCCCACTTGAGGCAGAAGAAGAGCTATAACAGCAGTTTGCAGGAAATCTTAGTGACACCCAAAGTAAGCCTTAAGATACCGTGCCTGGACCATCATACGTGAGTGGTTTTGTCCTGAGTGGGAATGTGAATGCTGACCTCTTTAACAGTAATCTAAGACCTCAGTGTAATTAATTTTATAGCTACAGAACCTTCTCACTTCATGGACCCAGGACATTGCTGTTGACCTTGCACAGAAATTAAGAATTGCATCACTGCTGTTTCCAGCAATTACAGTAGAAATTAGAGAGCATCGTTAGCAATATCATTAGACTTTCACCTGAACGAAAGGTGCCAAAACTTCCTTTACTTTGATTCATGGTCATTGAACAAAACCCAGCTCCTCCTTGCTTTGCCTTCAGAGTTTGTTTTAACTTTAATACAGAATTATTCTGTTTAATTAGAGAATGGAAGAGTTTAGGCAAGTTGTGGTTCCTAGAACATACAGAGGACTTCACTAGTGGCAATTTGAACCTAGTTCTTGGATATTTCAGTACTGTTCACAAAACATCACTTCTCTTGTGTGGGCATCAAGATTTTCTTTTATTTTTTTCCCATTTTACTTCTATGAATTATGCCTCCTTATCAAAGTATTGTGTATTGAGAAGTGATGATACTTCATGCCCAGTGTAAAATTGAAGTATGTGGTTGGTTCAATGAAACTTTCTGCTGGAAAGAGCTGCAGTTCTTTATAACTCATTCTTTAAAAATTTCTGGAATTCTCATTTGTTTCTAGGAGTGACCAGCCTCGTATAACCAAAGATGTGGTTTGTTTTCATGCTGAAGATTTCACTGATGTTGTGCAGAGACTTCAGCTGGACCTGCATGAACCTCCAGTGTCACAGGTACTGAACCTTCCCTAATGACAGCTCACTCTTAGCCCTTTGGCAGTAGCTTCTGACCGTTTCCAGGTTCACCGTACGGCCAGGCCTTCCTGCCCTCTGTTCTCAGCTCTCTTGGGCAGTTTCCAGTGTCACGTTTCAGAGCAGAGTAGCTCAGTTGGGAGGGACCTTCACTGGTCACCTAATCCAGCTGCTCTTCCTTTCCCCCAAGCTGGGGTTTGTGCTGTGAGTCATGGTAACGTGCTACAGAACAATTAGCAGCTGATTGAGAAGTCCCATATGCCTGTTCCTGCTTTTTCTGATTTACTGGTGTTGTCTTAGGGTCCTGTCAGCTGGAACAGTGCAGCCTCATGTCGAACCTACTGTTCTCAGCTGTAGCTGTAGAATCCTCTTAACTGCTCATTGACCTCTCCTAAGATACACACATCTTAAATTACATTTCAAAAGTCCAGTTTTCATTTAAAATTGAGGTTTTATCTGTTAAACAGAAGCGTTCTGATTTAGACATGAAGTATGTTGAAGATAGGTGGGTACTGAGGCTACTTTAAACGGAGCATATACTAACTTTACCATCTCTCCTTCTCTCAGTGTGTTCAATGGGTGGATGAAGCCAAACTAAACCAAATGAGACGGGAAGGCATTCGCTATGCTAGGATTCAGTTGTGTGACAATGACATCTACTTCATCCCTAGAAATGTCATTCATCAGTTCAAAACCGTGTCAGCAGTCTGCAGCTTAGCCTGGCACATCAGACTTAAACAGTATCACCCCGTGGGGGAGGCCTCCCAGAGTGCAGAAGGCAGTCCAAGCCTCAGCAGTAGCGTTCCTGGAAAGACAGAGTCAGAAGGTGAACCCCAGTGCGTGAGTGTGAAAATAGAGTCTGAAGAACCAGGTGGAGAGGTGCAGCTCAGGCCAGGGCTGCTCTCCTCCTCCGCTGCTCCGGTATCAGGACTTGTGCAACCAGACCAGGTGGCCCAGCCCCTTCCAGGTTTTAAAATAGAGTCTGATCAACACAATCCACACAATCCACAGGATCATGCAGGCTCTTCTGTGTGATATGTATATAATCAAACATTTTTTTAACAACTTTTTAAAATTTTGATGTGAAGTTATAGTTTTATAACTGGCTTATGTTTTATTGGAGAAATCTTGCCTATAATTCTATAAAGAAAGGTGACATTCCAAAATGTCAAGCATATCTTTTTTACACAGATTATGCAAAATTCAAGTTGTATTTTAACCCCTTAGTACAACCTGTAAGTGGTCTACCACTTCTTTCTGTTTAAGTAAAGAGATATTGAATATCTCCTCAAAGTCAGAATGAAATTCCTCCAGGAACATGAAATGGTTGAACTGTATTGGTCAGTGTTACTTCCCTACTCTTACTTTAGCTCTAATCTTCACCAGAAAGCGATGCTTTTGTAGAAGACTTGCAAAGTGACTTTCCCATCTCATTTTAATTGCTTAAAAAAAAAAAAAGCAAGCACAGCACTTTTGATGATTTGTGAAATCTTTGGTATGTCTGTTCTTGACATGTCAGTTTATATACAAGCTATAGAAATTGATCTCTATTTCTTACAGTTCCTGCAAAGGTGATCTGTAAAATTAACTGAAGAAAGTGTCTGATCCTGTTGAAATGCAAGGACTTACTGACCTAACACTTCTCATAGCACTGCTTATGTTGTTTGGTGTGAGGGTTTTGCTTCCAAAATACATCTTCCCTGAACATGAACGATACTAGTGTCAGAACTGGGAGAACCTACTGGTAGTCTCGTGGAGGAAACTGCTATCTTTGAGCACTTTAAGGCTTTAAAATACTAACCAACTTGGCAGCTTGTTTTGATCAGGTCGTATCGTGTCCGATGGAACCACACTTGCCCTTGTACTGATGCACTTATATATTAGCGTTGAGCTGGTGACTGACACGGGACGGCCGTCCTTGTCCTAGGAAGTTCTGTATCACTATTTCACAATAAAAAGTATTCTGGCATCGGAGTGCTGTTTCCCTGTGTAGCTTCTGGGTGCCCAGGGCTGTGGAAGAATCAGTGGCACATGCTAATTGTGTAGTGTCAGCTATCAACAGCTTTTAAACAATCTTTCAATATTTCTGGATGTTAACATGTAACCTGTATTTGATGTTCACTCACCCCACTTATTACTGCCCCATCCAGCCATCAAAAGGAGAAGCCCCAGCCCTTTCTCCCTCTCCCCACATCTAGAGTACAAGTTGGGTTTTGGTGCAACTTAAGCTGTCTCCAGATAACCTTATTTGTTCTGATCCTCACTGGGGTAGGAAAGATTCGAAACACTATGTTAGACTAGACAAAAGCAAAGATGCTGTGCTAGCTCCGGATGCATCTTTTTAATATCAATTATTACTCTTCTCTTTATAAGGGTCTCTAAAACATGTTACTCTATTATAAATCTTACTTTGTGCAATATTGTTTGTGTAGGCTTTTATATACATATTAGCACCTCAGTGTAGAGGTCACTATTTTAAACTGATAGAAAAATAATCATCAGAAGATACTGCAGTGATTAGTTAGAACCTGTATTACTCCTTATGTGTATGTATGTATTGTCTTCAGTACAAAAATGAGGACTAGGAAATATTTCAATTTAAAACTAATTTACAGATTGAAGTGGTAGTGACTCGTTTAGTAATCTGTGTAAATAAGGTGTTAGAATGGAAAGCTTTTATGATGAAAAGTAATGTGATTCATGCAGGGGTGTAATTTAATCTTAGCAGAAATTCTAGATTACCCAGAGGGGCTTGTAGATGAGCCCTCTGTTCTCTGGTGGGTTTTTTCCACTTTTTATGTTGAGAGGAATTTCATAGCTTTAAGGGTTGTGCGAAGTCAAATTCCTCACAGGCAATAGCGGTTTCAGTTCATCCTTCCCATTCAAAGGCCGTGTTACCCGAGGGTGTTCTTTCCTTTTTGCCAAGTCTGCTAGTCTTCCAGGTGCCCATCTCACTCCTCACACGTGCTGTTCTTTGGTCGTGTCAGTAGAGGTGCATCCCTGTGGTGTTCCTTGGCAGCCAGCACTGCGTGCAATCACTCAGGAATTGACAAGTCTGCAGATACTGCAGTCCTTCTGCAAACAGAACTGTAAAGGCAGAATAAACAGCTGAAGAGCCCCTGTACACAACTTCTCTGATTTATAGTGGAAGTTGAAGTAGAGCGAAGAGGGAATCGGTTTGGAAATGCTCTGTGAAACCTAATAGCGTGTATTCAGCTGGGTGAAGGAAGGCGACCAGAGTGGCTTGTGTTGGTTTCAAAACTGGCTTTGGTGAAATCTGTGACTACAGCCTGAAATACCAGGAAAATGCTCTGACATCTCTCTGGGTAGAGGGATGTGACCAACAGTGTCATGTTGTTCTCTTTGTGTTCTGTTCAATTACTGACTTAATATCAACTCATGTCAGATTTAAATACAGAAATGTATTGTCAAATGACTTGAATGTGGCTGATGCTGTTCTAGCGTGCTGGGAAGGCTGAGGAAGAGAGGAACAAACTTTATAAAAATCTGTTGCCTAAATACATTATTGGTGTTGGTACGTTTTAACCAAACTGTCGTGCTTTGAAACTCCATCTCGGTTCTGGGTGTGAAGTAGGAGAGGGATGGTGACTGAAGCTGATCACTGAACTGTCTCTAGCCACTGTTTCCAGTTCGCTTTGATTTGAAAACAACAGAGCAGAACTAGAACAATGCCTGGGTGTGAAAGATGCAAATGTTTTCCAGAACAAGACATGTAAAATACTGATTTAAAAAAAAAATATTTTTTTTTTTAAGCTATCGCTGTTTAGAAATGAAGTAATGAGTTCAAGCCACTTAGTGCTTGCTGAGCAAAACAAATCTCTGGGGTTTGGGTAGTCCAAGTAGGTATTTTTGAATATCTCTCATGTTAAATAACTGGCTGTTTGAATTTCTGTGTAAGATTGCGTACAACAGCCAAGGTCGGAGAGAGCTGAGCTGTGGTGGATCCCAGGGGTTGTTGTGATTGTTCTCAGCAGTGCCCAGGCAGCTCTGGAGCAGCGGATGGCTCCCCATGCAGGGGTCCCTTTCTGTAACTCCGCAGTCCCTGCGATCAGGGCCTGCCCTGGGCTCTCAGTGCTGGCTGACAACTAGAAGCTGCTCCTGCCTTGTGCGGGAGCTGCTGCCGAGTGTCCGGGCGCTGTGTGAGGAGCCATCAGCGCTGAGGCTCGGCTGTTGTGTCAGGCGCTGTGGGCTGCTGCTGTCAGGCTAAAGGCCAGGGCTGCGCTGTGCCGGTGCCGTACCCTCGTGCCGGTTCCCTCTCCTCGGCCGTGCCACAGTCACTCTGTGCCGGTACCTGACCCGCTCTGTTCCCGGAGGGCAGGCCGCGGGGCGAGGGGTTCTGGGGGAGCGGTAACCGGCATTTCTCACAGGTCAGACCCTGCCGGAGAGCAGGGGGCTCTGAGCTGGGCTGTGGCGGGGAGCACCCTGCGGCCGTTCCCGCAGGCTCCCGGGGGGCTGCGGGGCAGGGCCGGGCCCGGGCGGGGGGGATGTGTGTGTCTGTCCCGGTCGCCCTGTGCGGAGCCCC
>VXBW01000604.1:1322032-1385373 GCA_013400375.1 Thinocorus orbignyianus | reverse complement strand
GGGCCGGGACCGGGCGGGGGGGCTGAGGCAGGGCCAGGGGCTGCTGTCACCTTGGGGGGCTGCCACCACCCTGGGGGCTGTTGTCACCCTGGGGAGCTGCCGCCCCTGCGCTGGCCAGAGAGGGAGCCCCGAGTACAGGTGTTCTCGTAATTTGCGATTAATGACTGTTTGTTTGTTTGTTTGTTTGTTTGTTTGTTTGTCCTCTAATTCCAAGGCTCCACGTTTGCCAAAGCCAAGCCCGAAATCCCCTGGACATCGCTGACTCGGAAGGGAATCGTGAGAGTTGTGTTTTTTCCCTTCTTCAGCCAGTGGTGGATACAGGTCACCTCCCAGCGCATTTTCATGTGGCTCCTGGTGCTCTACGTGATGCAAGGTGAGGGTGGGGCAGCCTGAGCAGCGCCACATCGTGGGGTGGTCCCCAGCCTAAAGCAGGAGGAGCCTGTCTGAAGCCTGCTGCACGCAGAGCTCAAGATGTGTGGCACTAGTATTTGCAGAAATTATAAAACAGTAAAAATAAATGGTTTGGATGGAGAAGCCAGGCCACGGTCTTAACTTTTGCATTTGATGCAGTTTTCTCCTTTTCAGTCGTAGCCGTTGTGCTGTATTTCATGGTGCCCGTTGTGAATGCCAGCGAGGTGATGGGCCCGATGTGCCTGATGTTGCTGATGGGCACGGTGCACTGCCAGATCGTGTCCACCCAGCTCAGCCGGCCCTGCGGCACCAACGGGCTCGGCAGGAGGAGGAGGTGAGCGGGGCCGGCGGCGCTGGCTGGCACCAGAGCTGAGGGTGGGTGGCTGGTGGCAGAGGTTCAGCAGATGGTTTAAGGTGTGGGTAAATGTAATAGTTTAATAGATGTGGGTAAATATATTCTGGTTTTATGTAAGTATGTTATTTAACCATAAACGTGAAAATGAGCACTTTCTGCCTCCCTTGCAATCTTCTCACAGCCAAGACAAATGCAGCAGATGTACCAGGCTGGGACAGGTCTGCTCCAGTTGTCAGCTGGGCCTGTTTTTTCTTCCTCTAACATAACCTTTTAATACAGTTTGTGTGCGTGGCCAAAGGAGGACATTCTGTGCAGGAAGGCACCTCCAGGGGTTCGCAGCCCGGTGGGGTGTCCTGCTTTGGCAGTAGCTGCAGGGAATTGCTGACAGGTGCTGGGAATGGTTCTGTTAGAACAAACAGGATTTATTTTCTTTGCAAATGAGCATTCTGTCTGCATCATTTAAGAAAAATAGCACCTAAGAAGCTGTTAATTTCTGATTCAGGTCTTTTAAGAAAGACATGCAGTTAGCTTTCTATGCAAATTTAATCCTCAATTTTTAAAAAATCAGGAAGCTACGCAGATCTGTGGGCGCCGATGGGAGCAGCTGCTCTGCTGACAAAGCCAGTAAAGAAGATCAGGCTGAGCCTGTGTCCCTCCTGAACAGCACCTTCAGCGTGTTTTTCCGGAGGAGGTAGGTGGTTGCTGCTGGGCTTGGTGTGTTTGTAACGACCCTCTGAACAGTCTGATACTGGTGTCTGGGGGAGGATTTCATTGTTTTCTGCTCTTCTCTCCAGTGAGTTTCCTGATGGGTTTCCAACTGACAGGTCCTCTTTTGATGAGGACTTTTTGGCTTATTTGCTCTTTTTTTTTTTTTTTTTTAAATAATAAGAAAAAATAATCCCTCTTGGTTTAGAAGTTTTAAGATACTGTTAGAGTTACAAAAGAGCCATCCAGTGGGAGTGAAGGAGATAAAAGTCTTTTCAGCAGAATCAGGACACGAGGAGCCTGTCAGCGGGAGACGATGGCGCATTGTCTGGTGTGGTACCTGTGTGGAGAGTGAGAGACCCTGATGTTTTCCTCAAAGGGATTTTCCCTGACATGAGCATTTGACTGTATTTTCTCTTATAGGGTTAAAAGAATAAAGTTGGTAGCTGAGAAAGGGACTGAGACAGAGAATGGTGTGAGTGCTGTGAGCAATGGCCTTAAGCACCGCCCCGGCAGGTCTGAGCACAGGCTGCTGCACCTCAGAGAGAAAAACAAACTTTCCGATGGGGAAAAGAGCCACCAGGTACTGGCAGGAAAGATTGTTTGGAGCTGCGAGTGTCAGTGTGCTCTGTGTGTGCCTGGAAGCTTGCTGATACTTAACTGTATGATTTGATCTAATATAAGATATTTCATTCTATTAACTTTGCTTGCATGTAGGGAACCCGAACCCTTTCTGCTTCTCTGTTGGACGCTGAAGTGGTGCTGATGCTTCACTTGCAGCACCTTTTCTTCTGTGTGTCAAACACAGACAAGCCTGAAAAATGTCTGTTTTGCCAAAGTGCTCGTTTAGTTGTAGAGACTCCTGGTCACAGGATGTTCAGTTAAGGAAGACCACTAGAAATTATTAAAAATAAATAAATTAGCAATTTTCAGAAGCAGTTCTCTAAAATAATTTGCCTTGCAAAGAGCTCTGCACAGTACCCGCTCAGAGGGGAGGCAGGAAAGTGAAAACTGAAGCATCTCCTGGGAAAGACAGAATTAAAACATCGGGACCTGTATCGAAAGCTCTCAGACATTAAGTGTGTGCAGTTACTGTAGAGGCTCCTCGGGGTCGGTGAGGAGTTAACTCCCACAAGAACACGTGTGGAGCAGTGCAGCGCTGTCCTGCCCCAGCTCCTCTGTTTCTGGGCATTTGGGGAGGAGCGGAGCTGGGTGTGGGGGACACGCCTCATGGTTTCAGGTGTGCTAGCCACCAGCTTGTAGACAGATCTCTTCTGTGGGCTTAAAGTTGCTGGTAAGACATAGCCAAGAGCTGCTGCTGCCTCTTCCTCTTCCCAGCCTTGCCCCAAACCCAACTCCAGCCCTGCCCAGGGTTCCCTCATTTCCTCTGTGTGAGGCAGGGGGGTTATGAGTTAGAATTTGTGCCGTGCCTGTGCTGCCAGGCTGGACTCAGTGTCTGTGTGTTCTGTGGAGATGGTCTTCGCTGGCTCTGGCAGGTGATCAGAGCCCTGGCTGTGCCGGCAGCAGCGCTGGCCTTGGGCCTTTGCTGTGGTGGGGTTCAGGCTGGTCCTTCCCTGCTGCCTTCCCTCACTGCGGGCGCTGTGTTCCCAGGAGGAGTGCCCCAACAGGGGCGGTGTTTCCGAGGAGCTCTCCAGCGAGGAGGACGCTGAGGCGCTGGCACAGAGGGTCTTGTTACGCCAGAACGTGGAAGGGGTTTCCAGTGACAATAGCTATGAGGAGAAGAAAAAGAGGCCTCTTGTGTCCCTGAACCAGGCCGTCTCTCAGGTACTGGGGGTGAACTTAGGCCATTTTTCACTGTTTTTTGCTGTGGGTAATGAGCTGATCTTCCTTTGGTTTTGGCAGGTCAAGCAAACCCTGAAAGCTGCCAGAGACTCTGACAGCGTCGTGGAATCTGAACTGGAATCGGCATTATACAGTCAGGTATGGTTATAAATTCAAGAGGCAGAGCTCTGCGGAGCCTGGGCCGGGCGGGGACACTGGGCAGGGCAGGGGCTTTGTCCCCTGGAACAGGCCAGCAGTGAATGATGGTGCTTCAGCCTCCTCAGGCGTAAGGTGCAGCCTCCCTCCCTGCTTGTTGGCAGCTCTGTAAGCTCTGTTCACAGCTGTGAGTGTACTCCTGTGTTTAACAAAACCAAACCAAACCAACAAAACCTCACCCTCCTGGCAGCACAGTGTGGTCCAAGCTGCCTCTAATGGCTCCTGTTAAATTGCTACGATTGCTCTTGTGCTTTGAGTGGCAGCACTCTGCTGTAGCTTTGATGCTAATAAATTTTGATTTTAAAATGAAGAAAGAAATCTATTCTGTGACATATACCCACTCATTACTCTATCTTGCCTCCTGCACGCCCCCCACCTGAAATCACGATAGAAATAAAATATATGAATATAAAAGAAATACAAAATACAAATGAAATCTTGAAATAGATTATGCAAAAGCCAGAAAACTTTTGCATTAGGATGAGTAAGTCCATAATATGTTGCTGGGCAGAGGTGGGGAACTCCTGCTCTCTGTTGCCATCCTGGGTGGCAGTGCTGGCTGCAGGAGCTCTCGCTGGTGGGGTTGCCTTTGGCAATCTGGTGTTTAACAGTTCCCACCAGGTCGGTGGGACCGGGGGCACGTGGCTGCCCTGGGGAGGCTGGGGGAGGAGGAGGGTGGGTGTGCTGGGAGGGGGCTGCACGGTGTGAGCTGTGCTCTCCTCCCAAGGACTCGCGGTCCTGCACGAGCACGGGCTCCCGGAGCTGCAGCGTGACCCGCAGGGACTCGGAGAGCACCCGCCATGACTCGGAGACCGAGGACATGCTGTGGGACGACCTGCTGCACGGCCCTGAGTGCCGCTCCTCCTGCACCAGCGACAGCGAGGACGCGGCCGTCAGGGGCGCCCGGCGGGACCCCAAGGAGGATGTTTTCCAGCAGGTCTGTGGGTTTGTGTCCAGTCGCTGAGAGTTCTGTGGAAGATCCCACACCCCACACCCAGCCACTGCCCAGATAACAGGGGAGGCCCCTCTGAGCACTCTGCTTGTAACGGGAGCCACCAGATGGTGGGTGAGCCCGGCCTGTCAGCCTCTCACAAGGAATCTGGAATGATCTAAACAGTACAGCCATCAGCTCCCTCAGCCTGGTGTTGTCTGGCCACTGCTAATCCCCAAAATATTTCACCCAAAGACAGATTTGGAATCCCCTTCTCAATCTCAGTCCTGTTTAGGAAAAAGCATTATTTCATAGCAGGACAGAAACAGATCATAAGCCTTTTGCATCCTTTTGTCTTTCACAGAATCATTTGTTCTGGCTGCAGAACACAAGTCCCGCGTCTGCAAGAGTGAGTGCCCTGATCTGGGAGGGGAATGACTGTAAGAAGGTGGAGATGTCAGTGCTGGAGATCAGTGGGATTATCATGAGCAGGGTAAGAGGGCTGTCAGGAGTCACATCCTCTCCCGTTGTGCTTAAAAAACAACCACCAAACCCCCTGAAAGTAGCTCTCCATGCGAACAGGGAGTGCGGGGCAGCACTGCAGCCTCAGCTGCCCCAGCAGCAGCTCTGCTGAAGCCCAACGAGTGCTGTTTATGACTGACTGACTATTCTTGGCTTTGGACTGAAATGGGTGGCGTTACTCTAGGCTGTGTCCTCGGAGGAGAGGGGATGCTTGACTGAATTGCTGCTGCCACAACAGCAGGCCTTCTCCTTGCTGCAAACCCCTGGGTGATCATCCTGGTTTTGTTCTTCTTTCCAGGTTAATGCCTACCAGCAAGGTTTGGGGTACCAGATGCTGGGGAACATCATCACCCTTGGGTTGGCGTTCCTGCCCTTCCTCTACAGGCTGTTCCACACGGATAACCTGGAGCAGCTCTGCTCCGTTTCTCTGAAGGAGCTCCTGCACATCTTCTGTGGGGCACCCGCCAGTGCCCCTGTGCTCCTCTTGTCTGCCATCAACTTCCTGGAACGGCTTTGCCTGACCTGGATGTTTTTCTTCATGATGTGTGTTGCTGAGAGAACGTACAAGCAGGTGGGTTCAGTGCAGGTTCCTTTCCCGAGCCCTGGGGCAGCTGCTCTCCCCTGTCGCAGGAGCCAGGGGCAGGGCAGCTGTCTCAGGTTGTGGTGGGGGCTCTGGTCCCAACCCCTGCTCATCAGTCACAAACCTGACCCCGTTGATGCCATTCCTGAGCCCTGCACCCCCTCGTACCCTGCCCCTCCCCCAGAGGAAAGAGTCACCACTAAGCAACCGTCTCAAACGAGCCTTTTTGTGTTTTAGACTAATTTAGGTTTGTGTATGGCGGTGTTTTTGGTTTGCAGAGGTTTCTGTTTGCCAAGCTTTTCAGTCACATCACATCTGCTCGGAAAGCCAGGAAATACGAAATTCCTCACTTCCGGCTCAAGAAGGTAGAAAACATCAAGATCTGGTTGTCCCTCCGCTCCTACCTGAAGGTGAGTGTGGAGCCAGGGCTGCAGAGGCTGTGACCGTGTCTCCGGGGGGTCTCCATCACGGGAGGCGCTGCCTGAGCCCCGACCTGCTGCCGCTCCGCGGTGCCAGCGCCGTCCCCAGAGCTCACCCCCCCCTCTCTCTCTGGCAGCGCCGAGGCCCCCAGCGCTCCGTGGATGTCGTCGTATCCTCAGTCTTCTTACTGGCCCTTTCCATTGCTTTCATCTGCTGTGCCCAGGTGAGAGCTTGGCTTTGGGAAACGGGGAAACCACCAACTGCTGGAGGCTTTGCTTTTGCTGCCCTGGAAAGTGCTGGAGCTGGAGCTGTTTGTCTCCAGAGCAATACGGAGCTTTTGGCATTTTAAAAGCCCTGTAACGTTAGTTGGGAACAGGAGCTCATTCTCTGTGAGGGAATGCTGGGATTTTATAATTATTTGGAAAATCTGAGGACACAGGCTTTTGTGCCCAAAGGGAAGGGCTCTGCCCCAGCACCCAAGTGTTCACAGGATGTTGTATTTAAGAAGGAGGTCATGGTGCGCTCTGTACCCACTGCTGCTGGGGACGGGTCCGTGCCTGGGAACAGCGGGACGGGCTCTGGGGCTGCAGCGGGACGTCACTGCCCTCAGCTGGGAAGAGGAGAGGAAAAGAACAAGTGCCGTTTTCTAAGCAGAAATTAAAAACTCAAATTCCAAGCGAAAGCCAGGTTAGAGACAAGACCTTTTACTGTAACCACGTTACAGGGATGAGTTCCGTGCCCAGGGAAGGGCTGGCAGGAGCTGCAGAGCACGGAGAGGGGTGAGGGCAGCGCTTCTCACTTTGCCCAGGAACAGGCACCTTGTTACTGACGCTGCCCCTTCCCCCCAAACAGGTTCTTAAGGGTCACAAAACATTTCTGAGTGCAGCTTACAACTGGGAGTTCCTGATCTGGGAGGCAGCACTTCTTCTCTTCCTGCTGCGCCTGGCGTCTCTGGGCTCTGAAACCAACAAGAAATACAGCAACATTTCCATCTTGCTCACGGAGCAGGTGCCGCCGCTCACCTTGTTCTCCCTGGGGCTCTGGGGCTTGGTTGGAGACAGATGGTTGCATTTCAGGCAGCCTTAAAATATACTGGAATCAAATTTTAAAATTTAGAAATCAGCCCTTGTGCTGGACAGAGGGCAAAGAACCCCTGTCCAAGCTGTTCAACATTTGGACAGACTCAAATTGTAAAATTCTAGATTGTTTCTGTCTCTGGGTCAATGGGGGTACCACGGCCGTCAGCGGCTCAGTTCCTGCCTGTGGCTGCAGCCCATCCTGGGGTGTGACAGCCCAACAAACAGCCCTGATGGCCTTTGGTCAGAGCTCAGGCTTTGGGGTGAGCGCTGGAATGTTTACGTGTGCTCTGTAACGTCTGTCACAGATAAACTTATACCTGAAGATGGAGAAGAAGCCAAACAAGAAGGAACAGTTGTCTCTAGTGAACAATGTTTTGAAGCTCTCTACCAAGCTGCTGAAGGTAGGGCTAACTTCAAACAGTGAAATGGCTGTTTTATGGGAGCAGGAGCTGAGGACAGGGACCGTGTTTGCTCCTTCCACTCCTGTCCCCCCGTGGGGCGCGTCAGTCCTCACCACGGGAGTGTCTGCTGTCGCCTGGGCAGATCAGGCAGCGTGAGATGGGTGTGGTTAATTAGTCCTGCAAACACTTGATTAGTAGGAGCTTCCTAGGGGTTGGATAAGTGAGAAGAGCCGGTAGGATGGACCCAGCCCGGCTCCTGCTGCTTGAATCACGTTTTCCTTCGGCAGCGTCGCTGCTGCAGCTCATGGACAGCGGCAGAGGGAAGCACAGCCTGAGTGTCACACGGATCAGGCAAATTCTGCAGCCCGTGGTGCCACGCTCTTGTGCAGCTGGAGTCTTGCTGCCCAGGAGACTTCAGCTTCAGCAGGGCTCTGAGAAACCTGCTTGGAGCTGGAACAGAGTGGGAATTTCAGTACCTACAGCAGGATACAGCTGCCAGAGCCAGGATCAAGCTCGACGGCAGAGGATTAACTGCTTCTGGACAAACACTAACGGCCTTTTTTCCCCTTTCCCGGCAGGAATTAGACACTCCATTCAGGCTGTACGGACTGACCATGAATCCCTTAATCTACAACATCACACGTGTGGTGATACTCTCCGCTGTCTCGGGCGTTATAAGTGATCTCCTGGGCTTCAATATCCGAGTAAGTGTGAGCTCCACATTCCAGGGGTCACTCTGTACCATCGCCCAGCTCCACCAGAGCAGGAGGGTGCTGGGTTTGAATTGGGCTCCCCATGGTTACTGGGAGGACTGAACCTCTCCCCTCCCGGGCCAGGATTGGGGGGGGAAGGACAGGGGTGACAAATCTCAGCCTGTTCAGGCCGTCAGCTGCCACTTAAAGCTGTTACTCAGAATCCCGAGTTCTTTCCCTTTGGTGCTCCCACGTCTCCCCACTCAACCCAGCACTGGCTGAGCAGCGCGGTCACGGCAGGAGGGGCCAGGGCCCACCTGAAAAGCTTTTGGCCCTGAACTGACTCTGTGTCTCTTTTCAGTTATGGAAAATTAAACCGTGACTGGCCCAAGCCTCAGCATCCAGCCTCTGCCCCAGCACAGAGCAGAGGATGAGCAGCAGCTCGGGGAACAGGCAGAGGCGCTCCCAGGCTGCGGGAATCTGTAATTACTGTTTTGAAATGGATTTGTGAGAATCAGAAGTTCTCCCTCTGCTTTGCTGCTCTGAAACGTACAGGATCAAGTGCTCTGACCCGTGCAGTCACCCCAGGGCCAAACGCTCGCGGGGCTGTTGCCCCAACGGGGACTGTGCAGGGTGTCGGTCACAGGGAGCCCCCCGGGATCCGGGGCAGGGACAGGACGGCCCCGGCCGCCGCTCTCAGTCGGACTCTGCCGCCCCCGGCCCAGCATCAGCCTCCTGGGGCGCTGGAGCTCCCGGGGGTTCTGCAGCTTGTGCCTCCTCCTCAGGCTCCGCTCGGACTCTCTCACCTGGGGGCATTTCTTTGCCTGTGCTGAGGGCTGTCCCTGGAAGCTCCGTGTGTTTGAGGCTTCGCCTCTGATCTGAACCAGGGCAGGATGCAGCGGGATTTGGTCTCTGCGATGGGAATGCTGCCTCCAGGCCAACAGCTCAGCAGCGCCACAGACTCCTGCCAATAAATGGTGATCATTTTTTGGAAGGCGTTAGTGACCTGAGGCCACCCCCACCCCACACCTGAGGCATTTACCAGCTGGAGACAATTTTGCTGAGCCCGTGCCCTGTCAGGGCGCGTCGGTGCCATGGTGGGATCCTGGGACAGTGCCTGGGCCGGGAACCCCGGGGGAAGAAACTGTCCCCAGAGTCAGGGCGGTGGAGGAGACGTGGCAGGGAGCTCCTCACCCGGAAGGAAAAGGGCAGAAGAGAAACAACGTGTTTCAAAGAGTTTTGTGAAACGTAGGTTTTCCGTAACTGACTCCTCTTCTATTTATTAGGAATGAGAAAAGCAAAAACTGAGGAACTTTTCAGAGCTTCATTCTTTCACATCAGGGGTCAGATGGCGTAAGAATTTTTGGTAGCAAATTGTTTACAGCTATTTTCTGTACAAGGAAGAGTTGTAAGATGTAAAAGGAGATGACAATTTTATATATCAAAATGTACAAATAAACCTACAGTACAAGAATTTCAGCGTTAATGACTGTTTCTACAGGACTTGATGGTTTTTATAACACCTTCGCTGAACGTTTCTTACTTGAGCAGGGAGTCAAGGGAAGGTCCAATAATAAATTGCATTTGTTTTCCAGGAGAGGATTATGGTTGTGGGGAAAACCCGGGGCACAGGTGGAGCCGTTTCAAGTATCACAGCACGGAAACCAACAAAGAATCTATTTCATACAGTGCGGAACCGACGGGCCGAGAGCTGGAGTTCCTTTTTAATATCTATATAAAAAATAATGAGCGATTTACAGGTCTCTCTCTCGTCAGAACCTCCCAAGTCTGTATAAAGGTGCTGTACAATATATAAACATTTACACCCAGTACATCCACACACGGCTCCGCGCTCCAAGGCCGCGGCGCTACGTCTGACGCAGGAACAGAACAGGTGAGTCCTGGGGGGGGGGTCACACGGCAGGACACGGAACCAGGTCACAGCAACACAGAAAGAACAGGGGGCGGCTGATGCCGGGGAGCTCATTTCAGTGGAGCTCATTAATCTTTGCATTAAACGTCTGAATTTGTCACGTGCTCGGTGGTCAGGGCAATGGGTACAACTCAACATCAACCAGTCTCTTGCTGAGAGCCCGCAGGCAGCGCGGGACGCTGCAGAGCTCTGAGGTTTGCACAGTCCTGCCCCAGACGGGGCGTTTGCAGCGGTTCTGCAGAGCGGATCCATGGGTCACCCCGCGGGGAGCAGCCAGCACAGGCCAGGGCTGTTTTAAAGCCCGTTTCAGTTTCAAAGTCCTTGTTTAAAAAGCTGTTTGAGGAGCTGTTTGTTCTTCTAAAGAATTCAACTCGGAACCGATTCGCTGGGCTTCATGAGCTTTAAAAACATCAAATGTTTCAAAGACAAAACAAGAGGATCACTCCTTCAAAGAGCAGGCGTGTTAGGCGGAATTTTAACATGAGTAAGTAAAGCTTAACCGGTTACACTCCCTCCTCCAAACTGGACCAGTGGGCTCCTTTTACCACTTTTTTGCAGTCATTAAAACTTCACGTGTCAGGAAATCATCACCAAAACCGAACAAAACAAACCCTTCACTTTGCCCAGGCTGCTCTCCTCGCAGCTGGAGGGCTCGGTGCATCCAGGAACTTCCCCCAGTGTGGAATACAGTTGTTGCCCAAACAATAAACACGGAGCCTCACGCACCCCGTGAATCAGCCCAGCCACCGCCCCCAGGACACAGCACTCGCCCCCAGGGACACACGGGAGACGCTCCCACGCACCGGCAGGAGCTGCACGGAGCCGCCGCGGCAGCTGGCTCTGTCCTGACGGGCAGTTGCTGCTGCTGCAGAGCACGGAAAGAAAGCTCGTTCCTCGCCAGCAGCGACTAATTAGGGATGGGAGGAGCCGAGCACATGGCACCGCGGTGAACCTGGAACTAAAGGTGCACTCACTGGTGTTGGCAGAGGAGGCCACGGGTGACACAGGGCCACGAGGAGACACGGAACGGTATTTAACACAACCCAGACTTTCCTCTCTTCAGACAGATGTTTGCAGACAGCTGTGGTACCCCTGTAACATCCTTACGAATTAAGAAAATAAAGCAATTTTGCTGTGTTTATAGAAAGCAAAATTACAAAACATTATGTCAAATATAGCTTGTATCTACACGATTTTGTATTGGGTATAAAAATTGATGCAGGGGCTCATTCGCTGCCCTGGAGCAGATAGAACCCCTCTCTGAACCGGCCAGAACACGGGGTTACCCCGGGTGACCGTGCAGCCTGTGCTTGGGAAAACACCCATCCCCAACAAAACCGTGTCTTTCCTGTGATGGTGCCACACGGGGAGGATGAGACTGAGCGGGGACAGCGGGGACCTTGGCACAGGAACAAGGAGCAGTGAGTCATGATCACTTTGGCAGCTCCGGCATCCCGTCACTGTTCAGAACTCACAGCAGGAGCGGGGCAGCGGCAGCAGCGACGGCGGGAGCAGCAGAACAGGCCGGCAAAGGACGGGGGCAGCAGCTCGTGGAAGTTTCATTTAAGCAACCCACAGGGTCCTTCATGCAGCTGAGATAATTTAAGAACAAATCAAACACTTTCCACCCTCCAACCAGTTTCTGAAAAAAAACAACTTCGTGAAAAGAAACAAAGCTTTTAAATGACCGTTATTAGAAACTTGATTAAAACATGTTCTAAAAAAGCCTCAGTCAGACCCGTTTCTCAGCCACACCCGCCCTGGGGGCGACTTTACAGGCGCTCGGTACCCTCCAGGGCCCAGGAGTTATCGGTGTTTTCTTGACCGGAGAACTCTGCTCAGATTTGGAAAGTCCATCATCTTTGGTTTCAAGGGGCAGCTCCGCGTGCCGCGCTCCATGCTGCCTGTCCAGCGGAACAGCCTCCAGCGGCTCCGGCCGCCTTTGTCTCTCCAGGGAGAGCAGGGGGATGTTGGAGAGACTGGAAGTTTTCAACCTGCTGGAGCTCGGCTCCCCACAGTGGAACTTCCTTAGTTTTTCATCTTCAGACACATTTCTCCTGCAGTCCCTGAACGGAAGATCATTCTCATCAAAGGCTGCACGTTGTCGCTCCGGAGACCACCCTTCCGTCCTCCCGCACGTTTTCTGCCCTGTGTCCCTCCCGGCGACACCTCTCCATTGCTCCATCGTTGTCTTATCACCACCAGTTGTTCTTTCGTGACATTCCTGTAACCTGCCGACCGTTTCTAGGTGTCCTTGCTTAGAGAGAAGCTTTTGGGGACTGGCAGATCTTCCGTGACCTCCACCGGAAAACTCTCTTTTGCTCCCACTGCTCATCCCTCTTTCTGTGGTTTTACTCTCACTCTTTCTGGAACTGTCACATTTATGTGAGAAATTGTCGTAGGTTTTTTCAGGATCCCCCTTCCTGGGGCTGTGGGATCCTGCGGGAGGGTGTCCCTCCCCAGCCCCTGACTTCTCTGGACCTGCAGATCCGTCTCTTCTGGTCCCTGATTCCAAACTACCTCTTGTGATTTCAAACCCCGGGCTGGGGGGACATTCCCACCTGTTCTTTGTTCTCTGGGGAGAAGATTGAGGCTTCATCTCAAACTGGGTCTCAGGTAAAGTGCTTTTCTTTTCAGGCACAGTGTTCTTTGCTTGTTCCAGTTTCTCAGACAGCTGAACGCTCGTTAAAGCTTCTCCTGGTGCTGGTAAGTAACACGCTTCAGATGGGGCAGCAGAATGTGGAGATGAAGGTGATGGTGACTGTTCTTCATATATGACATTGGACGAAGAAGGATTGTAACTTTCCCAATCACCTGGAAGTGAACAGCGAGGGAGCTGGTTAAATGACTGCCAAGACCCCCCACGTGTTTCAGCAGCGTGCACTCGCTCTGCTGAGCTCCGGGCTGTTCATCTCCAATTCAATGACACTACGTGTGTATTACGTATGTAATCCCAAAGTCTTGGTCAGTTTTCTATCCTGTACCATCCCACAGCCCCAGGGAGGTGATTTTGGAAAAAAACTTGTGCTTAGAGCACTGTGATCCCCGCGGGACCGAGGGGTCTCCATCAGCCTTAGAGCCCAAACCCCGGGCTTTAACACAGGAGACCAAAATGAACCCAAAGTGCTACGCTACAGGGAAACTGAAGACAGTGAAAAGTTGAGGTTATTCACAGCTTTGCTCTTTAACAACAGGTAGAGACGAAACACAAGACATGCAGATTTACCAAGTCTTTAAGGAAAAACCAAGAAAAGCAGTGAAAGCCCTTAATGTTGCTCAGGTTTCACGTAGGGACACAGACTGGAAGGAGCCAAACCTGAAGGAGGAAGAGAAAAAGCCCAGAGGTACATACCGAAATCACAGAGTCCAGCAAGCAAGGTCTCCATCAGAAACGTGTGATCAACAGCAGGACGAGAGGCACAAACCCTTCCCCCCGCCCCGGCTCTGATCTGACCCCAGCGGCTTCCCCTGCTCTCAGGCCTGACACGGGGCTGGAGCAGGGGGGCTCCAGGGGCTCCCCCAGCCCCCCCTCCATCCTGCTTCTGCCTCACACCTTTCCCTGAAGGAGAGGCAGGAGTGATGCAGGAACTGCAGCGCAACCCGTGGTGCAGGATGAGACCCCCGTCACGGCTGAGGGGGTGCGGAAGGAGAGCCCGGGGGGGCTCACGCTGCTGCCTCCCCCAGCTGGAGATGCTGGCTCCACAGAGAACCTGGGCAGGAGCTCCCCAGAGCACCCGGAGCACCGTATTCAGCGCTCACCCCTGCTGACAGGGAAATTCAGTGAGAGGAGGAGGCAGCGGGCGGGAGCGCAGCAGGACGGCACAGGGAACTCAAACTCTCTCAGTGAAGAAGCCCCAAAGTTTCCCCAGACCCTGCTCCCTCGCCCGGGACCCTGGCGGTGACGTACCGTGATCCGGAATCAAGCCGGTCCCTGGTCTCAGCAGCAGCAAAACTTTGTTCCCTCCAGCCTGAATCAGCTCAATGGCTCGTGTGTGAGTGATTCCTTGCGTGGGTTCTCCATTAATTTCAACAATTTGGTCACCAACCTGGTGAGAAAAGAGCAACTGGTTAAGCTTCTCTCTGACACTGTAAACTTATTTTTAATTTAGAAAAACAAATAATTGAGGCAAGTGCTTCTATTTCCCTCTCCTGCTAAAATGCACTTGGCAACAGCTGCGTGGCCGTGGATGGATGTGATGCTGTGGCGGCTCAGAGCTCTGCCCTGGAATCCTGCTCAACTGGACCAGGAGAAGATCCTTAAACTGCTCTGGGGCTGATTTACAGAGGTGAGACAGACGCAGCCACAGCTCCGGCCACCGTTTGGAGGGGGCGAGGACCTCTGAGGCTGAGACTCCCCTTCACCCTCTCAAAGCATCCCCAGAAATGACACCGTTCCCCAGCTGAGGGGGAGAGACCGAAGGAGGTGGAAACTGTGTGCCCCCAGGCCGGGGGTCAGCCCCTCGGTGCCCGGGGCTGGTGGCCATGCTCCTCGGTGCCCACCGGCTCCAGCCAGGGCCAGGCTCCCACGGGACCCCCCACCGCTTGGGGACAAGTGTTGGTCAGACAGGGCCCACTCACGTGCACCCTCCCGTCCTTGACGGCCGGCCCGTCCTCGGCCAGCCGCAGGATGAACAGGCCCATGTTGTACTCCTTGCCCCCGCGCAGGCTGAACCCGAACCCTCGGGGGCCCCTCTCCAGCTCCACCGGGAAACAGCCAGGACTCTGGGGGGAAAAGAGGGGGAAAAAAAATGTGAGCACTAACAGGCAGATTAAAACATGTTTTTCTGGAAAAATGCTTCCCACATTTCTCTATTTTGAGAAACACACCAGCCCTGATTTAAAGGGAATTCCCCTCGACTCGTGTGAGCGGGTGCATTCCGGGCCCAAGCACACACAGCGCATGCCTGCCCAGGCTCAGGCAGGGATTTCCTTGTGAAACTTTGTCAAAGGGTCTGCAGCAGCCCCGACCCCAGCACTGCCTGTTTCTTTCACAACTGTCATGAGCATTCAGCCATTCCAGGGAGACAACCCAACCTAAAACATGAGTTTCAGATCCAATCTAAACCTGGGGAGGTGAGCGGTACCTGGGGGTGTCGGGTGCCCACCACTGCGGGCTCCGAGGGCGCCGGGTGCTTGTGCTCGGGCCAGGAGATCCTGTAGCTGCTGGCGACTTCTTTTCCAGCCTCACCCTCCGAAGGTGCCCTGCAGGGGCGAGAGGACAGGGCTGTCACCTCTGCCGTGCCCACCCCTCTGGGGAAGCTGCCCCGCGGTAGCCCCGTACCTGTCGGTGCTGAGCTGGGCCAGCGGCCGGTGCTGCGGGGCCGGGCTCTGCCGTGCCGAGTTCGTCCCCGAGGGAGGCCCACGGTGCTCTGTAACACAAACCTCATCAGAGACAGCTCCCGGGGAGGGCACCCGCCACATTCACCACAGACATGAGGCAAAGAGGGTTCTCCAAGGGTTCACCATGTCCAGGAATCCCAGCACAGTCCACTGGTTCCATGGAATGGAATCCTAGGAATTTTATTCTTACCCACACTGCTTTTCCTCAGAAAAACAACACAATTTTAAGCAAATCAAACCTAAGAACGGGGTTGTAGATGGTCTCTGCAAGGTGATAAAGACCAGAAGGGACCAGGGATGGTCAGATACACGAGGCTGGTTCAAACAGTCAGTATAATAAGCTTTGTAACAGCTGAAGAATAACGTCCATGTGAGAACATCCCCCTTTCCAAAGGCAAGAGGAGGAGGAGGCTCTGCAGGACAACGGGGGTGGGAAGGTGAAGGCCCCAGCGATGGAGGGAAACCGTCACCTCGTTTAAGGCACAAACTCACAGTTTGCTACCGGGCAGTCCCAGGAAAGGTCACGGACTGGTCCCACCACACTGGAGGGACTGGTTCACCGACAGCTTTCCAGAGAGAATTTTAAACTGTTTTGCCTTCTCCCAAAGGCTAAGCAAAAATTAAACTCTACTGACATTTTAATAAAATCTTTTCGAATGGCTTATTTTCCCTTCCCCACAAGCACAGGGATCTTGCTCTGTGCGAGGCACCCAGCGCGTTTATGAAGAACCACGTTTCAGGACACAGAAGGTCTCTGTCACCTCAGCATCGGGCACAGGCTGCGCAAAACCCGCCACGCAGCCAGAACCTGCAATGGCAGGAGGTGGCCCAGGATGAACCCAGATGCTGAATTATGAACCAACAAACTGCTCCTTACCAGGGATTTAAAACTCAGCCCCAGCACCCAGGGAAGGGCTGTCCCTGCCCTCTGCCAAGTGTGCCCCGATGCTGCGTCCCCCAGTTAAGCACAAATCCTGGAACAACCTACAAAGCGCTGGAGCATTTTAAGGGAAGGAAAACACTGTGTGCTGTGAGATGGAATTTCTGGGGTCTGGAGACCTCTCCTGCCCTGCACAGGCCCCCCTCGGGCTACCACCACGCTGGCCTGAGAGAGGGTTTTCTCTGGAGACAAAATGTCAACTTTTACTCCTGGTTTATGCTCAGAGTTTTAATCTAGAAGCACAGGCAGGAAAAATGCCATCTGCTTGGACAAACTCCCCGGCCTCTCCCCAGCCCGCGCTCCTTCGTTCCCAGCTCAGACATGACAGGAGCTGACAGGCTCCCGCTTCCCGGGAAATGCTAGAGGATGCGTTCTGGGGTGTGCAGCGGGACTCAATTATCCATACGGATCACAGGGACCGCAGGCTGGAGGGAGCAGAAGGGGCACGGGGTGTATCTTCAGTCTCAGGGGACGATGCTGGAGGCAGTGTGGGGGGAGCACCCCCAACGAGGGTCTGTGCCCTGTGACGCTGGGCAGCTTCTGGAAAATGGGCATTTCTCTCTCCGGTCACATCCTGAATTCCCCGGTGCCAGCCCCTGCTCACCCCCCGGACCCCTCTGCCGCTGCTCAGGGTGCACGGGGACCTGCACCCCGATTCTCCAGCCACACCAGGGAGAACATTAAGGGTGACACATTCCCACTGCTGTGGAACAGGTTCTGCTGCTCTCCCCCACTGTCACAATATCTTCTATGTCTGATCCACGCCGTTCTCCACGTCTGACCCACGCCAGCCCCAGCCCCACAAAGCCACGTGGTTTTTCTGACCACTCACTCACCCAGTCTCACCCCCTGACCTCCTGCCCCACTCTTTGCTGTTTTACTTCTACAGTTTGGCTCCAAATCTGTCACTGAAGTCAGAAAAGGTAAGTTCTTACACAGGGCCCAGGTAAGGTTGTGCATAAACAAGCAACAAAAACATTATACAGTTTCTTTTGAAAACAAAGCTGCTCGAGAGCCCAGAGAAGCAGATCTCACGCAGCCAACTCCAACCGAGCCCTGGGCCACCGCTGAGACGTGTGTCCCTTCAAACTGCAGTGAGGCAGATTTGACAAACATGAAAATCTCAATAGAAAAATAACACTTTGTAGAAGTCTCTCTGCTTCGAGCATTAATAAAAAGGAAAATCAGGTCTTTGAAATTCTGCATTACAGGCTGAGATAGCATGTTAAATATTTGCAAGGACTGTGAAATTAGAGAACGATCTGTTGGCTTTAGTCACATTCTGCCTTTACATATTTATTATTTAGAAGGTGAAGAAAGCCAACTTTCTGGCAAAATAATGATAGTGAGTTTAATTAAAGCCACAAGCAGCAACCCAGAAAAGCGCAGTGGTGAGCAGGGCTGGAGAACAGCTTTTCTCTTCAAATGGTTGGATTTTCCATATTTACAGTGAACTGTGTGTGCAGGAGCAGCCCCGCGCTGAAGGCAGCGCTGCGCAGGAGCTGTCTTTAAAAAGCACAGGTTAGGGTATACACCTGGGCCGCTGTCTCTGCCCCACCTGCCTTCTCTTTTCTTTCACTCCCAAACATCTTAAAATACTCCACTTTAAGTGAACTCACTCGGGAAGTTACAGACATCAGAGCCTGGCAGTGTGGCAGTGCCCATCCCGCCGCCAGGCCCCCTTCCCCCTCACCTTCCTCAGCCACCACCGTCAGCGTCACGGCGTTGCCCGCGTCCTTGATGAGCTGCACGATGCTGTCGTGCGAGAGCTCCACGATGGACTGGCCGTTCACCGCCGAGATGCGGTCGCCCACCTTCAGCTTCCCGCACTGGTCGGCCGGGCTGCCCTCGATCACCCGCCCGATCTTGTGAGGGATCACTGGGAGATGAAGAACAGGCACAGCCACGCGGTGAATACTCGTGTCAGATACACACTGCCCAGAGCCAGACCGGCCCCCGTCAGCCCAGAGACTGCTGCTGCTCCGAAGGGCAGCACTGCCAGCACGAGAAAAGCTTGTGAAAATGAAGAAATCTTGGCTCAGCAGGAGAATGGACAAGCCAGGCCCTGCCACGGGCCCTGCCGGCGCCTGGGGACAGGCCCCATCTCACGGTTTGCTGACCCCGACCTCAGCGCTGCAGATGGCAGCCAGCGAGATGCCACCGTGGCGGGGTCAGTCTGCCCGGACCCGGGGCAAGAAGAGCAACTGGTGGAGCTGCTGGTGCGGCCCCAGGCAGAGCAGATCCCATCCCATCCCATCCCATCCCACTGTCAGCTCTGCTTCCCCACACCTCTGAAACAGCCTCTCACTCCCCTGCACACTGAAAGCTTGGCAAAACTGGCTCCTGTCCTCCCCAAATCTCATCAGGGCTCTTCCATGAAGGAACGGCCTCGCTGCTTCTTTGCAGCTCATCTCCAAGCACCTCTGCAGACCGGCCTCCACGTGTCATACGTGTTGGTCCCGGTGCTTCATGTGAGCACTCGTTCGTGTCTCCAGAGCCTGAAGTGGGTTGATGGGACCCTGATTTGAGGAATATCCGATCTCTCCCAGACAGGCCTTTCTCCGAGGGGCGGGAGGTGAGGAGCACCATGTGCCTGCCGGGATTACCCGCTGCCCGTGCAAAGCCCTGACAGCAAACCCGAAACACTTTCACAGCACCATCAGCCACCCAAGATTAAAAAGCCATCAAGGATTGTTTTAATGAGCTAGCACACGCAGGAGTTACTGCACAGGAACAGACACTGATGCCTTCTAGCATTCACCATGAGTTTAAATTTTAATTACACTTCCCTTAATAGACTGGTTTTTAAGTATTATATAAACCCAGGAGCCAACTGTGCCGAGCAGAGCACTCGGGGCCGCAGCCCCATTGCTGGTTGCTTGTTTTAAAGCAGCCTGGCCTGAGACAAACACAAGCAGCCACGGCCCAGAACAGCCCTGCACAGACACCCCCCGCCCGGGGGGCACCAGCGCCTCCTCCACCCCGTGTACCAGAAACAGCCCCGAGCACAGGGTGCTGCAGCACTGCAACTGCTTCCAGCTGTAATATCAATAAGCAGGAATTTGCAGCACCTTCTCAGACAAAAATGTTGTCTGTAGGACAGTTAAATTATAATGGAATGCCAATATATTATAGAATAATTCTGTTTATCACATTTTTTCATAATATCTGACTGGCCAGACAGCACACCGTCCCCACAGAGTGCCTGGCACGGGGACAGTCACAGGGGGGAGGGTGACAGCTCGTCCTGCCGCTGCCCTGACCCTTCCCCTGTGCCATCCCACCGGCCCTGCACTGCCGCTGGCTTTATCCTCCTTGGAAAGGAACCACCTGAGCCCAGCCTGCATCACACCCCCAACATCCACCATGTGAATCCAGCACTATGTTATTTAGAAACAGATTTTTTCTTCACTCCTGCTGGTTTTTTATGGTGCAGCAGAACGAAGTGGAAAACAGAAGAAAGTGTCTGAGGCTCAGTGGAACACAGACACTTTCAAGCCACCAACATGTGGGTCTGGAACCCGCTCAGGAACCTTCAGGAGGGTGATTTACACTAAAGAAACTGTACGAGGACTTTGGGAGTTGCCTGCACCTTCATGCCAGTGCCTGGAGTTTGTCTGTGGGTGAACACACCGAGCCGGCTCCTGTTCCCAGGGCTGACACAGACAACCCTGCTTTCTCAGATCCCCCAAATTTGAAATTTCCCCTGATTAGCAGGAGTAAATGTAATAAGCCATGGTTAAAACTACACTTCCACTAAAATGCCTATGAATTAACGCAGTGTGAGAACCTACACCCCCACAGCCTGACCTCACGCTCCTGGCAGGACGTGGCACTTACCTCCCGGAGGAGGTTTGTTCTTTGAGGTGAGGATGACGAAGCCAAAGCCTTCGTTCTCCTTCCGCTGCAGACGGACATCATAGACCTCCGGGGGCTGCTGGTTTGCAAACTCCACCCGATTGGGTCGGGGAGAGCCGTTCTGCGACAGGACGGGCTGCAACTCCTCCTCCTCCGCTTGCTTTTCCCCTTGCAGGAAACAGAAGAAGACAAGTAAGGAAAAACCAACGCTGCTGTTTTCCCAGGCAGCTACAGCAAAACTGTGCATCTCAGCATCAGTGTGAGAAAACATGGCCTGGGAAAATCAAAGGATGAATTTACTGACAGTACAGTTTGGATCAGGCAGAAATCAGAGGCAGGACAAAGCAGACGAAGGCCCAGAGCCCTCCCGGGGACTCAGAGCTCTGCAGGATCCCGGCTGCAGCGCGGCAGCACAGCCTGGCAGCGAGGACAGTGGCTGCCAGAGCCACCCGTGGCCTTTTGAGAGCAAAAACACACTGTGGCTGTTCTGCAGGGCTCAAGTGCAAGATCTCCGGCAGAGATCCAGCTACAATCTCAAGTGAGGAACAACTGTTCACTTGGAACAACACAAACGTTTTTTTAAGAGGCAGTTGGAAGACTGAAGTCAGACTTTCTTTTAGGAAACCTACAACGCTCTGGCCCTGGCGCAATCTGCCAGATGGCATCTTAAAGAAATCAGGAATTCATCTTAAAATACTTTTTCATTTTACTCATATATACTCAGAATTAGTGGTTGAATAAAGCAATGGAGAAGCAATACTGGTCACTAGTGGGAGTGGGGGACCATCACCAGTTCTCCTGAGCCCCACCCCAGCACCGGCCATCCATCGCCGCAGGGACAGGCACCTCCTGGGCACGGCCGTAAAGCTGCAGAATCATGAGATGCTGCCCCGAGTCATCTCTGTTTGCATCCACTTATTCACAGATGCGACATGTAGATGACAAAAGTCTTGAGAATACAGCGTGTTGTTCAGAGAAGGGACGGCCCTCCCCGGACAGACAGACACGTACCGAAGAAGATCTTCCTGCGCACAGTCAGCAGCACCTGCCCGTTCCGCGCCGCGCTGGTCATTAAGTCCAGAACTTGTTTGTGTGACTTCCCTTTCACCGGGACCCCGTCGATACACATCAGCTCATCCGCCGCCCGGAGCCGCCCGTCCTTCTCTGCCGCCCCCAGCGGGATGATGGCCCCGATGTAGATCTGTGGGCAGAGCAGCACAACACGAACCCATCAGAGCCCGGAACGGCTGGGGCCCAGGTGAATCCGTTCGGGAATGCATCCTTAGAGACTGTCTGCCCAGCTCCAGCAGAAACAGCCAGAGAGAGAGCTCTGCTCTGGGGGCTCAAACCATTCCACAAATACACCCTTAGGGGGGATTTTAATTCTTATTCCCATTAATTCTGGAATTATCACCATCTCTTGAGCATATTTTTCAGTTTGCTAAAAAGACCAACTTCTGACACCAGCACACTCTGTGAGCTTACCGCACAGGTATGAGTTCTCAGACATCACTGAAAGCCTCTGTCATTCATTCTACTTATTCTATTATTTTTTTCTACCAAGACTGGGTCAGAGGGATTGGGGAAAAGGTAAAAGCTTTCAAAAGAACTCCCATCCACTTCTGAAAAGCTGCTCAGACAGCTCCATGCTTGGAGGGTTTTCAGTGCACAGCTTTCGGTGATTAGATAACGAATTCAAGCAGCTGCACTCCCCTTTTATCAGTTTTGTCTACCCCTACCTCATCAAGTGCTACTAAATCTAATGCAGGTAAGAACATCCCACACCATTTCATGTGCCACAACTAGGTCAAATGAAAGATTAATTACGGGCAGCAGCTGCTGGAGGTGAGCAGCAGGATCACTCACACAGCATTCACCACCGCAGCTCGACACCGACCCACGGCTGCTGTGGAAACAAAACAGCCCAAACACTACACGGTGTGACAGAAGTTGGATTCTTTGGGTTTGCTCTTCCTTTTCTATAAATGCATGTTGGGAAAAAACCACCCAAGAGATTAGTTCTGGATCACAGCTGGGGATGCACAGTCCCATATACCCTAATGCATCAGAAATCGATGAGTGTTGATTCCAAAAGCTTTTCCTCTCAACTTGACAGCTCAGCCCCTGACACACAGTACAGGTCCCACCAGTTCTTCCCAGAGACCAATTTTTGCCTGTTTGGAAGCAGCGGGAGTCCCTAAAGCCCGTGGTCTGAGGCAGAGCCTCCCTGGGGGCTCCGCACCGGTGTCTGCCCCTTTGCCTCCAGCTCCCCCGTTCCCTGGCCACCACTCCCAAGCAGAGGCTCATCCAAGTCCAACCAGTCCCTGAATTATCAATTCTGCCATCACCAAACTGCTCAGAACGAGGGGGAGATGAGGATGAGGAAGCAGGAGTCACCCAGCAGCAACACTGAGAGGTGACACGTAGGAATCTGTGAACAGCTTCACTTACAGGCTGATCCGGTCCATCCCCTCCGAGCACCCGGAAGCCAAAGCCCGACTCTTGTTTCCGCAGGAAAACATCCAAATCTCTTGTGTTTGGAGCTAAGACAAAGCAACATTTCAAACATGTAAGGAGTCATCTTTGATTATTGAAAGATTATGCTTTGGTGGTGCATTCTAACTCTTCTTATTGACAGAACACAGTAACCAGAAATACAGTAGCCAGATCAAACAGACACATTTTCAGTGACGTTCTCTTTCCAAAATGGAAAAACAAATTCTCAAGAGAAGGCTGCAAAAGGACACAATGGATTGACAAATGTCTGAGGAGAGATCCCAGCTGCATCCCTGCGGTGGGCAGGATAAAGCCAGTCTGAGACAGCCCAGAGCTGCCAAGTGCCAGCGCCCGGGTCTCCTTCAGAGCCAGCTCCTCCTCGAGACCCTTCCTGTGATGAACTGGTTTACTGCAAATACAGCTGAAATATACTGTATCTTTTTTAAAAAAAGGTGTTCCACAGTTTTCTGGATTTCTGTATGAACTACACATTTCTTCAACTGTTTCATCAACCAGAGGTTAACAAACTCAACACCAAAGCCACAGCATTTCCAAGCTGGAGCTGATGTACTTACGTTTGTCCTCGTATATAGACTTAGACTTCAGGTAGACTTCTGAAGGGTCCAGCTTCGGAGAGCCCGACCGAACGGCCGTGGGAGGGAAGGGCATGGGCTGAGGGATGGGGTCCCCGAGAGCTTCCAGACTGCCCGAGCTGTCCTGCTTGTCCTTCTGCAACACACCCCCCGTGTCAACCCAGATGTAAGGGAACCCACGCACTCGTGTGTGCAAAGACAACAATCATCACACAGGGGTGAAATGTGGAGCAAACCAGGGGAACAGGGGAACAAGATACAACTGGACGTAGCTTTTCCCACGTGTGTCTGACCGCACCACGGGTGTCTGCTCCTCGGGCTGGGTTTCTGTTGCCCCCGGGCTGAGAAGGGGGTCTGGTGACTGATGCCCGCAGAGGAGCCATTGGCTCCTGCTGGCTCCGGGCTGACACAGGTCGGATGGGACCTGCCACCTCTGGGGAAGAGGCAGCTGCACCAGCAGGAACCCCGGAGGAGGGGGTGACCATGGGCAGGAGGGCTCTGTGGGGACAGCCAAACACCAGCACCCACCTGTGCCCAAGGGCAGGCTGTTGCCACAGGTGCCCCGGGGCATTGCAGGTACTGAGCAGGAGGAACACCCCTGGATGGGGCAGGCATCAGTAACTCAGGATCTGCACAGATTTTTTATGACCCGATAGATGCAACACTCCTGTTAGTACCTCATGAAGAAAGGAGACCAAGCATCCTTGTGGCCTCCCACCCTAACTGCAATCAGTGATGCACCAAGGTAACTCCAAACACTCATTCTGGGCTGAACCCGGGAAACTGGGACGTGGTTGTCTGCACGTGTCTGTGTGTGTTAAACAGAAGCAGGAGCAGAACAGCCTCAGATATGCCCTTTTACAAAGAGTGGAGAAACCTCCCCCGAGGGGTTTAGCACTTTGACAACTTCTTGTATGTTTACAAACACACAAACTTGCCCTTTTTAACTGAGTTATTTTGCCACGCTGCTTAATGCCACTGAACATCGAGTGCTCCGTGGAAGCTGGTACTGCCCGTGCTGGGATGCCAGCCCCGAGCCCAAAGGATCTTCAGTGTGGTGAGACAGGACCTGACCAGCCCCAAACCACAGGAATTTACCCCAGCTGGGGTGGCTGGCTCTACGCCTACAAGGAAGGGAGCCTGCAAAGCTTACGGGGGGCAGCCTGTCCCACGCTCACGGCATCCCCTGCTGGGAAAGAGCTTCAATGCTCAACAGCCCTACAAAGAAGCTACATCTACCTCTTGGGAACAGGCTCTTCCTAAAATGGAATAATTTGTTCTCTACAGGAAACATTTTATAGAAACAGCTCCGTTCACTGACCAGCCTAATTCATAAAAGAAGCACTTAGGACAAAAAGATGCATTACTATCAGCATTAACAGACCAGAAGGGATTTTAAGCCCCAGGATTCTTTACTGAGCTGATACATATTTAAGATACCGCAACAGATCGAACTTCCAAGAATAACGAGTTTCAAACCAGAAGTGCAGGCTACGGAGAGACTTCCTGACAATACAGATTCAAAGACAAACAAGCACTTTAAAACAGGGAGAGCTAACCAGTCCATTAGCTCTATGCCAGGACTGAGGAGTATCAAAGTACCATAAACCTCCTTTAATCCCTTTTCAGTTTAATACAGGTAATTAGCAATGAAAAAAGCAGACACTCTATTTTGTTTCCCTTTTAACGGGCGCTCTGACCGCAGCTACTCAAGACAATGAAGTCCTGCCAGCGAAGTAGATGTGGTTTTGCTAAACCATCCTGCAGATTACCACAGGGACCGGCATCCCGAGGAGATGAGATTTCAAAAGCAGGTCAAAGAGTGCACACAGACAGGAATTGCAAATATAGTGCAAGAAAGGGAAACAATGATGGCACTTGTGCGGCAACGTCGTATTTAAAATCATGCCAACACTGCACCGTCATCACACACATCTCTGCTGCGTTTCTGATTCCTCAGCAGTAAGAAGAGACACCCATCGCCTCCACGGACCAACTCCAAAACCTCAAAGCAATCTCTTGTGTTAAACAGACCCTGTTTATGAGTCTGTTTTGCAGCCGAACCCCCCTGGATATGCCCCATCAGAAACAAATTTAAACACCTGGCTAATACTCACCCCTTTGGCAGTTTTAGTAGGCGAGGGTGGACCTGAAGAGAACACAAGGTAGAAAGGGATTTCAGTGCTCGGTCACTGAAAGTTTAAACAGCATTAATGCAATATAATCAGCTCCTCCTGGGATGAAAATAGGAACTGCTTATTCACTCTTTTAAATGGCAAAGTGTGTTCAGTTGGCCAAAACCATCACTTCAGAGAAGTCTCCAATCAGAACTGTGAGCTGTGTGACCGTGAAAAACATCCACTTCTCCTTCAGCTGGATGCTGGTCAATCGGATCACACAGCAGGGCATGGGATACACAGACCTGGGGAGTTTGTGCAGAGGAATTTCTCTTGCTACCAAAGAAACCACTTATTTCCTCAGCTGATGAAGGAACAGCACCATCTATACAGCAACGACCTGAAGGCTTTGCCAGCGCTGCTGACTGACAGATGTGACGCTCTCAGGCTACAAGAAGAGCCTGAAGGGCCGCTCAGCAGCCACGTGTCACTTCCTAATTCCTCCGTCTCCTTCTGGGAAGCGCACGCTACCCACCAGTCAGCTTTTGGGAGAAGACACATTCTTGTCTGTGACTGACAGTCAATGAAGGGGGATGACTACGCAAATGCAAAATGAGAATTCTTTTGGTGTTTGCAGCCATCAGCTCCACCTCCTCACTGCTGCTCCCTCCCGTCTCCTGTGACCAACAGCCCATTACAGTTCCTGGAACACACTTGGAAAGCCTCAGAAAACTCCATCCATCACATGCTCTGTGTTATGCTAGAGACCACATTTTTGCTTTAGTGCTCCCCAGACACTTGGAAGAGACAGTGCATAAACAGATCACAATGAAATTTCTGAAAAAAACCCTTAGCAACATGCTCTCACCCCAAATCCTCAGGGGTATAAATTAAACTTGGAACATAACGGCGCAGAGACACAATGAGCTGCTACTCAGCTGTCAAGACTGGACACAATTTAGGTATCATACTAAAAAGAACTTTTAAAAAGCGTATAACCATATCTGACAAGGGTAAATTTACGTGTGTACCTCCTCTTAGGATGAGCAGTGGCACCTCTGCTCCCACTGGGAACTGCTTCAGCACCTCCACCACCTGCAGATGTGTCAAGCTCTGCACGTTCTGACGGCAAATCTCCTTGATGACGTCCCCTTTCTGAAGGCCCTGGCACCACTGGCTGTCCAAAATCATCTTCACCTTCTGTCCTGTAGGACTGTCCGCAATGGCAAACCCAAAGCCTTTAGGACCTTTGATAAGAGGAATGGTGACCAGCTCCGGCTGGGAGCCTCCTGAGGAGGCAAGAGAGACCCTCTGCTCAGTCGTGTCCATGGAGGGGCCGTTGAGGCGACCGTTGACCAACATGGGGCCCATTTTGCCGTTCTGGTCCAACACAACTGCTCCTGTTATTAAGTCCTGGCTGCTCACACACACATCGCCCTTGGCCACAGGAGGTCCATTAATGATGGGTGTGGCTGTCACGATGTCCACCACAGGGTCCTCGTTGTCATCAGGGAGAGGGTAACCACGACACAAAGTCATGTTCACATACTGATTGACAGGAACAAGCTGAAACATCTGGACAACATCTGCATGGGTATGGCCCAGGACACAGCTCCCGTTTATATCTACAATGACATCCCCTGTCACAAAGGAAAGTTTAACAGCGTCAAAACCAGAAACAAACCCACCCAAACCCGCCCAGAGCTGCTGGGAGACCCCCAAGCAAAAGCCCAACGAGGGAATCGCTCTGCGGTCTCCAGAACTAGGAACGAACAGTGGCTGGGCCATCACCTCTCGGCGATCTCTTGCCAGAAAGCACAAAGGATTTCCTCTTGCATTTACTCTATTTCACCCCAGAACACAGTGTACCAAAGATACAAACTTTAATCTGCAGCAGATTTAAAAAATTATAGCGTCCGGGCAGAGGGGATGACGCAGCGCACGCACACCCCTGCAAGCAGATGTCTGCCCCTTCAGTTCATACTGTACAGCATCTAAACTCAATCCAGAATAAATCGGATTTTTGGGGGGGTCCTGTGTTTATTTTAGGACTGGCTGAACTTAAGCTGGGATTGCGCCCACACAGGTGCTGTGTCTGGCGGTGCCCGCACGGGGCTGAGCACACAGGCAGGCTGCAGCACACGGAGGCTCCGGGCCCTGAAATCTCATTTCATAATTTGCACCATTTTGACCAGGAAGCCCTGCACGGGCAATACGATATTCCCAGCAAACAGCCTTATCACCTCAGTGCCTGGGAACGAGCGAAACGGAGCTCTCACACGGCAGGACCTGCAGCGGGAACAGACCCCCACAGACCCGGGAAAAGGACCCGCGCACAGTCCAGCTCACACGGGGGGTCAGCACGAACGGGAAATCCTCTCCTTTAATCTCGTAAGTAAACAGTATTAAGTCATCTAAAGCATGAACTCCTCTGCTCTGAAGGGTAAGAGCATTTATGTGATAAAGAAGCATTTTGGGTTTTATAGTACGTGAAGCGTATGTTACAGTAAACCGACAGACCAGAGTGGGACTCTCCAGGGGCTGCAGCCCCCGGTCCCTCCCATCCCAGGGCACAGCTCTGCCTGCGCCTTCCTGATGCCAGTTCCTTGCAATCCTAGCACTTAGGGTTATGCTTTTGGGCAGCAAGAGGCACAACACAGCCCAGGATTCAAACACACGATTTTCACTTTCCGTGTGGAGAGGGAGCAAAAAGCCATTCTGTAAACAACCCTGAAGCCAAAAGTTTGGGCTAAAGCAGAACCACTGAAACCTCCAGAAATGTCCTCAAAGTAGAGCTGTACCTAGGCTGCTGCTCAGCCTGGTGAGGCACGGCTCTGCACAGATCTCTCACAGACCTGAACAGGATTTCATTGAGCGAGGGGGGCATTTCCAGAGCAGAGGGAGTCACCCAACCCCCTGTGCCCCAGCAGCCGCGCTCTCCAAGCAGCAGAGGAGCCACGAGTTGCAGACACAGCACTGTACCTGGAGCAATTCTCCCGTCCTGTGCAGCAGGGCCGTCTTTTAGCACATTCTTCACCTGCAGGAACTCATCGGGTCTGTCTCCTCCAATGATGGTGAAGCCAAAGCCCATGGTACTCTTCTTCAGTGCGGTCCGGATGAGCGCTCCCGTGAGCTGGGCTGGGTCCCTCGTGAAGACAGACTTCTCTGCCCCTTTGCAGTCATGGAGTAAGAGCCATGAAGGCAGGACACGGGAGTTAGTTTCGGTAATTTCTTTGTTTGTCTGGGCTTTACAAGGTGTAACACAGGTTAATGATTTGCTTGGCCAACACTAGTTGACCTCAGTGCTGTTACAGAGGAGAGCAAACAGGACACGGTCACGCTGCTTTCACACCTGAGGCAAGGGCACGGGAAAGTCTGAGTGTTTCCAAGACCACAGAACAGACTGTAACAGCGCTGGAACTAAAGCTCCCACCTCCAATGCCCAGTGCCAGGCTCCAGCCCCTGAGTACCAAGCTCAAAGCAGATCAAAAGCAGAAAAATTTGTGGTGTGGTTTTAGCTGCTTCTCCTGCCTGGCTCTCCTAACCCTCCATACAGTCAAAAGCTGCTCAGGACAACCAGCTTCAGAACAATCAGAACTATTTTAGAGCAGTCTTATGGTCTCGGTTCAACTTTAACATTTAAAAAATCACTCAGAAAACCCTGCAGATTTGGGAAGGCAACACCACAATGGCCAGCAGAAAGACAAGGCTGATACCTTGACAAATTCCAGCACTGGTTCCCTGTGATGCACAGCGGCAGATAAAGATACTGGTGACAAAGAACACCGTGTTCAGGGGTACCTGATTTGGAGGAGCCCATGTCAGTCTGTCCCAGCTGTTTTTTCCTTTTGGCTTCCAACACCGGGTTTTCAAACTGGGTTTTCTGGTTAATGTGACTGTAGAGATACAAAAGCTCGATCAGGATTTCAGCAGAAAGCTGAAATCAGGAAAGACAACCACAAAAGACACATCTACAAATGCTGAGTTTTATTATCTCAGATTTAGTGCTCTGGAAGAATGACAATAAATGTCATTCCAATGCCAATACAATTTCAGTTCCTGTAATTATCAGGTAGAGTAAATCTTAATCCACTCTGCAAATTTTCAGAAGGTTGTAATAAATTAGAACTGAGAAAATCTGCCTTTTCTCTTGACATTATGTGTTGCCTCCATCTGCCTACAACGTTTACAAACTCCGACAGAGCTATTTTAGGAGCAGACGCCAGAGCAGAACGGCAGAGTGGGGAAAACAGTAAGCTGGAGCAGAATTTCCATACCTGCGCTGGCTCTGCAAAGTCAAACCCCATTAGCCTGTTCTCTGAAGCTGAGGCTTTCAACTCTACTAATTTCCTTCTCCACAGCTAAAGAGAGACTTCATTTACTCTGACCTGAAGGAGACTCAGAAGGGCTCTGGCAGCAATTTACTAGTTATCTACTCGCCCCTTTGGAGACAGCGAGGAGAAACAAGTCACCCTCGCTCTTCTACGGTTACCAGGTGCTGCTCTTAAATCAAGCGACCCCGTCGTCGGCAGAGCTGACACAAATGACATCAGCTCCTTCCCACTGATGAATGGCTTTGGCTGCCCCGTGCTCCCACCCCAGCAGGGACAGGCTCCCGAGTCCCTGATGTCACCGCTGGGACCTCCCCAGGGACAGGGACAGCATGTCCTCGCTGCCTCGGCCTCGGGGGCTGCTGCTGCGGGATGCTGCTCCCGCTGCCCCACAGGACACATCAANCCCAGCTTCAGCACCTTCCCCTCAAGGCACAGCCATGCCCAATTGATAACTAGCACTTACTCGACATAGTATGTTCCGTACTGAGGGTCTTCTATTTTTTCCCACCCATAAGGAAGTTCTGCAATCAAAAAGAGGAGAATTCCCCATTGCAGTGGAAAAGTATCTGCAGATATCAGAGTTTTTACAGAGGAACAAGAGGACAGATTACAGACTCCTGAAGAATGTGAGGAAAATGCAGGTCCTTTTTGCTTCCCCTCATCTGTTTGAGGCTGGTCCCTCAGAGGAGGGGCATCAGCCTGTTCCCAGCACTGTTCCACTGATGAGGAGACTTGTATTCAACACAATCACACCAATTTAAACATATAATAAACTTACAGACAAGATACAAACTAACCTATTCAGAGAGGAAGAATCTATAAAGGAGAAGAAAAATACAGTATTTAAAATCAGTCTATTTACAAATTATTAATGTGATTTGACAGTTGTTGACTTTCTAAACTGTACAATATGAACATGGTCACAGCACTTCTGTCCCCAAATGCACCAAGAAGAGAGCTAGAAGTGCCTCACAGGGTCTCAGCCCGAGCTTGTACACCCGGGCATCTCCCTCCTCCTGCACCTTCTGTTTCAGAGCAGTGGCAGAAGCAAGGCTGCCTCTCCTTATCCTCTCAGTAACACCAGGACATTTCACTGCATCCTGACACCACCCCACTCGGAATCACAGCAGCCCCCTGTGCTGAGCAGGGTGAGCCCCTCCGTGGGAAGCTGTTTTACCCCCATGGTTACAATCCAGACAGACCCCAAAGAGACACCCCAAACGCTACGTGTGTCGGGGTGGGCACGTCCAAGGCAGACCGATGGCTCCTGCACTGCTGTGGGCTGCTGACACGGCTTGGGCATCCCTACAGCTCCGGGGGAATAAAGAATTACCTGTTTGATACAGTTAGGTTGGACAAGCTCCTTTTTATGGCAAATTCTGAGTCGGGCAGGATGGTGCCCAGCAGCAGACCATTACTGACTGAAGGTGATGAGCAGGTAACACACAGGTCCAATTACTCGAGCTCTACTGCTCAGGTTATCCTGACCATGGAAATGTGAGCACCGGCGTAACGGCCGCTCGTCGTTTGCAGGATAAAACTGCCGTGTAATCTCGTCTGAGGCTGCCCCAAGTTTGCCACTAACAGGAATTCTTCCAGCGTGTGACAGCATGTTCCCAATTATTAATACCAGCATCACTCCACAGGGTTTGACAAAAGGCCCAGTGGGTCTATTAATTTAAACGTTGTTCATTTGGATATCCTGCCTCTCTCTGTTCAAAGCGCTCTTCCTACGCCGTGCTGAGCAGCACATATGGTTAACGAGCCGCCGTACGTGCCCATGGCTCCAGCTGGCGTCATTACGAGCACGCGACTGCCAGCCTGTGCAGTTTAGAAGACGACAGGCTACCCTGAGTCTGCCTCAGCTTTTGTGACTTGTCAGGCATTTGCTGGAGATAGAGCTGTTTGGTGCCTTTCTGGCTGACTAAAGGGCATGAGTGTGTAGGAAATGGTCACAGGAACTGTCCACAGGCCAGCCATCAGCCTGACCCGTAGGGGCTGAAGCGACAGTGTGAAGAGTTGACGTGAGTCAGACCAGTCCCTCTACTTATGCATTCAAATATCAAACCATGCACCATTAGCAACAGGTTATCATGCTGTACCTTCTCCATTACTCCTCTATTCCAGCACTTCTGGACCTTTTCCTCCTGCCACATCCCACCCGCACGGTAATTCCCAGTGAGATGGTCACTAAGGCACGCAGCTTTCTCCCTGGACCGACAGCTGCTGGAACAGGCCACCTCATTCTCCTCTCAGGAATGCAGATAAACACACCATTCGGCAAGATTCTACTGCTCCAGGAAAACACACTGTGGACCTTCCCAGTCTCAGCTGAACTCCTGTTGCCACCAAAGCGGGGACACTCGGTGCTGCTCCGCCTGCTCCCGTCCCCTGCACCTGGGAGCAGCTCCCCCCCAGCAGCGACAGACTGGGTCCAGCTCGGACAGAGTCAGACATTTACCAGCCACAGGTGACAAACAAATTCTGAACATCTCACCTCCATCTTCACAGTCCTCAGGGGCTTTGGCTTTCTTGCAGAGCCGTGGATCAAGCCACGTGGTCGTCTTGGTGTTGTGGCTGTGGAGCAGAACACACAATCAGGCAAGAGAAACCCCTCAGATTGAAGAAACCATGCCTTTCTCTGACTTTCAGATGTTTACTACCATGTGCAAACTGTAGCCTTTAGATAACGTGACCTTTACTTGTGCCTCAGTCACACCATAACGTGCTAAAAAAGGCAACAAGGATGCTCAGAGGTAGGAGCACATTGGACTCTCTCCAGGACAGATGTGAAACGTTAGAGGTAAAAACACACTCCCCTGTGGGAATATCAGCTGTTTCTACCTGAAAGGAAACAACATTTTTAGCCTCTTCCTATACTTAAATCTCAGTAAGGTTTTCGTTTCCTTTAGAAACTCATAAATGAGGCTGTTTCCCATGTGCACATACGAGCTGCGTTCCTATCCTGGGTTTAATCCATGCTATCTGCATTTTTAAGCAGCACTCCCAGCCAAGGAACACAAGCAGCGAAGAAAGAGTAAATAAGCTCTCGGATTTCAGAGAAATTTGACATAGTGAAGGTTTGCAAGATGTTCTACCCCACTTAATGCCCACCCAGCTTTGTGTTTTGTGAGATACAGAACTCGCATTGCAAACAAACGGAGTTTGCACATGGAACCACGAGGCTTTCCTGCGCGATGGCACTTGTCCCATGTACGGGGAGTATCAGTAAGGAACAGAGCAGCAGAGATACGTGAGGTTTCATGCAGAAACAGAAGCAGCAGGAGAGGAGAGAGGTGTCAGAGCAGTCTCCCCGGCGCAGCCCACCAGCACTTCCCCCCCGAGGGCCAGAGCAGCCCCTCCACGTGGGTCCAACTCACTCGATGAAGTAGATCATGCCCGTGTCGGTGTAGGCCATCTCCCAGTTCTTGGGCAGCGGTTCCAGGGCTTCATCCCTCGACAAGTAATTTCTGAAGTCCATGGAGCTGCTTGTCTGGTTGTAGCTGGGAACAGGTTTCATCCAGTCAGGAGAATCTGAATGTTTTTCTTTGTTTTCTGCAGTTGTTCGGGGAAAGTGTTACTATTTGTCAGCTGTTTATGTTGTTTCTCACCAAGAACCACCCTCTTAATCTGGCTACGAGTGGATGTCAAACACGTCCCTGTATGTGATGTGCATTTTTCCACTACTTTTTTCAGCTGTGAACTTTGAAAAGCTGACATGAAAACACTGAACTCTGCCTTTCCCCTGCCAAACAGAATTAACCTCCTATTATGTGTCTGAGCCTACGCTGAAAAATCAGTGCTGGCAGAAATCCAGGCTGACTACACTTGGGTGCCTGCACAGAGAGCAGCGTCTGCAGTGCCATCAGCCCCCCGCCAGATCCTCCTGGTGTTCCTCAAAGCACCAGAACAAAACGTGGCAAAGACCCAAACTGCCAGTAAAACCACCACCACCCTCCCACAAGCCACAAGAGGAAAGATCTCCCCAAAACCTCTGCAGAGAACTTGAAATGCAAGTGTCCACCCTCCAGCCCCGTGGTCACGCTTGGTGCCCTCCCTGCCCGAGACCTTGCCCCCCCCACCGGCCTGGCCACTGGGATGTGCCCCGGAGAGCACCCAACTGGGCTGGGTCTGCTCAATAACTCTGTCTGAGACACTCACACAGGATCATCCCAAATGCAACGTGAGGGCTTCCCCCCACCACCAGCGTTCCCCCTCCACGAGGAACGGTGACGGCCCAAGGACAAGGACACCCTGACAGCTCGGACATGTCCCGCCGGACACTGGCCCAGGCTGACCGTGCTCAGCTGCACTCCCCTTCACACACTCCCCTCCAGGCAGTTTCAGGCCGTGCGACAGTTCCCTTCACCAAAATCACCTGAAAACTCTAATGAAATAGCGCTGCCCCTTAAACCAATCGCTCGGCTCTGGCCTCCTGCACACAAGCTCAGCAATCTCCCCAAAATCAGACACTAACACTCAGAGGGCAGGAACTACACGCTGTTATTTGGAGTGCAGAGATTTTTCCTTCCTCCTCATGTAACTGGCCGATGCCCAGCACGGCGTGTTCTCTGCCGAGCGCTGCACTCCGTGATGCAATTGCACATCTGGCCGGGAGAACAGCTGCTTCTTTTTAAAAGATAATTTCAAAATCGAGTAAAAACACCAGCCTGGATAGAAAACTGCCCTCAAACTTTACCAACACCGAGGAAGCAGTTCAAGTGAGCACGAACGTTATCTGTACAGTTCTTACCCACCCCTACAACACCATGGGGAGTTTCTCCCCTTCTCAACCAACCTATCCCTCCGCTGCCATTAACCGTGTCCTTCTCCTCCTCTTCCTCCTCCTCGGGGAGAGAACTGTCCATCCTTTGCATCTTGCTGACAGACGTGGTTCTTTTCCTCTGTGTTTCGGTATCAAAATCATTGTCGAAAAGAACTTGATCCACTGGATCAGGCTGGAAGGGGCTGGGCTCTGCTGGAGGCTTCGGAGTGCCGTAAAAATTACCTGGGGAGGAGAGAGAACTGCAGCTGCCGGAACACTGACACTGCAGTGAGGGGCTTGTGCCCGTGCAAGGGGCTTTTGGGGAAAGACCTGAACTGTAACTTCTCTTCTTAAAGGAGAATCAGCAATGTCAAAAACCAATCAACTGTCAAAACCCATTTATCCCTACATCATTGTTCTGCCCGTGATGCCACTGTGCATCACTGAACAATACGTTTAGTTCAAAATTCCTGTCCTGCCCCAGCTTTTCAAAGAAAAAGACGGACTTGTTACTTTGCCTGGAATTCACTAATGTGCCATAAAGAGACTTGGGGAACAGTCTGAGAGAAGTAAACCAGCAGAAATCAATTGTGGCTCTAGACACTGCTGAGCTGGTTCACAGCAACAGACACGCACTGAAGGCAAAAAGCAAATTGATTCTGTGCAGAAGCACAAAGTATCCGTCTACATAAAACCAGTTACAAGAAGGTGATTTTAAAACTACAATCCTACAGTTTTTTACTGACAATAAAGCTCCGTACAAAAAGGAGATGTCTTGAGAAAAATGAACTGATTTTTACTTTAGTATTTTAATCTAGAACACCAGGAATCACGTGCTGTTTTCTGGAAAAGAATTACAGCAATTGACCTCTCTCCCCACTGCTCACATGATTTTTATTAGGGAATTGAGCACGCAGCAAGGGAGCTTCCCAGAACTCCTGCCGCGGTCACTCCTGGTGGCTGGATGTGGTTCTGAATGTGAAAAACAAGAAAAAGAGACCTCTCTGCAAACAGCAGCGAGGGCACGGCCCAGAGCAGCGACAGCCGGGCAGGGGCTGAGGGGAAACACAACAGAAGGGCCAGTTCAGGCCAATTTGGGCTGTTTCCACAGACAGGACAATGTTACCAGAGAGCAGGAGACACACAAAACTGGGGGGTACGGGGCCCTTTGCAGAGTTCTCTACCCGGAGCATTTTCCTTTTCTTTTCTTTTTTTGGGGGTGGAGCAGGAGGTGGGAAACGAGCTGAATTCATTCAAGTGCCAGTAAAACCAGCGCCCAGCAAAGACAACCTCTGGAGGCACACTTAAAGTTGCTTGATCCCAATGGATGTCAAACATGGGTAAAAACGTAAATTGTGTTGAGCACCAGTGAAAGCTGCACGTGCTCAGCATTTCTGAAAACCTGGCTGCAATTCAGCTGACTTCAAGCACAACCATGCAGCTGGAAAGCCCTTTAAACCAAAGCAAAGCAGAGCAGGAGCCCATCACACGGTGGCAGCTCACGACTCCTCTGGACAACCAGCTCCTGAGGCTTCTCCACCCTCGGTGCAGTGCTCTTCCCCATCACACGTAACAAAACCAACATTGCTGCATGTTTGGATGATCTGCTTCCATTTCTTACTGCAAAATACTTTCTTTTCCCTGCTGCACCAGAGTTTCCCTCGCCTTCCCTCCTTTCGATGTGCATCTCTGAGAAGAATATAGCTCTCTTCCCAAAGGTTTAAATAAAATGGACCATGAATTCCATTAAAACAGAATTCTGCCAAGTTCAGAGGAACATTTTCAGAATGCTTCCTCAAAAATGCACCAGGGACAAGGACCACGTTGTACCAGGACTGGCTGAAAGGACCACCTGCGATTTACTGGAGAGCTTCAAACCCAGAGCACTGCTCCTCTGCACAACACTCCAACGACACGTGTAATATCACTGCTCTGTGAGTTAACGACCATCAAGGGGCAGGGAACGTGGCACCTCCTGGGTAAAAGGGGCTACGCTCGGCCCAAGACCCCAAACTTGAGCTGCGGGTCCTTGCTCCCGCTCCGTTAAAGGTCACCAACGCACCGTCATACGTTCCGCTCTCCAGCAGGGCTCCGCTTTCTTCCAGCGCTTTGAACTGCTCCACGGGAATGAAGTTATAGTCTACCCCTGGGACCTCCCCATCCCGGGGAGCCCTGGTGGTGCCTGAAAACACAGAGAAAACACCTGTGTAAGACACCAAGGCGCTGCCTGTTTGCCAGCGAGCCGGCTGCTCCGTGCAGCGGAAACAATACATTTTTGAATCTTTACACAACGATGATGTCACCCAGGAAGAGAAGGGTTAGAGCACCGCCGAGCAAGAGGACAACAATGTACAAAACCCAGGCCAATAGATTATGTAGGAATGACAGCTCTGGTATTGAGGAAGGAGGAGAAAAAAAGCTGGGCAAGGTGGTAATTAGAGAGAATTTGTTCTCTGCTCGTTGAGCCAAAACCCTTTCTGAGGCAGCTGATGCCACCGGAGCCGGGGATGGTGTGTGGGACAGGGGGAGCTCTGCAAGAGCCAGGGCAGCTTAACCCATCCGAAAGGGGCTTCATCCCCCCGCTGCTTCCACCACCTGCTTATCTGGAATGAGGTCTGCCTGAGCCAGCACACTGGATTTTTGGGCCACCAAATCCATAACTGGGCACAACGGCTGGTTTTTAACCTTCCAATTGGGAGTGTAACTCATCACCAAAGCCCAGCTATAGGTACACGCTGTTTCAAAGCAATCAGTAAATTGCTGTGTTAATGCAGAAGTTCTCCAGTGTTATGTCTATAAATACGGGCCTCCCATAGTTATAACAGCTTAATTAAAGTTCTCCTGAAAGGACTCCACTGATTCATTACTGCCTACAACCCAACAGCATTTTAAAGGCACACATCAATTTTTCCAGGCAGCAGCATGAGCAAGAGCTGCTCGTAAACAAACTGCCTTTCACTATTATTATCTTCCAAGAAAGTCACAAGCCCTCGGGCGCACACAATATCATAACGATGCTAAATTGAGAATGGAATTCCTGCAGGTACAGAAACATCAGCTGACCACCTTGGAAGTTTTCAGTGCAGTGACTATTTCAGTGCAATGGGTGCTGAGCCTTTCCAACCACTGAACCCTAAAGGTCGATGCTGTGGCGATGAGCACACAAAGGGGCACGGGGGGTGCGGGGTCCTTTGGGACCCTCCTCCAGCCGCGCTGCTCTGCCCAACCACATCCCCTCCCGAGATGTGACCTTCCTCCTGGGCTGAAACCCAACACTGACGGAAACCAGGAGGTGTTCATGCTGTCTGATGGTGCTGAGGAAGGTTTATCTCCCGCTGTGGCTGTGGTCGTTCTGACAAGTGACAACGTTCGAGTGAGTAAAACACAGACACTCCTGAAATACCCCAAGCCTTGAACACTGAGGTTTCGTTGTTTTGTCAGTCCATATGGGCTGTACCTTTCATTGCAACTTAAAGACATGAAACCATCCTAGCAAAGCCCTTTGCAGGAGTTCCCGCTGCAAGGAAACACTACGGACCACATCAGGAGAGAAGGAATCTGAGGCTCTCCCGTGGCGTGACCGTCAGCAGGAACGGATGGAATGAGGATGATCTTACATACTTACAGGGGATGGTTCTCAGGTAGAGGTTGTCTCTGATCACTTGCTGGAGCTTATGGTCTATCGAGCCCTTCTGGAACTGAAGGCTCAAGTAGTGGCGCAAGTCTTTGTTGATGACTTTTCCTTAAAAAACAACAAACAAGAATAACTTGTGAAAATTAAGCAGGATCTTACAACAAACACTGCTATAAATGTTACAAAACCAGACAGCAGCAGAAAGTGTTGGGTTTTCTTAACGAACAACCCGACCAGAAAAGCCATTCCAGGCTGCCAGGGCCCGACCCCGCTGGCATAAATCGGCACCACCAACCCCAGCGACGATACTCGGGAACGGTTTTGGAATCAAAAATCTGCCACCAAAATTAAAACTCTCTACAGGCAGGAAACTGATGCAAAATATAGCAATAATATTTCTCTATTCAATTTACGCCCCTTGGGTAGGCATCTCAACTTGATACTTCAGCACATGGGAGGCTGCATCCTTGGTATTATAAAAAGAAAATATTTTCTTTTAAAACCAGTGCAGGATAGAAGAGTTTTTTTACAATTATTCCTTTGCAATACTTCTGTCAGGTATCATTAGCAAATCTGTCACATCCCTGGATAACCACGGCCCCTTCAGCACACAAATAACTGAGCGCTTGTATTACGGCTTCATCCTTCTGACAGGAGGGCACAAAACAATCTTTTGTACCCTGTCATCTCTGCAGAAACACATTACACAGGGTTCAGTGACCTTGATAAATTTAAGTTACGTACTACAGCAGAACACTTGGGGCTTTAGGGGAAAAAGACTCTTAAGTCTCTGTCTCCGGAGCCCACCCCGGGAGACGGGCATGCGCTGGAGCGTCACGACACGGGGGCACACGCGGGAACATGCTACGTGTATCACAACACGGGGGCACACACGGGAACACAAAGCAAACACCCAGCACCCATGGGTGGCAGCACCCCTGTGTGTGACACCAGCCCCAAGGACTCCATTCACACCCTGCTTCAATGCTCTCAGCTGTTTGAAAACTGTCCAGAAGCTCCGAGAGGCTGGGGCAGCTCTGAGACACCTCCCTCCCGTCCCCCCAGGAGTGACACACAGCCATCCCCCTGACCCCGCAGGGACAATGAGTGTCCCTGTCCCAGCTCTCGCCGCTCCCGGCCGGTGGCAGCGGCCCCGCCGGGCTCCCTGCTCTGCCATCCCGCGCTGCTCTTTGCAGGGCTTTGGGTTCGCCTCCTGCAGCATAATGAGCAAAACATGTCATGGAAAATGAAAACAAATGGTGCAATCTCCAGCAAGAGCAGTATTTTCCATTTGTTGCTACAAATTGCTTTATTGTGTGTGGACAAGACGGTTTCTCAACATTAAAAACTGTTTCGCTGCAGAGATGGTCTGTCCGTGCCCCTGCCAGGGCAGACCCCAGCGCGGGGCTGTGGCAGCGGCTCGGGGCACTGGGACCAGCATCACCCACTCCTCACCTGGGGGAGAGCATCCCACCTCAGGAAAACTCAGCAGGAGGTGAAAAGCTGCAATTACAGAGAATGTATTTATTCACTGATCTTACCTGCTTCTTGTTTTAAAGTTTAAAAGCTCACAAACCCTTCCCGATACATATCAACTCAGTCCAAAAAGAGTCAAAGCCAGGCTGCTGGCTCAGGGCACCGAGGGGTTAATCTCAGCATCCAAACCTTGAAGACTGGACTGTGCTCTGAGACCAAGATGACTAAATTGAAGGCTGAAAAGATTGCCTGGGGAAACCAGAAGAAAGTCAGAGAGAAAAGGACAGAAAGTCACAGAGAGAAGGGCTGCGTTAGAGAGCAGGAAAATAAAGTCAGGGTGGGGGTGCTCTGGGCAAGCTCCAGAGCCTGCTGGGATGCAAATGCCAGGTATTTGTCCCTGCAGGAGCTTTACCTTGCTCCACGCAGGCTTTGGGGGAATCTCGTGTATCAGACTCTGAAACAACCTCCCAAGTGTGGGCTGGTGCTGGCTGAGCTGCCTCTGACGGGTGACACAGCAGCCACCCCTCAGGAGGAATAACGCGCTTCAGACCGTTCAGGTTCTGCAAGACGAACAGGCACAAGGCTCTTGTTTTCAGTTTTGATTTAAATTAACCACAAAAGAGCTGTTTAAATGAGGATATGCACAGTGCAGCTGGGAAAGGAGCACCACGAGGCTGGAGGAGGAGAAGAGGCTGGAGCAGCTCTGCAGGGAGCCAGGGTGAGGGGCAGAGACGGTGCCCAAACCAGGGGCTGTGGCTTCCACTTCTCCTCACGCCACCAACCACAAGGGTGAAGCTGCCTTCGCTGCAGCACCTGAGGAGGGTGAAGACGGCTGTTTGTACACCCAACCCGTCACGGGGACGCTGCAGCATGTACAGCCGCTGCAGAGCACGGTGCTGCTGCCGCTCAGCACCAGTAAGTCCATTTCTGAATCAGCAACGCTGGGAAAACAGCAAATGTGAAGTTGAAACGTGTAACCAGGTTCTGAGAACTCAGCCTGTGAAGATTTTATGCTGCTGCCCAATAACGTCACAGCAAAATAAGGTGCCCAGTGTGTCTGGCTGGTGCTGCCAGCCCACGGAGGGACTGCTATGGCCCCCTGAAGCTCCAAAGACCAGGGGGACAAATCTCTGCTCCGTTTTTACCCCAGTCTGTGCAGACAGACCCGGGGGGCACCGGGAGGCACAGCCCACGGCACCCACTCTGCGCCCCGGGGCCAGGGCTGGGCGAAGCACGGAGCTCGGGGTACTTGCCTTTCGGGTTTTTTTGAAAAATCCTGTTAATTTGAAAAGCAATTTTTCAAAGCAGCAGCTCCTCGGGAGCACGGGACCCTGCCATTAAGGCGCAGAGCTCGTTACCAGGGCTCCCACCGCAGCCTCCGGCTCGGAAAAGCGCCTCAAGGCACGGGACGGGATCCGCGGCCCCCGCCCCGCCGGTCCCGCGGCCTCTGCCGCCCCCTCCCGGGCCGGCCGGGGGGCCCGGAGGGTCTCGGTGCAGCCCCCGGAGGGTCCCGGGGCGGAGGAACCCGGTGCAGCCCCCGGGGGGACGCGGTGCGGGGACAGTCCCGGTCCTGGAGCTGTCCCCGCCAGGGAAATCCCACGGGAAAGGCAGAGCCGGGGCTCACGGAGCCTCGCCGGCAAAGGGGCATCGAGAACGGGAACCACCGGGGGCATCAAGTGGGAACCGGCCCCTGGGCGCTAAACACTCGGCCGCCGCCAGGGTAAGGTCACGCAGCCTCCAGCGCTCCCGAGCAAAAGCCCTTCCAAGGCTCAGCCCCACACCTCGGACACAGGTACCGTCCCTGCAGGACCGGGACCCCCGGCAGCTCCCCACGCATGACAGGCTCAAACGAGTTCCAGCCCCGAACACCCGTGTTCACCCTCAGCTCCTTCCAACGGCACAGGAGAGGCTGCCTGTGCCCGGGACAGGGAGCAGACAGAGCCCACCGGGGACACGGCCCCCATCCTCCTCCGGCAAACACCCGCATCCCGGGGCACGGAACACGGGGGGATCAAACTGTTCCCATTAAAGGCAAAAGAGCCAGCACCATTCTGAGGATGTCCCACCGGCTCAACGGGTTACTGTGCAAAGACTGCTCTCCCCTGGGGAAGAGGGGTTCCGTGGTGGAGGGGGGCTGAGCCAGGGCACACTCCCACCCAACACCTCCCACCCCTCTGCCAGGCCACGGGGGCAAGAACCCACGCTTGGACACTGCCATCGTGGATATGGGCTCCCTGGGAAGACTGAGCCGATCCCTGCCCTGGCAGCACAGGAAGGAATTCAGTTCCTCCAAGTAACACAACTAATCCCTAAACTTTTAACTGCAGCAGCAAATCTTGCTTCCTTGTACCACAGAGAAATCAGGGTGCGGAGCATTTGCCAATTGGCGTGCTGCGAAATGAAGGTGGTTGAGTGGCTAAATGTCACTAGTGCCAATCTGCTTTAAAGAAAATTGAATTAAGGATCTTTCATGCAGCTGGACTATGGCTGTGTCATTAACGATACTCTGCAAATTCACAAAAAGGAAAGGGTAAGTACATCAGATTCATCCAATTACATGAACATGACAGACACAGAACAATTCACAGAAGAATTTACACAGGGTCTATCGCACAGAAAAAATCTCAAGGCACTTCCTAGTGACAATAATCCATTAAATCAGACTCATTTACTAGCTGAAAGCTGAAAAGTATTAGAAAGGGTTACTTTCAAAGGTTTGTTTAATTGTAGTTTGATATTTAACCAAGAGTTTATTGGTCAGCGTGCAACAAGTACATCAAGTACTATGAATTTTGACTGTTAAGGCTACAGATGCAGGAGATCACTCATTCCTAAAATCACTCCGAGGGGAGATCAACACAAGCCTTTGCAGGTTGGTGCCTTCAGCTCTGCAGCCCAGGTGGTGACTGATTCGGGGAGACAAAGCTGCTCAGTCCTCACCCCGGAGCATCACGGCAGATCCTGATCTGCTTCCGTGGGACCTCACAGGGCTGGAAACATTCTACAAATAACCGAGACCACTGTTGGTAAACGTACACAAAGATAGTTTGGCTTTGTGTTTGCTCATGAACGTCATCATTGAAGTATTTCAAGTTATGATGAGAATTGAAATACGCTTTGGAAGGCATATCCCCAAACAACCTAAATACAAAAGCAGCGGGAAATAAGGCATTGTTTATTCTGAAAAGCCCTCGGAGCTGAGAAGGACGAGATGAAATGCAGAGGGAGCCTGTATGCCATCCTCCAGGTTTTTATTTTTGGCAACACAGACACAGCAAAGTCAAGCGTACCAGAAGCCTGTGGATGGCGAGTGCCCGTGGCTGGGCTCCTCATGGACCATGAGAAAAAATAATCCATTGTTTAGTGCAGAAGGAAGGAGGAAAATATTGGCAGAGCACAGACGGCGTTTAGATGGAGTCTCTCGGTGCCATTTGGTTGCTGTATGAAAATAACACTTGTTACCCGACCAACAATTGCCTGCGCTTACAAACAGAGGCAGCACAGTTGGCTGAATCTTGGAAACGAGGAGTTGGGATCCAGCCTGGGAAACCAAGAGGCTTTTAACAGAAGAAAGCACCAGTTCCCACCACCTTCCCAGACCTGGAGCCCCAAACATTGCTGGGCAGGCGGGGAGAACACTCCCAGGCACCCGCAGACGGCAGTTCCTGTCGAACCACAACCAACACCTTTTCTTTACAGCCCCGGGAAGCTGCGGCACTTGTGGCTGTGCCAGCACGGACAGCGGGCACGGGCAGTGCCAGTCCAGCTCCAGTGCACACCCTGGGCTGCGGGGGCTCGGCAAGCAAGAACCCAGGCAAACAGCACCCTGGAAGCCTCTGCCAGGCTGAAGGCAAAGCAAAGGGTTCAGAGAGAAGCCCCCCCGTCCCCTCACCGTACGCCGTGACGTTTCAGCTCACTCACACCAGGGAAAACCAGGCGGTGAGACAGGAACAAATCGGTTTGGTCGAGGGAACGCAGTTAATGTTCACAACTGAACACAACGCTGCTCCAGTCCCCAAACTGCTCTAATATTAATGCTTCCCTCTGATAACCCGCAGCTAATGGGCAAATCCAGTCAGGGCTGTTCCCGTGTCCCACCTCAGCACAGGGTCCGGGGGCAGCCTCTCCCCCCAGCCCCCGAGGAGCGCCCTGGCACCCGCTCTGCGTTGCACACCCTGTCCCTTCTGCAGCGCCGCTCCCCCAGCACAAGGGCACACGCTCACATGCCAAGACCCTTCTTTTCTTTTTTTTCCCCTTATTTTTGAGCGTTCTGATTAGAACAGAAGTTATGCAAATCACAGACAGGTTTATTTTTAGCCTGCTTTCCATAGGAAGCAAGACATGCAATTACACTCCACATAATTTCTAGGCCCACTAACCTATTTCAGCCCGGAGCTGGGCAGAGCAGGGGCCTGACAGACACCGTGTTCACCAGGACACAGGCTGTCTGCCCTCCTGGGACAGGGTGGACCTCTCGGTGGGTCCCCCCATGGGGACCAGCCACCACGGACCAGGGAACGTTACACGCTACACGCGGTGCCCAAGAGCAGCAGCGCAAGCTCCATCACAGCCGGACCTGTAAACCCAGTTTGCAAACCAGCAAACCGGGTTCTCAAACACCTGACCCAGCCCCAAGGTCCCTGCTCCATGGGGCTGTAAGTCCAGCAGACATTTTTGGCAAACACAGGGCGGTTCACTCCCTGTGCGGGACCACCATCAATGGGCTTCCCTGGCTCTGCAGGGACCCCCAGCACTGGGCACAGAGCAGCTCCTGCTCCAGGGAACAGTCATTATGCAGTGTTTATGAAAGAGTTAGAGCTTCTCCAACCGGCTTTTCCAGGTGCTGGGGAAGTCCCGGCGCTCCCGGTGTTCCCCTTCCCAGTGACAGCCCAGCCTGGGCCGGGGGACAGCGAACGGGAGCTGGGGTCAGAGCTGGGTCTCGTGTAGGGGACCCTCAGAGCTCGGAAACACCAACACCCCAGTGCACCTCCCACCCCTCACGCCCCCCACCCCACAGTCTTCGCTCCAACTACACTTTGCTATGAGGCAATTTTGCAGGGAAGCTCGTGCTTACGGTGCTGTTGTTGAAGTAATCACAGAGGAAAGAGCATTTCCCTGTGTGTTAAGTTAATCATCATGTAATATTAAAAATGAAAGGAATTTATCTTTCCCCTCGCACAGCATACCCTATTATTTCATCACTATTCATTTCTTAAGATTTATTTTCGGTTACGGCACGCAGGATTTTCAATTAAATATGAAATAGTGCTTTCTCTGAGCAGAGCAAGTGTGAAGAGCTGGATGCCAGCGGAGCAGAGCAGCTCAGCCTTTGGGATTCAGCTGCTTCCAAGCCAAGTACGAGCAAGAAATGCAGTTCCCCAGGCCGTGCAGAACCCCAGCTCCACAGCCAGTGCCCACCCAGGAGCCCTGGAGCGGTGCCCCATCCCCATCCACAGCTACGGCTCATTCAGAAGAGCTGTCAGAAGCCACCATGTGCTCACCTCCGGGGTCTGGTGTATTGATTTCAATGTCTAACAAACTCAGGCAGCCGAGGTCGATCTCCTCCTCCTCCTCCTCCTCCCTACTTGACTCCAGAAGCAGCAAGGTCAGGCAGGTACTGGGGGTCCAAAAGTGCTGCGAGTGCCTGCCCACCCCAGCTCACTCCTGGGGATCCCCCAGCTCCTGCCCACACCTGCCCCGTGGGTGCCACCCAGCCAAAGGCACCAGGGGGTGGGACGTGACTAGTCCCCAGAGGGTCCCGGGGCAGGATGGGGCTGTGTGACACCCCGCTGAAGCCCCTCTGCCCCTCGTCACGCAGACAGGGTGCATTATCAACCAACTCGAAAGGCAATTATGAAACCACCCATTTGCAGCGACGACTCAGCCAATGCAGTATTTTAGCAGATGAGCCTGCTCTGAAGTATAAGCTTCATTAGGCTTTAGCTGATTACATCTCCTGTCCTAAACGACTGTTCATCATTTATTTTTATGGTCATGCAGGCACAGAATTCGCAACATAAAGTAGGAATCACCACGTTGATGCAAAACAATGCAGCAGCTTTGAATTTACAGGAGGATATCGATATTGAAGACTTCCAATTTACCAAGAAAATTTGCATCATCATTGTTCCCACTCTGAAACATTCCATAAATTACGATCTGGGCCCTGGAGGACTCAGAAAAGAACATAGGTGAATTAAAAGTCATTTAGTAAACTCAGGTTGAACAATTCCTATCCTAGAGATTAAGCACATACAGAATCACAGAAATAGACACAACTCTACTCTAAGAACAAAGCTCAGCTATTAGGCCCCTACAAAAATAGCCTATTTATGCCAAAAAGCACCATTTATAACCTCCTTGGATACTATTTTCTCTCTAGGGCAGCAAAAAATTGAACAGATTCAGTTGTGCTGCACACATTGGCATCCACACCGCAGCGCTCGCTTTGCTCCTGTAAAAATTATCTACTGAACTGAGAGTTATTTGAGTTTTTACCGTCCTGATTTACTTTAGCAGCAAGTGGCAAGAAAGAGGAAAGCAGATGGGAAGGCGGCGGCTGGTGCAGAGCCCTGCTGAGGCCCAGCCATGCCCCGGGCCACCAGCCTTGGGCCAGCACTGGCCCTGGGGGCACCACACCTTGCCTGGCCAGGGGCACTTCTAACAAAAAACCGGAGATGCAGCACTGGGAATGGGCCAGGAGATGAAGCTGACTCTGTGATACAGAGGGTGTTGGTGGGCAATGGGCAGCCCCGATGTCACCTCGAGTCCCCAGACTGTTCCTCTGGCCATGGTGTTTCGGTTGCTCCCTACAGCTGCATCCCAGCTGAGCACCTCCCAGCCATCCAGAGACACTGCTCAGCTTTTCAGAGAGCAGCCACCTTGAAGAACCTCAGCTACCCGGAGTAATTCCCTGTTGTTGGGTGCCATATGCTGCACACCGCGTGCACGCCTCCGACATCTGACAAGAAACAGCATTTCACAGGGAACGACTTCACAGGCTTTTTCGTAATACAATTAAATTAGTTTACTTCCTTGGGCAGAAACTCACCATCTGCACAACTGCTGATGTTCTGGATTACAGCTCGCCAAGGAATTTACTGCCAGGATTATAGAAAATATTAAATTTTTGTTTGAAGTGCAATATAAATGCAATTATTTGGCAACCTAGTATATTCCTGGAGTATAAAAACCAATCCAGAAGCACGGTATCTGTAAGCAGTAGTAAAAATTAACAGGACAGATATATTGGTGTTTTTAAGTTTTATTATTCGCATATGCTCTAGCATCGTGGAGTTACTTAAAAGTTTAAAGCCCACTTAGACTTTAGGAGTCCCTAACGGCACTGTAGGTGCTCTGAGCCGCAGTGCTGTGCGGTCAGACAGACACCACGCACCGAGCAGCGCTGCAGGAGCCACCGGACCCTCGGCAGAGGGCTCGAGCCCCACGCAGGGGGTCACGTGCAGGTGGCAAAACCAAACAAAGTCACGGAAATTAAAAACCTCACACTCCTTGTTACGTTACCAGAGAAGCGTTTCCAGCGCCCTGCAGGAAATGTTTTGGGTTTGTTCTTCCTGTCGGCGCCCAGCACGTGTGAGCAAGGACTCGGCCCGTTCACCCACGGAGGAAGGCTTCCTCAGGAGGAGCAGCCGGTGAGCAGAGCAAACCCAACCCCAACCCCAACCAACCACCCCCAGCACCCCTCCCCTGCTGCCGTTCCTGGCATCCCCGTGTGCCCAGTCTGCTCTGTCCCGCTCCCAAACCACCCCCTGGACTGTCCTTCCTGTCACAGCAACACACGTCTGAAACCAGCCCTGTCGCCAGGGCACCCACCCTGGAACCAAAGTGTTAATTCTGTATTTTGTAAACACAGCTTTGATCTAACAACCCCCTCCCACCCACGTGCTGAGCAGCGGGGTTCCCAACTTAGGGGCTCTCTCCAGGTTGACTCTTCAGCCTGCCATCACCTCCACCAGCAACCGGCCAGAAGGGCACGGCGGTGCTGCTCAGGAGGGGCACCACGGGGTGCCAAGGAGGGATGTCGGCTCTCACAGACCAGCACACTCATTTATTTCTCTGATGAGAAAAACCCCAGGCGTTGCAGCAGGGAATTATTCCAGAGGGCAGAGTGCTGTAACTGCAGCCACAGCTCTAAATTATACAGCCAGAAGGTCACAACGATCTTTATCTCCCTCCGTCTCCCACACCCTCCCACAGATACAACAGCAACTCCATCCCACTAACGGAGTTAACCTGAAATTTAGAAGCTGATTTTGAACAGCCAGGGCTTTTTGCCTGTTCCTGTGCTTTGCTGCTGCTGACAGGTAAGAACCCCCCATCACTAATTATCTTCCTTTATTAACGGTTCAAGCTCAGATATCCTTGCTGTGGCTCATGTCATCCAAATCAGGGTGCACTCCGTGCTTAGAAAACAGAAATGTTCTGTTTTACCAGCAAAGGGTTAAGGGCTTTAAGTCAGCTCAACTGACCTTGGTACGACTTACCCACAGCAGTCAGCTCTTCGGCAACACAGATGGTTGACCTGATGTTGCCAGTGTTTTAAGCTCAGAAAATGCTGCTGCCTTTTTTTTTTTTTTAAATATTATTATTATTTCCCCATGCTGTGTTTACTGTTTTACATATGCCTCTGACTGCCAAGGAATTGTTAACTAATCACCATGAGATTCATTTTGTTAGCACACAGCTGGGTACTTGGTCATGCAACATCTGCTTCTCAGCATTTCTGCTTCTCCTTATCTACCAGCGGTTTGTAAGAGAACTGTCTCAGCGGAGCGTGTCAGCCAGCCTGTGCAAAAAGGAGCTGGTAAATGAGTTTATTAACTAACAGCTATTAAAACATAACCCTTCAGATTATTTACAAACCCACACCTCTTACAGAATGGAAGCCTCACCCAGAGCAGACATGGAAGAGGCACGGGAGATTGGGCTTCCTCCTGGCAAGGTGTTCCCCAGGGACTGTGGCTGCTCCGCCGGAGATCACACCAGGAACCATGCTCCAGAGCCAGGCCACGGGCACCAGCCGGTCCCCAGTCCGTGTCACTGCTCACAGCCCTACGGTGGGGACAAGCCCGGTCACAGCTCTCACCACTCAGGGTGGCCGCAGCGAGGTAATTCCATTGCCATTTCTACTTAAATAGGTCCAATTCTACTTAAATAACTCCAATTTTAGGAGGGGGCTGTGGCTGCAGTGAGATACAAGTGGCACATATCACCCCACTCATGCTTGGCTTCCCCGACCTGCCCTCCCTTCCCCGGGCACAATAAATGGGCACAAAACCGATGTTATCGGCACCGAATGAGAACCCAAGTCTAAAGAGCGGGGCAGGAGGAACCTCTCCCCGGCGGAAGATAACGCAGGATGACAATCACAAGAGTCCATCAATAACTCTTCTCCGGCAGCTTCTGGGTTTAAATTCTCGTCCCTCAAAGCTGGGCACAAGGTAGATGATGGGAGCAAAATAATGTCCCTGTCATCATCACTGGGTGACCCACTCTGTCCCACAGCTAAGCTGCGGGATGGAGAGGGTCACCCAGCGACAATAGGAGCGCTGTGCGCCGAGGCTTGGGAAGGCTTCCAGCTGCCCTCCTTTATATCTGCTCACTCCCTTCAAAACTGACGCAGAAAAAAAACCTCGGAATGCTCATAAGAAAGCACTTCAAATAAAAAAAGGAAAAAATAAAGGACATCTTTGAAGGCAAAGCCAAATCTAATTTCTGCTCTCAATTCCCCATCAATCAGAAGGCAGCTGTGGGCGCACGTCCCGACAGGAAAACCCAAACTGACAGCACGGTAGTTTTTTTCCCCTGTATTTATTGCATCATCCCCTTTCCCTGTCATCCCTGTCGGACCACTTAGGTTCCACAGTAATTTCTTTGAAATGCTTTGCTAGTGCCAGAGCACAGCTTTTCAGAGCAGATCCTCCCGGTACCCACAGCAGATACTTCTTATTAAAACGCTCCCTTTCCCTGTGCTTCCACGACAGGCACACAAACCCGAAGGTAAGACTTTTAACAGGTTCCCTTTTTCGTTTGAACACACATGTGCTATATAACACAGTGATCAGTGATCCATTCAAGCAGAACTTCCATATAAGCTGATTTTATAGATCTCCACATCTCTCTCTCTATATATAGACACACCTCTCAACTTACCAGTATAATAAAACACACAACTAGGTGGGGGAAAACTGTCTCACATCCACGATGGCAGGAATTACATCGAGCAGTGACAGCAGGTACCCGTCCTGAGCATCTCACAAAAGACCCTTCCCAATTTTACCCATCCTATGGGGTCAGAGTTGGGCAGCAGTTCCGCAGCGAGCACTCTGCCGGTCCTAAACAAACCCATTTAAATTCCAGATCTCACTGCTGGGTCCCCACTGGCAGCTGTACAGAAACAGCAAAGAAGAGAAACCAGACATCTTGCTGTTCCAATAAACAGTGTGATGAAACAGAGATTAGTTTGTCTTTATCTGTGGGTTAATGTCCTCACCAGGAGACCCAGGTCAATCGGGAAGCGCTGCCGGAGCAGCCCCTCACCGCGGCACCCAGCACCAGGCAGGGAGGGGGTGACTGCACAGTGTCACCAGGAGATCACACCACATGGAACGCGCTGCCCGACGGCCAAATTTCCAATATCCTCCGGTTCTGCATTTATCTTGCAGTGGCACCGAGGTCCAGCCCCACGGGCCTCACTCCAGCTCCCTGCCTTTCAATCAGACACACGTGGTTATTCCAAAAAGCACATTCTATTTTTATCCCCCCAGAGCTGTTGAACCGAAGGGGTGCCTCACCCTCCGCATTTTAAACCTGTGTTTCCGGGTGCCAGCCAACACTGAACCTTTCCAGATCACTGGGAGCAGCCCCGAGGAAGGGTCTGGTTCCCATCCCAGTTTCAAATTCTTGGGATAAGGCAGAAAGTTCTCTCAAAGAACTGTTGGGTTTTTTTGCAAACACGAGGGGTATGGTTTTTCTTTGCTTTCCTTAATGCCCAACATCTCTGCAACGACGAGCACCAGGAAGAGCAAGGGACCTCTTGAGAACACAGTTCAATTAGAAAAGAATACCCAAACAAACCAGGCATACTTGCCGAGAGGCAATAAAAAAGGATTTCAGAACAACAAATTTTATGCCCCTGAAGGTGATTCAACAAAGCAGAAATCAATGTAAGTACTTTTTCTCTTTGCTGCATTTCACCCACTACAGCAAAAACCAGCCCACAGAAAGGAGTTCCTCAGGTAAAAACCCTTTTACTATTCCCTCAGCACGACACTTCTCATTGCGTACCAGGGTTTGATGCCTGGATGGAAGAATATCCTATTTTTAGCAGACTTTTAACTGAGGGAAGCAGCAGAAAACAGCTGGCAGTTTCTGAATACTTCAGCACTTCCCTGTGGAAATACTCCCCGTGCTCGTGGGCAAATCCAGGCAGTAAAACATTGGCCCAAGATCCATCCTTGGGGCCACAACGGCTCCTGAGGACAGTAATGCCACTTTAAGCAGCGCTGGGCACCACCGTTTGCAGCCCATCCCCAGCACAGTCTGATGTTCATTCCACCTTCCTCCCTCCACGAAGACCAGGGGACGCTGGTGCCTCCAGCCTCCTCACACACCCGTCCTGCCACATTATGTTGGGCAATTTGGGCTCAAACTAGACTCTTGCAATGCCGAAGTTCATTAAATTTATGCAAATCACAGCAGCAGCATTCTCCAGAGAGCTCCAATTCTCAGTATTTGGGATAAGGAACCATTTCAGATGCACAAATGCTTTCAAAAGCAGCCGAGGATTCCGATGGCAGAGAGTTAGTTATGGGCAAGCTGCTGTAAGTTAAGGGCTGTGCAAATCACCTCCCCATGTTTATGTCTGAAAACGTGCAGAGAGCACTGCTGCAACAACACAAACACCTCTGTAACCCCAGTTTGAAACTTCACACTGAAGGTTCCACCGGAACAGGACAGACCCATCAGCCGTGGGGCATCACCCCATCTCCATCCGTCACCCCTGGGACCTGCCAGCTCCAGGGACACCCGCTCAGCAGTGTTGGGGGACACTATTCCTTACACACTGGGACCACCGCACCCCTGCTCCACCTTGGAGATGCCCTGGAGCAGGAGAGGAGCAGCCACCGCAGCCCCCTGCAAGTTACCAAGGCAGAGAGACTGACGCTGATAACACAGTCCAGGCACCAAAGCCTGGCACGGGTGCCCCGTCTCCAGCACAGACCCCAGGGACAGACGTGCCTTGGCCCTGATGTCACTGGGTCCCGCAGTGACCAAGGGGCAGCAGGAGCAGACTCAGAGATTTATGGCACTAAACCAACCTCACCTTGAAGCCACACGCGTCACATGGGGGTAGAAAAGTTGTCCCTGGCAAAGGGAGACCCACACACCTTGAGAGATTTTGCAGGCCAGAGCAGAACAAAACGATAAAATATTCAGCAGAGGGTAAACAACATTCAGCCCACGACAAATATCTGCTGTTTCGATGAACACCAAGCCCCCTGCCCTAATGAATTCGTTTAAGTACTAGCAGCATCTCCTAATGGGCATTAATTAAACTTTTCCAGCATCTCTACCTTCACCAGAGAAAAGTAATTACTCACTGCTGTCCTACAGAGAGGGAAATAAAATCCACAGGATTAGGTTTTTTTCTACTGAGTAAGTAGGGCAGAGGAAAGCCTGCAATTTAGAGGCAAGTCGCTGCAGTTTGCAGTTCCACAACAGGAGCGGCTCCTCGGGCCGCGCTGGGGGCAGGGGTCCTGCTGCCGCCTGCAAAGAACCCCCAGAACAGCGTGCAGGGACGGTGCACAGAGCTGGCAAGGATGGAGCTGGTTGTCTTCTTCTAAATCCCCAAGAGGCCAGCAAAGGCCGGTGAGCTGCCACCTCGGCCACGGGGCACAGCTCAGCCCCAGCCGCACACACCCAGGACGGTTCGTGCCTTCTCCATCCGTACATGCATTTTAAAAATATTTCTATTCATAAACAGGGCACATTAATGCTTCTGCAATAAGCTGTTTAAAGAGCATGTGCATGAGAGGCATGTGAAGATGTCAGAGATCTACAGTCAACAATTTTTATTTACTCATACAAAATGTTTCTCCAAGACGGACCAACTCCCAGTATGGAGTAAACCCACAGCACTTTTGTCTTCATTAGTGGTTTCTGCCCCAGAGCACACACAGTGTCCTAAAGCCCACGCTGCAAACACCACCTTCCAAGGGAGCAGGGTCAGCTGGAAGCCAGGCCAAGGCAAGAGATGCCTGAAGCCACTGCTCAAAGGGGACACGGGCTGTGATCACGTAGGGCGCTTCGCCCCGCGGCACCACGCACTCCCCACACCAAAGCACTCACAATCTAATCTCCCGGCAAAGAAGATCAGCGAAATTACTGAGCGATAGCAGTTTCAGCAGCAGAGGTAAAAATACTTCCCGGCACTTTTGGTGGGCTGGTTCCCGAGGAATTCTTCAGACCAATAAGGGAGGAAACAAGCCATTACCATCGCTGCCCGGGATTATCGCCGGCTCGGCCTCTCCCTTACGTAAGAGGATTCCCGCGCAGCCCCAAGTACACGCATTAGGAGGAAATCATTTCTGCAAACCTAAAACTTTAGGGCTTAGTTATTTCCTGATAGTTCTGTGGTTTTAGAGGAAATAAACTGGATGTTAATCCTCTTGCATGTAACGAGTAGTGCCAGCAAACTCTGCCTCTGTCTGTTGCAAGAAGGTCACCGTAAACCTGGCGTAAAACCAAAGGTGCGTGTCCTGGCAGCGAGCTCCCAGAGAAAGGGCGAAGGCTGGAGGGGTCTGGGAGCTCCTGACACTGCCCATCTGAGCAAGAAAATGTCAAAATCAGTTAAAAATCTGCCTACGTCCTTAGTTCTTTTCATACAAACCACGTTGTGCAGGAGGAAAATACTTCATCAGCAAATTGACTTACACCAAGTTCAAACTATTTGTTAATGGGTTTATGTTTTGTTTTTTAAGAATGTCAGGAAAAGAGGAAAAAATTTCCATATACACACAGCTCCGTACTCAGCTGCAGGCCAGTGCTGGCTGCCCAACAGCTGTGCCAAGGCAAGCAGTGTGCCCACAGAACAGCCAGCCCCCGCACAGCCACACGGCTGCTGGCACCTTCCCGACCCTCGCAGAGAAGAGGAGAACTCTCATCGAGACAGGCACTTCTGCTTCTTGTCTTGATTTAAGAGTGATTTTCCTACCCAGACTCACTAAGTTCTATTTTTCCTAAAGACCGGCTACACCTACAGCAACTGTTGAACAGATCCAATACCTCTTAAAGATGCTTGCTTTATCAATCAGACAGTGAAGCACCCAGTCACCTAAGGGTCCACACACTTAACTCACTACCTTTGCCTTAACTTTGCTAAACTCATCACAGGAAACACACACAAACCTGTGGGTCAGCTGCCTCGTCTGTTTCCTTGAGCTCAGAAAGAGCCATCTGCAGGTGCTCCAGGACACGCGCAGTCCCAGACCCAAATACCTGGGGCCACATTTTGAATTTCTTTCTTTGGTGGGTGACCAGAGGCTGCCCAGCTCCCAGAGTCCCCAGCAGTGGCGTGATGCCCCGGCTGCCTCCCAGGGTGTGCAGGAAACATTTACCAACAGCAGATTAAAAACAAGCTTAACTTTGCTCCGTGAGACTTGGCGACACTGGAAAATTCAGACAAATGAGTTGAAAGTTACTGCTGGAGAGCAAATCCACTTTCTACCTGAACATTATTTCCCCTAACAACTTAATGTGATAAACTGTATCAAACAGTAATTAAGCAGCCACTTCAGATGTAATGTTTTCTCTCATCTGCTCTTTCATGGACATGAAAGGAGATGGGTTTTAAACCTCTTTCTTCTAGATGAGCATGGGACTGATGCACATGCTGCTGCACAGCTCTTCCCCCACACTGGGGGGCTCTGGAGGTGGCTCCCACCCCACTGGAGCTCCCACCCCACCAGGCACCGGGGGCACGGACCCCGACCCCTCACACTGCGGCACATCCCCGTGGGAGCTCCGTGCTCCCACCTTCTCCCAGCGTGGGAAGGGGTTCCGAGAGGAGGGCTGGATGCCATGGCTGGAGAGGGCTCCTGGCAGCACAGCCTGATGCTGGTGAAGGTCCTTCTCCTCTGCCCATGCCAGGATGCCCCACTCTGCCCACAGAGAGCGGCCGAGCCCTGCCCAAGGGCAAACAGATGGGTCCTGGCACAACCCTCCCCGAGTGGCAGGGGACATGCTGGCTGCCTGCTGGAACAGCCTGAATCACAGAGACACAATTTGGATCCCAAAACATAATAGTGAACATTGAATTGCTCGCACAATACAACCGCGGAACAATCCTAGTCCAAGGGAAACTAATTTCTCCCTAAATGTTTTATCAAAAAAACCCTCTCGCAAAGGCACCAGGGGCATTTCAGTGGGAACTCGGCACGAAATGCGTTCCTTTATATTATCTACATTCAAAGCTTGATATACAGGCTAAACCACCAAGTATCCATGGCTGCTTTTCAGAGCACTTTCTGGCAGATGGCTGCACACATCGCCCAAATTGGGTTTTTAAAATTCAGAATGGCCTTTGGTGTTCTTCATAGCTCAGAGACACTGGCCCATGATGTGCACCTCAAACTGCATTTGATTACCAGGAGGCAAATAGCACTGGAACATACCAGCCGTTCATTTTTATTTCCAAGACATGAGATCTTTATTCTTATTTGCACTACAAAGAAGGGAAATGTCTAACAGCCAGCCCTAAAAATGCATGTGGGTTTTCAGTGTGGCAGGCGAGAAAGGGAGCTTGGTTTTCCTTTTAAATGGCTATGATGTTTAGTCTATGATGCATCTTAAATTGAAAACTTCTGAAAGTGTTTTCATATAAACCCGCAAGGGTCTGCAGACAGCTCCTGGAGGTGGCAAATCCGCAAGCCAAGAATCCAGGACAGAGTAAATATCACCCCGTCCACACCTCCAGGTGCCCCAAGGATCGCCTTCCAGAGGAGTGTTTCCTTCAAAACAAATATATATTGTTTCCAGTTTCCAATTCTTTATTTCCTGTCATTAACAAGCCCCACAGACCAAGCCTGGAAGCACCAGGCAGGGTCTCACACCTGCAGCTCCCCCAGGCCCACCCTGGCACAGGGGCAGCCGAGGACCACGCAGCCCAGCGTGGGGTCAGGCCCCCGCGGCAGGTCAAGGCTTGTCCCCAGTCACTGGTAGGAATGTGTTTTCTCTATTTCCAAACACAGCAGATTTAAGGAAAGACACCGTGAGCAGCAGACAAGTCACACAACCACGTTCACCTCGCTGACTGCCTTTCCCACCTTTTCAAAAGAATGCTTCATTATCAGGCAGACAGAAATAATGCATCTCCAGCCACCAAAGCCCAGAGTGTCTGGTGTTTGTCTCTCACCCCAATCCATATTCATAAGACACCAGCTGCCACTCTGATTGCATTTATTACCAAAAAGTCAGCAATGAAACGGCACTGAAGGAGAACACAGCAAGGATCAATGCGCAAGTGTTCCGTGACCTGATGCAGCTGTAATTCAGGCGTCGCATGTTTCACACAGGGAGCAGGATACAACAACCCGGGGCTCAAAGGACTGACAGCTTCAGGTGTGTGTCAGGGAAGGGCTGCTCAGCGCACCCAGTGACACCAGCCCGACTGCTGCCCAACACGTGGGGAGTGACACGGGATGGATGGTAAACGCGCCAGTACTCCCAGTCTGGAGACGGTACACTGAATGGAGAGCAATCAACAATTCAGGACAAATTACAGGCTCGAGAAACAGGCATATTGAAAAGCAGCTTTAAGCCAATGTTTTTGAAGATGATCTCCAAAAGTGACCTTTAACAGCACAGGGTCAGAGCAAGCCCAGAGTCACACCCAACAGCCTCGGTGTGCTCACACGCAGTGACCCTCCCACGTGAGACCCTTGCTTTAACGGCCTGCATCTGCATATAACCAGAAAAGCACAAGTGATAAAGCAATCTTTTGTTCAAGCTTGTACCTGAGCTCATCACCGGTCTCCACACCATAACCAGCAGCACCAGAGACACCTTGGACATGGGCTTCAGCCAGAAGGGAAGAGTCAACATGAACCCCTGGACCTTGCACCCACTGTGGGCACCCCTGTCCCACCAGCACCTCCACGGTTTCCTTGACCCCATGCTGAGAAACTGCCCTCCCAGGACACCTCCCTTCCCCCAAGGCGGGTGCTCCTGCTCCGGAACCCGAGGAGCCTGGCAGCCCCCCGCCGTGCTGGTCCCCCACCACTGCCACCCAGAAGGTTCAAACACCAATCAGCAACCCAGAAGAAGAATTACTTCGGATTCTGGTTTGGGTGACGGTGTAACAGATCGATACGAGCCTGCAACCTTCCCACTGCATTGTCCCCTCACCTTCTGCTCAGAGCACTGAAGAGAGAATTCACTCTCAAAGACAAAGAGCTTGCATTTTTTTTTAAATCCAAATCTAGCCCTCTCAGGCACACCATCGCTTTGAAGAAGAAAATTGTTCCCATTCAGGGAACAAGATGCGATTTAACTAACAGCCCATGAATGCGACAAGACATTTCTTAAAAGGAAGCACCATGAATTAAGAACAAGAACCAGAAGAATGAATTCAAAGGCCTTAAAACAGGGCAACGATCAAGACTAGAGCAATTTTTTTTTCGACTGTCAGTCTGAATGCACCAGCCTTGTTATAGTTTAAAATTCTTTTAAGAATTATGGGCTGAAAAATATCTTGAAGCAGATGTTCAATAATAAAGCAGGATGCTGCGTGGCAAGTTACACAAACCCAGGTTGTTTTCCTCGGGGATTTTCTAAAAAGACAGTTTCATTTTAAAGTGCCTTTGTTTTATAAAACCAAAATTAAAATTCTTTAAAAGAAAAACTAAGGAAATTGTACCTTCTGAGAGTGATAAGGCCCAGCCATTTTCTACAACTGACTGACATTACATCAAAGCCAGCCAAGAATTCAAGAGCAATACCTGGGCAAAAACGATGAAGACAAGTCCTGCTGTTGAAATCACAGCTTCTAATAAGCGTCCACGTTTATTGCATTCCTGGCTTCATTCACACAGAAGAGAGAGAGCCTCCTGCCACTGCACAGCGGAAAATCACAGCTTCAAGGATGTTAGACAAGTTCTATGCTGGCAGGTAAGCCAAAGTTTGCTTTTTTTTTTTCCTTATTGAAAAAGCAACATAAACATCTATGCAAGAATTTCAATCCAAACCATCTGCCCGAGTGGCAAAACTTCCTTCCAGGAACAATGGGGACACAAGTGCTTGGTAGCTCAGCCCCGATGCGAGCCTTGCTTCCCAACAGGGGACAAAGCAGGAGGTGGGTTTGGGGACACTGAGGCAGCCCCGGCTCCACCACCAGCCTCACCCTGCGCAGTCCCACCAGCTCCCTCCTGAGACAGCCCCAGAGGGACGGGGCAGGTTCTCCTGAAGGGAACAAAAAAGTAGAAATTAAAGCCGTGGTGCTGGGCAGCACAGAGGCAGGAGCCACATGAGGCCTCGTTACCACTCGCAGCAACACGCTGAGGGAGAACGGGACAATGAGAGCACATTTCGGGTGAAACCATCACCGCTGTGCTCCTCGCAGTAAGATTTAAACAGAGGAGTATGTGAAAGGGAAAGGCAGTGCGTTCTATGCCAAGAATAATTTGTTTATATAAAGATGAATAAGAGAGACAAGATTATAAATTAGATGCACACACCAATACCCATCCCTCGGCAGGTGCCTGACAGTCCTCGGCACCCCCCACCAGCCGGTGGTCCCTGGGCTGCTGCAGGACACACCACGGCCACCGCAGAAAGGACTTCTTCTGCAGGACCACACGCCTGCCTTCTGCCCAGCTCCATGTTCATCACGGCAGCCTCGGTGTTCTGGGCTTTTTGCAGCACAGTAACCGAGCCGACCTCTCCTCCTCCCGCACCCCAACGCAGGGTCCCCCGTGGGGAGGGCAGCCTTCCACCCCACAGCCCCCGGCCACGGCGCACCCAGGGCCGAAGGACCCGAGCTGGCTGCCTGTGCTCCTTGGAGGAGCCGAGGAACACATTAGTGTGGTTAATCACCCGGCTGGCCCACCGCCAGCTGCCAGAGAAACACAGAATTAGGGTAATGCCTTTCCTCAGAGAGGCAAAATTATCCCAGTGCGTACTCGGCTGCCTGTTTCACCACGGCACATTTAGAATTCGACTGATTCTGCGGAAACAGCCTCGGAGTGCGGCGTGCCCTCCCTCTGCCTTAATTGCCAAACAGGCAAATGTTTACCCCCACACGGAGGCTTTGTACCTACCTCACACACAAGAGAAAATGCAAATCAATCTTCCACACTCCGCTTCCAGTATTGTGTCTCAAGTGCTGAATCCTCATCTGAGTCACTGCCTTTGTCATCACCGACTCCATTCATCCTGCTCCAGAGAAGGGACCCCCGTGCACGAGCTGACACTGAACATCTCCGTTAACTCCTGTTCACAACGGAGGCGTCAGCGACCGGTCACCACGAGCCTTCACACCCACCTGAGCAGCTGCCCCTGGCAGTAAGCTGTCCTCTGGAAGCTCGCACCAGGTTTTGATCAGGAGGGCGTTTGGTAAGACAAGGCCTTGCTGGCCTCAAGATCCTCAGGTCCCAAGAGTGTTATATGATCCAGTGACAGATACTGACTAGGAAAGCATTAGCTGGGTACCGAGAACTTGGGTGCTGCATTCACCAGCCGATTGTCTCATTCGTTGTACTAATACATCATAACTCAAAGCAACAGACCTGCAGCAGAGATGCCACCTCGAGAGGCTGCAGACTCTGAGGGCACACGAAGCAGCAGCAAGCACCAGCTCTGGGCTGGGGGGAACTGTATGTGCTGTGAACTGCACCAGGAGTGAAAAAATACAGACCCCATGAGTTCTGTGAAGGTGAGCTGGAAAGTCTCTACACACCCCAGCTGGGAGACAAACTAAAGCCCAAACTGGTCCCTTTCCACGGGCTGGAGGTAACACACAGATCCCCAGCCGGAGGACGAGCTCCAGCCACCACTGGGAAAGTCAGCTATGAAAGAAATATGTAAGAAATCGGGGCTTAACAGTGTCAGGAGCAGTGAAACTATTAAAAAAAAATCAGTCTGAAAGGAACTTGTCATCATTTTGAATCTTGCTCCATTTTTTGGTATCAGCTCAGTGTTGACGCGATGGAGCCAACACACATTCCCCGAAAACCAAGGATAACACTACGTGCTCTGGAAGTGCTTCTCAAGTGGAAGAGCTACAAGACGCTGCCCGCTTCTTCCCAGATGCTAGTTATAGTGGCCATGAAACCATAGTAATTGCCACCACGTAGCTGTATTCATCTAAATTCCTGGGTTGGAAGGAAAACACATTCCTTCCTATGTAGTATCCAGCGACTCAGGCTGCAGAAAGAGGAATCTGCAGATAATCGGTAATTTTTCTTACTTTAAGCCTGCAACCCAGGTAGATGCATTTTGGCTCCCGTGCTGCTGTGAAGACAGCAGCACTCAGCGCTGTGCTGATGAGTATTTCAGCAGCCAGGCTCACCTGCACACCCAGCATCCTCCCGGCTAAACCCAAAAGCCCCAGGCGACTGGCAGGTGCCTTTAGAGATGAACTTTGCACTCAGAGACAACGGTTTGACTCCAGCAAGACACTCCAGATTTTCCACAGCGGAACTAAAAGAACCTGAGCGGTGCCAGGCAGTTCCAGGGCTGATGTACTAATCCCAGCGACGCCGGGCAGGGAAGGTCCTGGAGCCACAGGGCAGCCGTCACGGGGACGCGTGTGAGCAGGCGATCAGCTCCAACCAGCACTTCCCAAGCGTGGCTGAAATACAGATGCAGTCATTACAGGAGCCGGGCTGCGCCAGAGGCATGCACATCCATACAGATATCCGCAGCCCCTGCTCTCCGCACCGCCGCCCCGCTCATCCCATCCACATGACCATGAATTATACAAGAGCCGAGGCTCGCTACAGTCTCAAGCATCGCCTAGAACGAAGGGCTCTCACTTTTATTTCGACAACTCAGAGGCCAGCACCAGCCCAGGTGTGCTGGCAGAGAGCTCGAGGTCGGCCCTCTGCAGACTCTGCCCCCTCCAGCTGTACCGGCACCGGCACGGGAGAGGGTCCCGGCGGCCACACGCACCCAGCCAGACCTGCACCACCGAGGACACTCGTCCCCAGCCCGTGTGACACCCACCCGGGCTGCCCCCCTCAGAAAGTAAGGGCAGAGCAAGAAAGGGAAGGACGAATTTCTTCGTCAACAAAGTGGTCCATCATTTGTGATGTGCAGTTAACAGATGGTGCTCAAATTAACATTCATATCTTCCAAGTGTCTTATCAAACAAGACTAAACAGCATCTTGAAATTTCCATTTTAAATTTCCTATGAGCTTGCTAGAACTATCACAGACAGATTTCACTGCTGCCAACTAAAGCTGTTGCTGCCTTTAATGAAGGGCTCCACCACCGCTCCAAATAAAGCGGAGCAGCCCCCCGGCACGCTGCTCAGGGCCACCGGGACATCGCAGACTCACCTGGAAGACGGAGCCAGCTCCCAAACATCAAAGCTGCCCGTCTAAAGTGCAGAGGCAAATCAGAAGCATCAAGGCCTTATACATACCCTGAAACTCAGAGACAAGGCAGCAAATGACCCCTGAAGCTGGATCCCCTCCAGTCCCAAGAGCACTGGAATCAGAGGAGCCATCGGGCACGTGAGGACCCGCTGGCAGCGGCACCTCGTGCCTTTGTTTTGACCGGAGATAAACGGGGAAAATGGGACCTTAAAACCAGCAATGCAGTTAAGGGCCCCTGGGAATTCAGCCCCCCACCCCTTGCTGCCTTCACCACCACCTCCCACACGACCCCACACCTTCCCAGCTGCCCTCCGGGGGCTGGGAATCGTTCGGGATCACAAGGGCTGGAAGAGAAGCCAAATTCAAAGTCACAGGTCTCCACCGAGAACGCCTTGTCAACAACTTTCCTAATCACATACATGCTAACTGGAACACTGCCACTGGGCACCACCATGGCAATCCTGCAAAATAACAACCAAAAGCCCAGCATCCTTTAAAATACTGTATTTAAGGACATCAACAAAGAAAACTACTGCAAAAATCATCTGACGTGGTAAATATGCCTGCAATATGTTCCAGTATGGGAAAAATTGCTGGATCTGGAGCTTCAATTTGATTTGTTCCAAAAGTTACATAAAATCAGCACAAAAATGCTAGTTCTCCTTTTTCAACTCAACCTAGTGCCCAGTCCCCAAGCTCCAGATGACCGCGCTGAACAGCACAGGGCTTTGCAAGACTCCAGCGGGAATCTTCTGCTGTGAAAACTGCTCCTGTATTTTAACCAGTTTCTAAACCCACAGAATTCTGCTCCAGTCTCTGGGCAGCGACGCTGCCACATGATGCCCACCCGGCCAGAGCCCTGTGCCCCGTCGGTGCCTGCACAAGTCCACCCGAAAATCCACTACAGCAAAATACTTGGATTTGATTAAACCAACTGGTGAAACATCAAAAAACTAAGACTTTCTTCTAGAGAAGCAACCCGCTCTCCTCAATAGATGGTATTTATTCACATACCCAACAGTTTCATTCCCAGCTACAGATTTAACGGATTTGCTGGAATGTGAAGTCAGTCCCATTCATCTCCCGGACTCTCGTTCCATCGGCACTGAGTCCCCACCTCCCACCCCCCACGATTTAAGGCACCACAAGGCTGTTTATCACTTCATATTTGGAACTCCTGATGAACGTCACCTGGCTCTGGCCATTCTCTACTATTCACTGTATTGATTTCTTCTAAATCTTTTCTGCCGGTTTAAACCTGACAGTTTGAGATCTCTCTGTTATGGAAAGTCCCAGTGCAGGAACACCCCTATTTCCCCCCGTAGTAAACAAGAAATTCTTTTGATCTTCTAACCCTAGTTTCATCCTCCACAAGCTTTCTCTTTTAAAAGAGATTTATTATTATTTTCTATCTTAAACAATTTGTTCCTCGATCTTTTTAAATCCTCTTATTTTACATTTAACACGCAGCTGTTTGTTCCTTTCCATTTTATTCATTCAGACAGGATTTCCAATTTCGGAGCTAAAGGAATCTTTCAAAGTCTATCCCGGCTTCTGTAGGTGCCTTTAAGGTCTGGGTTTGTTTTTGCTCTGTTTTTTAATTTGTTTCGGGGGTGATATGCATCAGGACCAACTGCAGTGCCTCTGTATAGAGGATGACTTTCATTAGTGGTTGAACAAGGAAAAAATCTCATTTAAAGTATGTATCACCCAGAGTCAAACAGCAACCCAGCAGCTACAAAAGAAGCACAAGGCAGGTGTAAGCGAGGATGCTGCATGAGAAATCTTGCAGCTTCCAGTGATGGGAATCCTGCACTAGTTTGGATTCGGAGGGAAGGGTTTCAGCAGAGGCAGCTTCTCCGGGAGGCACCGCGCTCACACCTGGACGCTCTGACCAGGAAAGCGGTAAATCCGAAGCTCGTTAGGCGGTGAATCATTAGCTCATGTGACTGCAGGTACCACTATTCTGCACTACCTTGACATCTGACAGGCATGTTGATAAACCACAGCCATCCCACACCATTAGTTAATTAAAGCGCACTCAAAACTAATCCAGATCAATGGAAGAGGAAGCGGCAGAGCCCGTTCCCGGGGGCTGCAAACCCATCACCGGCGGCACCGGGGGGGCTCAGTCCCGCTCCCG
>VXBW01000604.1:1310189-1321564 GCA_013400375.1 Thinocorus orbignyianus | reverse complement strand
CCGGCCCCCCCTGGGGCGGGGCCTCTGCCGTCACGGGCAGCGCGGCCGCCGGCTGGGGCCTGCCCGGCCCGGCAGTGCTTGGCCTCCGGGACACCGGTCCGTCCCAGGGGCTCTTCTCAGTATGGAGACCCTCGGTCAGGGGCTCCCCCCAGGCTTGGAGCCCCCTCAGCCTGGAGACCTCTCGGCCTGGGGCTCACCTTGACCTGGAGACCCCTCGGCCTGGAGACCCCTTGGCCAGGAGCCCCCCTTGGCCTGGGGCTCCCCTCGGCCTGTGGCTCCCATCGCCCCAGCCCATGGGGTCAGAGCTGTGGAGCCAGCGTCGGGCAAGAGCAGCACCAGAGCGATGGCTGCAGCCCACAGGCACCCACGGGGGCACGTTGTCAGATGAAAAACACAAATCCGGCGTGTTTTCCATCCATGCGCAGTGTCTGTGTCATGGGTTCCAGCGTAGCATTCGCTCACGCCAGGTACTGGCCACACACCAGGTATACGCGGCCGTGGGGAGCAGCAAATGCACCCTAAACCCTGCAGACCATGGGGAAGAGCACTCAAAATCAGTGTCACTGCTGTAAAAGCTGAAAATGAATCCCTGCAAAGCTTCGTGGTTCCAATGGAAACTCTCTCCGGCCAGTCCTCTTTGTTTTTTCCCTTAGCTGGAGGCTGAGTTCCTGCTGCGAATCTTTTCTGATGTCACAGTGCTTCTGGGGTGGCCTAGGGCCTGTGGGGAGCCGGGGCAGTGGTGGTGTTGGGCACAGGGTACCTCAGACACCCCCACTGCACGGGAGGAGGCTCCGCCGGGATCTGCCCGGTACAAAGGGCATTTGCTGGGGTGTCAGTGTCGTTCCGTTGCTGCCTCCCCGGGGTCACCTCTGCTCGCCCATTGGAACTGTCCCGTTTGACAAGGAATGTTTTGCATCGGTAACGAGCAGCAAGTAGTTAATTTCTGCGGAGACGTCTGAGAAACCTGCTCACAACAAACACCAGTAACTTCTGGGCGTTTCCCAGTTCTTACAGATTCCTGGAGCTTGAGGCCTGTTTGCCTATGACTTAGGGAGCAGCTATTGCCAGAAAACCGTGAATGCTTCCAAAGAAGTTAGAAGAATGCTGATCTCACAGTAAAGCCATGCTTGCTGGGGTAAAACAATGTGATCTGAACTTGTCTGGGGACATGACCCAAATGCTCCCAGTACACCTGAGGTGAGATGCCTCTGGCGTCACTGGAGTTTCCAGGAGGGCAGGTTTGCCCGTTGTGCCCAGTGCCATTTGAGGAACACGGGGCTGCCTGCCAGCAGGCGTGGAAAAATCTGCCAGAGATAAATTTTCTCTCACGCTTGCAGAATGGAAGCGAGGAGGCTGAAAGCTTTGTGGCGTTCACGATCTGGACATTAAAAGGGACGCTGTCACATTAGTTAAAACCAACCTTCAATATTTTACACAGGAGCTGTGACACCAGGCATGGTCTGTAATTTGTGAGCCGCAGCCAGTGGCCTGTGCCAGACGTTCCAGAGAATACCCACGGCTGTATGTAGACAGCAAGGACACCTCACAGAGACGAGTGTCCCTTTGGTGCCAGGGTCAGCAGTTTATCCACCCCCCTGAGCAGAAGGCTTGTCCGCCCTTGTCTGATGAAAATACAGCTCAGGCTCTTCACTGGCTGAGGCTTCGCACCTCGGGGTGGGATCCCCACCGTGTCACACACCTGAACGGGGGCAGCTTCTGAAGCGCCGAGCCTGACGTGCTGGTTAATAACGCTAATAAAAGCAAGTCATGAAGCTGCTCTTCCTTCAGTGAAAGTCCTGTTGTCTTTAGCTGGATGCTTCAATATAAATTTGAAAGCCAAAAATAGCTGCCTAATCCTCAGTAAATTTTATGGAGCTCTGCACCTGTGCAATGCCAGGGAGTTCCACAGGTTTGTTATCCATCCTAGGAACGATAATCCTCTTCTGGAGCCGCATGGTTACCCCTCAGTCTCACCGTGTTCTGAGGGGGGAAATGGTGCTCAGTGTGTTTGTTTTCCCAGCATCACTCACCAGTTGCCTGTCTCCTCAGCGCCAGGGTGTGGGTGCGCTGGCAGCGTGGCCAAACCCAGCAGATGTGCAGTGACCGTAGACATGGGGCTCCCTGGGGTCCCCGCTGTCACCTCTGCTGGGGTCCCCGCACCGGTTTGGGGTAGCTCACCCCACGCAGCATGTCCCACCCCACAGGACGTGCTTCATTGGTCCCTCGTGAACAAACCTGGAAACAGGAAGAAACTGCTTGGGAACCAATGGACAATCTTCATCCTCATTTATGCCACGTAGCGAGGGGTGCGTTGGTCCCGCTTTCCTTCCTCCAACTGCTCCTGCAGCTGATGGACACCGCCACAGCCATCAGGAGAAACGTGCCTTCGTCCCCACCACCCCAGCCCACCACGGGGTGTGTTTGCTGAGCATGAGCTTTTGAAATCTCAGTGAGCCAAAGGACCATCAGGGAGTCATTGGTGCCCAGCGCCTCATCGCCCGTCGTGCCGTGGCAGCTGCCATCCCTCTGCCTTTGGCATCAGCGGGAGTACAGACAGCAGGGAATCCGAGTGCTGGGCTCTGCCCCGCCAGAGCCGAGAGAACAAACTGCTCCACGACAGCACGACTTCTCTGTAGGCAGGGAGGAGGCAAAGTTTGTTTGTCACACTGCCAAAGTTCAAAGGAAATGAAAACAGCAAAAACATGTCAGGCTGCTGTTTAATTAGAGCGTGAAGACACACTTTCTCGGGGAGGACAGGGAGGGAATTGTGGTGTTACAGTTGGACTCCTCACAAGTCCTTCTCCCAGTGCCCAACGCCCACAGCGTGACTGTCTGTGCTACTTGCAGTTCACCCGTGCTGGGCTTACAGGGGAGAGAGCAGGAGAGGGGCAAAATACTGATGGGGCACACAGCCACGTCTTCTCCAGCACTTTCCTTCTACTTTGCAGTTCCCCGTGCAGCTCACCCTCCAGTCACAATCTCCAGAACAAGGAAAAGTAACTATGGAGATTGCTGCATGTTTGCCAGCTGCAAGGGTGGCTGGTTGCTGCTGTAGCTCTCTGTACAGGAGTTAACAAGATGATCTAAGAGGCCTTGTCAAAGTGAATAAAGAAGCAGCCTATGCAAATACCCCTCAGCCGCTGCGCTGGGATGCGTGGGAAGCGTCTGCGATGCCATGGGATCAAGCGCTGCAGATGCAAAGTGGGGATAAAGGCCCAGCCGAGCAGTGAGCCGAGGCAGGCAGTCATAGGGAATCACAGCTAAGCATGGGTTTGAAGTCTACATTGTGGATTTAGAGCCTAAAAGTGGTAATGGAGCATTTAAGTCTAGAAGTAGAGCTTAGTGCTTTGCAGGAAAATCAAGGCTGGAGCAAAGCAGTGGGATGCTCTGACCTAAACCAAATCAGATGCAAGGGCAGTTTGAACTACTCCCCCTGCACTGCTGAGACCGTTTGTCAGAAACAGCAGAAGCTGTTGGTCTGATGATGTTCTACCGTGTTCGTCATTCCAGCCATTTCTCTCCAGTTGGGTGTGTTTCTGATCATCACCCTCTAAAATCCCGTGCTTGAACCCTCTCCCCAGTGTCAGCCTACTTTCCCAGCAGCCGAGTTAGCATCTGTAAGCGGTTCAGCTCTGTCAGTGGTTTTACATCTTTAATAGGATCTGAAATATCTGTAGCAGCCTTGTCAAGTTTTATAGCCCTGTTCACAGGGATTTGGGATAGCTGACATGGCCCAAAAGCCTATCCCAGTCTCTGCCTGATGAATGTAATCCCCAGCTCCTCTCCGATTCCTGCTCCTTTTCACCAGCCACTTTCTCTCCTGTAACTGGGTATCGCTGGGGCCAGAAGCTGGGAAACAAGGGGGACCCGGCCTGGCTGGTGGAGCAGCACCATGGCCACTCCGTGTCCGTCAGTCGGACTGCCCTGTGCAGGGCGGAGGAAAATCCAGTCTCTTGAGAGCAGAATCCCACTGCTGTACGTCATGGCCTTCGAGGCACTGAGAGTCCTACCGTCATTCGCAGGCCACACTGCAGTCTGCTCTTGTCTTCCAGAGACAAACTGGTTCTATCACAGCATGGAAGGTGGGTTTGAAGCAGACGAGGGGTGAGATGCTCTCCTGTCTCTGTGGTGACGCCCATCCTGCGGAGAGGAACCGTCAGGGAGGAGAGCAGGGGTGACCTGCAACAATACACCGACAACTTATTTCTAGAAATAGGGTGAAGGAGGAGGAGTGAAGTGTTGGGACCAGCAAAGCACCTCTCCGGCCCCTCCTGTGCTGGGTTGCCTGTCCCCGTGAGCAGCAGTGAGTGTCAGCCCTGCTGGGGGTCGCTCCCCAGAGACTCCAGGCTGACACAACCCGCCTTTTGTCCTGCTGCCCTTGTACAGGACAGCTTCGTCCCTTCGAGGAGCTCTTCCAACTGCTCTAACATTTCAGAAAGCCTCATTTGAACAAAAAACCCTTGCCCAGCTGGAGAAGAATGGCTGCGTTCGTTATTCCTAGCAACATGATAATTCATATCTGGTTACATTACCCTGTACAGAGCTGTATGATTAATAGATTCCTTGTCTCTCCACGAGACAGGGGTTCTTACAGACTTACTTAGAAAAGACTGTCCCCATTCTTCCTCTTTTAATGTTAATAATGTAGTTAGAGTCTCAGTAGATCTGTCATACAAAATATTATCAAAGGAACCAAGATAAGTGCAGAATTATTTGCTGTTTGGAAAATCCAGACACATCACAGAAAGCAATAATAACACAAAATAACTTTGATAAAAGTTTTAAAGAAGGCTTTTTTTACAGCCCCAGCAGTAATTACAGCTCATATTGAAATAAGCCTCTTAAGTTAATTTACATTTTAGTACAAGAAATCAAATCCCATGCTCTGAAAGAGCAGACTTCACCTCAAGTGAGGGTCGTCCAGGTGTTGCCACTGTAGATGCAGAACTTGGCAAAACACGTCCCTGGGGTTCAGGGTGCAGAGAGACTCTGGGCCCTCTCGCTGCCCAGCAAGGGGCAGGAGCAGGAGGTGCTGGAAAAAGGACCCCGAGGGTCCAGCTCCAGCTGGAGCGCTGCCCCCCCCCAGCCCCCAGCGAGGGGTCAGCAGCTCCCACCGCCCCCAGGGCTCCAGCTGGGAACGGGGCTTCTGGCAGTGCCCCAGGGACCCCCTGCTGCCCCCTCTCCCCGCCAGGGGCTGCCCAGACCTCTCCCCACTCCAGAAATAACAGCCCCTTGCCTCCCCAACTGCCGTGACAATCCTGTCGTGAGGTGCAACCGTTAACCCCCCCAGCTGNTTCAGCACCTTTAAGAGGCATTCTCAGAAGCAGAGGCCATTGACAAACCTCACTCTTCCTCGACGGGTGCTGGTGACACCTTTCTCTAAGTCAAATCTCTCCCTCCCTGTGCCCAGACCTATCGGCCAGACAAGAATTCCACAGCTGTAATCCTGGAAGTCCTGTTGTATTTTAATTCAGTTTTAGAATTACTGCTCTAAACACGGCGAGACAGATTTTCTAGGTGCTTTTCTTCCTGGCAGTGTTTGTACAGCAATACGTGTCACTGCAGACCAAACCTGATTAGTGCTGCTGGGTTTTGTTCTGGAGCGAACAGCAAAGGGCTCCTTTGGGGTAAACGGGATGTAATAGAAGCTTCCTGGGTTTGCCATTATACTTTGCCATTATCATTTAGAGCAGGTTGCTTTTGTAGTCATTAATGAATAATGACAATATAATAATCTTCAAAGCTCACCATTCCAGCATCAGCCTTTCCTCTGACTGATAATTACGATGTCAAAATTAATTTCCCTCTCAGAAAGTGGGGACTTCTCCTTCGCTGACGGATCTGTTTCACAGGTCTCAGTCCTCAGCTTCCACCAGCTCGGCTCAGCCTCACTGGGGAGGACATCGTGGTGGAGGACACGGCTCTCTCCCTTTTCTCAGTGTCAGCCCTCAAAACACGTTTCGCTGAGAAAGAAATTAAATAAAATAGAAAAAGAGAGTGACTTATTGAGAGCTGGGCCCCAATGGATGGAAAAAAGTTGGAAAAGACCTTAAGGAACATCTCAAAAGTTGGAAAAGAACTTGAGCCCAACTGGCAGGGGCTTCCCCTGGTCTCCAGAGCTTGACACTGCTGCCTTTCAATTTTTTTGGGGGGGATGAAATGAAGACACCACGAGGAGCATCTCAGAGCAAGACAGGAAAGGTGTGGAGAGGGGGATGCAGGATGCTGAGCCGTGCCTTGGAGGTGCCACCAGGGCCAGGTATCAGAGGATACTCCTCGCCGTTTTGCTCTGGGCCAGCCTGAGTGGCAGCGATGTGGGTATCCTGGAGAATGCCCTGGTCTGATGAAACATTCATGGCCTCTTGCTTCTCCTCATGTATTTTTATTACTCACAGGTTTCCTGGCTGATAACATGCTGGCAAAAGACATGATTCAGGCTGTGTCCCTTACACCGACCTCCTCCAACACTTAAAGCACGGGATTCCCTGCCTTGGCTTCATCACGGTGCAATTCATCATTCCCCCCAGCTTTCCTCTGGCTCCCCCTGTACCCCAGGAGGCATAGGTGATGCAGGAGGGACTTCTTGGAGTTGAAAAGCCACTTTTCATCCACTGCCACCTTACAGAGGCTCCAGCACCGCCACAGATCCCTTTTTGTCTTTTTCCCACGTGCACCAAGAACATTGCAATTACCTCTGGCGGGGGTGGGGGGTGGGGGCTGGGAAGCTTAATTAATTTGTGTCTTTCGGTGCTTTGTGCTCTCAGAAACGCAGCATGCTTAATTCCTTCATTACTTCACAGTTAATAGCATTATATATTCGGGGTGGGGTGGTCCTCCCAAAGCCTGTGTGGTGGTGGGTTCCTGGTGCTGTATGCTTCGGGGGGTCAGGATGGGCTCGGGAGGTGCCGGCAGCATCCCCTGGGGGAGCACTGCCTGCCTGTCCCCACTGCTTACCCCGGGTGTTCACTGGCACTGGCAGCACATGGATGTCACAGTGACCAGCCAGCCCAGGCACAGGCTCTCCAGCACCCACCAGTGCACCTTGGGGGGTACATGGACCCTCTCCAGGCAGTGTCTGTGTGTGACTGCAAGCCCCAGGGCAGTCACAGCCCCTGGTAGCTGCGCTCTGCCATCCATGGGGGAGAGGCCATGGTGTGTGACACCAGGGGACGGAGGTGAAGCTGAGCCCCTGCCCATGGCAGCTTCATGCTCAAGCTGCTTCTGGAGATCCATCAGGACAGAAAGGAAAGCGGCCGTTAAGCAGCACTCCAGTGGATTAGCCTGAGTCTGTCTCCCTTACGCTGCAGGATTTCAAGATTCCTTTGAAGTCTGCGTATTAGAAAATCACATTCCAAGCCACATAACTTTGAGCTTTAGATGTTTCCTAACAGTTCTGTGGTTGAGGAACAGCTGACTAATCCTTTAGGATTTAATGAGGTTAACTAACATGCGCAGCGTTGTAGGGGAGCTGTAGCTGGTGTTCCGGTAGCAAACAAGGAAACAATGACAATAAGTGATGCTCTGAAAGGAGCTGTCCTGGGAGGGTGGCATCAATTGGGTAACTTTTGCCAAAACTTGTTTGTCCTTCAAGGAAGGAAAGCCGTCTGTGATGGGACATCTGTGACGCTGTCGATACCTCCCCACGTCTGAGGGCTGCTCCGTTTGCCCGGCGAGGGGCTGCAGGGCCCCTGGTGCTGCTCCCCATCCCCTCGTGGGTGACGCCGCTGCGCAGTTACCGGAGCGTGGGGAGCCTGGAGACAGAGCGAGGAACCTAATTGGGTATTTACAGAGCAGAGCGAAGTTGCACGTAACAAGTTGACACACAAATTCATTAGGATGCAATTACAGCGATCAGAACTTAGGCTACTCAATTATTTCTAGCAAGAACATGTAATTACCCGCAGGTTCACGTCAAACTCTGCCTGTGCATGGATGAGGTTTGGAGGGCTGCCTTGCCCAGGAAAACGCAGCGGTGGGATTTCCCACCTGGCTGGGAGATGGATGGGTATGGGGACACTGCAGGGAGAGACAGGATGGGCCCGGCCGCCTCCACGCTCACAGCCACTGGCACAGTAGCAGTTGTGAAGTTTTTATCTTCAGCTGAAAAGGTGCAGCAGGGAAGCACAGGGGCTGGCAGCCAGGCAGAGCTCGCATTGGGAAGGGGCACTTGAGAAAGAGCCACAGTCTGTCCTCTGTAAGCAGATATATTTTTTTGAAGGCGACTGCCTGGTTGGTAACAGGCTCCCAGCGACTCTCTGGTGGCTGCTGAGCTGCTGCTTCATCCTGGGACCTCTGAAGAACCAGGAGCATCATAGAAGCAGAAATAAATAAATAGACGGTTTCCTTGACACGAGGCTGGATGTGCCGTGTTGTTCGTGTTCCTCTCCTGCCCAGAGCAGTAACCGAGCACCGAGAGGAGATAAGAGCGTTTGTTCCCACGAGTAGCACAGACAGGATGAAAAACAAGGTTTAAGTCATGTTCTGTGCAAGGCTGTTTGTGATGCCTGGAACTATTTTTAAACCTGGGAAATGAAGGGCCGCCGGCTGCGGAGAGCTCTTGAGGAAGGTGCATCGTGTTGTACATCACTGCCAGGTGGACGGGGGCGGACGCGCGGTACCCGCAGTGGGGACGAGAGGGACACTGTCCCTCCTCTTCCCTGGCAGTGCCCCGGGCTGGGGTGACACCAACCTTCCTGGGGACAATGTCACTGCAAAAAACCTTCCCAAAGATGCTGCTGGGGGAAACGGGCCGTTCCTGGCTCTGGAGCAGGGACAGGAGGAGCTGGAGGGGCTGGAGGCAGGGTGCAGGCAGCTGCCTGCGGGGCTGGGGATGGAGAGAGGGTGGGAAACACTGCGAGATGCTCCGGCTCCTTCAGCGGGTGAAGGCAAGGGCAGGACGGGCAGCCAGCCCCTTCCCTCCGCCAGCAGACATCAGTGCCGGGATGCTGACAGCAGCTATTTTGAACAGCCTCTGACACCCTCGAGTGAGAAACCAACTCCCAGAGCCAGGACTTCTCTCTCAAGTGTTCTGGAGAGGCGTGAGGCCACCCAGGCTCACGCTGTAGGAAACCACCGCAGTGCCGTGACCGAGGGTGCCTCCGTACAGAGCCTTCCCAGGGCCGGCTGGGCCACCCCAGACCCAGGAGGGCAGCACTTTGCTCCCACAGCCCGGCCCTGCCTTCCCTGGGGTCTGCCCTGCTGTTCCCTGGAAATTTGGTGTGTGCTCATCACATTGAAAGGAATTAAAAAATAAATTGATATATAAATACCCTACGTGAATTGACCTGTAAGTGCATCCCTGGCACCGCCACCGTACTGTCAACACATGTAACACTATTTAAATAATAATTTAACAACTTTCGCCTGCAAATTAAAGCATCTTACTGAAATATACGCTGATTGCAAGGCAAATGTCTTTGTTCTAATTATCTTAATTACAGGCTTTTAATGGCAAGAAGCTGTAGAAATAAAACCACACGTAAATGGCAGCTTGCAGTGGCGATAGCTGCACCTGCCAGCGCTTCCACGGCGTTGTCAGGGTAATTAATGCACCGGATCCCGCCGGGGGCGGCGAGAGCCCTGAGCAGGGCGGGTGAGGAAGGAGGGAGCCAGGGTGGCAGCTCGGACACGCTCAGTTCAGCCTCCCCTGTGCTTGGCACCCCTGGCTCCGGCCGTGGCACCGTATTTCTGCACCTGCCCGTCCCCCACTGCCCCACACCCTGTGGGCACCTCCAGCTCCCACCAGCCCCGGCCGTGGCCAGGTCAGTGCTGCAGCACCGTCAGTTAATTAATTAATTTCTCATAATTTTGGCCTACCTGGCTGGAGCACTGACGCCAGCTCTGCATCCCTGGAGGGGGTTTGCTGTGGACCAGCTCAGTGGGAGCCCCTTCCACTGCACCAGTGGGTCCAGCAGCGCCAGGGCAGAGGGGTCCCTGCAGCGATGGGCTGCCACCTGCCCCCTCCTCGCAGGGACACCGAGCCCTGTTCGTGGGCACCAGGACACTGGGCAGGGCCATTTCTGAGCAGAGGACACACACCTCACAGCAGGTGGGCAGCAGCTCCCTCTCCTGCAGAGATACCCAGAGAAGGAGAATTCATTTCCATTTGCTCTGGCTCAGGATCAGTGGCTGCATTCAGCCGTCCGGGCTCCTGACTCCGCTCCCATTGCCTCTGCCTGACAAACTAATGAATTTCCCTTGACTACTTGTCTGTGCTGAGCCTGCTACCTTCATTTTATTCTCATTTTAGCTCCTTATCTTTCTTCACACTCTTTTAACTTCAGCCTGTGAATGGCTTCATCCTATCTAAGAGGGGCTGGGTGCCTCTCGGCCTCCTCTTATCTCCCAGAGCACAAAAAGCAATCACCCGCTTTGTGGCGTCGCTGGGTGCCACGGCCCGCTCAGGAGACGGGACTCAACTCACTAGAGAACAATTCCTGCCTGATTAGCAGGTAAAACAGCCCCGTGATGGGACCCCGTGCTGAGGGATGGTGTCTGCAGGCCTTCCTCACTGCATCGCCATCCTCGCTGCATCCCCTTCCTCGCTGCATCCCCTTCCTCTCCGCATCACCATCCTCACCCGCACCACTGCTCTCTCCTCCAGGCCCTGATGTGGCCACACGGGCAACCACACCGGGCAGCCAGCGAGCCACCAGGTGTGCGGTGACAGGGGCACATGCGGTGACACAGGTCTGTGCGGTGACAGGAGCAGAGCCTCCCCAGGCACCGCTCAGAGGAGGGGTCCGTGGCTCCTGCCAGCCCCCGTGGTGGCGCGGGCACGGCTTCTGCAAAGCAAAACCCAAAAATAGATCAGGACCAGGTTTTATTTACCTCCAGGTTGATGCAGGCGCGACAGTTCTTGCTTTCCAGCTGCGCATCAACCCGCGGGGCCCGGGAGCGTGAGGCGGTGGAGCTGCTGCAATTTCAGGCTGGATTCACGGCTGCAGATTATGGGACTCCATTTCTTCTCCAGCATTTCTGGCTGACCTGCTGTCCTGGCCCAGCTTCGGTTTATTCTTGAATTACCAGAGGTACTTCACATAATTCACAAAATCTCAGGATTACCTGTTTACACTCAGCTGAACAAGGACATTATTTTTCCTGCCAAGGTATTTGAGCGGTGCATGAAATCAAACATACAGAAGGTTAAGTCTATTATTCACCAAAAAACCCCAAATCCCCAAACCACTGTGTCAAAACAAAGGCAGCATCAGCCTCGTGGCCTGGGGAGCTGCAGTTTGTCCTCCAGAAGAATGTGACAAACCTGATTAGAGGCTCCTACAGGTCATTTATCAACATCACACCCTGGAGAGGGCTGGCTGTGGCTCCCTGATTCCCAGGGGGCTCCAGGGAGATAGAGGATGGGGGAGCCCTGC
>VXBW01000604.1:1275210-1302107 GCA_013400375.1 Thinocorus orbignyianus | reverse complement strand
CCCCAGCACTCCCAGTAGCCTCTCCCCATGCCCAGGAGCTGTGTCTGCCCCGCTCCTCCGGCCCGTCCAGGGCTCCGGGGGCAGGAACAGCTCCCTCCCACTGAACAAAGCTGCTCCAGTGCCAAGGAATTTTTAGCAAACCGTGGGAAGTGTCAGTCGCTTGGCAAAGGTGCGACTGTTCACAGAGACAAGTNAGCCGTGCCTGGCTCAGCAGGGCCGGGGTCCCCTCGCGCCTTCGCTCGCTGACACGTGTGGGCACACACGCCGCTCCCGGCACCGCTCCCCCCCCGCAGCCGGGAGCTGGAACACGCTGTAAACACGGATAAATATTTAATGCTCAGAGAGAGAGTTTTTGCCTGACCTAGATTTCTTTCCCCAGACACCCCACCGGGACCCCAGGGGACTGCGTGGGGCAGGGGCACGGCCACGACCCCCCTGGCACTCACAGCAGCCCCCAGCCTAGACAAGGCAGGATGGTGCCTTCTCCCCGCTGGGGTCCTGGGCTCCTCTTGGAGCCAAGGTAGACAAGGGGGTGTTGTTACTACTCTGCCATGGAGCAGTGCCGTGGGGCAGATGCCCCCCTCTCCTCCGGGGCACAGGAGGAGCCCAGGGGATGCCCTGGGCAGGAGGAACCCCTTTCCCACCCCAGGCAGCTCCTGCAGGAGAGGTGCCCACTGAGAGCACCCCAGCCTCAGCCCCTCTTCCACCCCAGCAGCCCCCAGCTCAGGCCAGGGACAGCCCGACCTCCCCGGAGCTCCCGCCGGCACCGGGGATGCTGCGCTCCCGCTCCAGCACACGGTGGAATCACGTCCTCCAAAGGCAGCGCTGCCTTATCAATAATAAAAGGCAATTTCCCCAGACAGAGCCGGGAGATTACGCAGCCCTTCGTGCTCCTCATCTGCCGCTGACAGGATGGGAAGAACTTTAATAAGATGCGATTTGACAGTAACACAAAACAACAACAGCATTAAGGGAAGAATAATGGCAAAGGCAGCTGTCAAAAACCTCATGTTCTCTAACCAGGAGAAAGAAATCAAAGCTGTCAGGCCCCAGCAGAGGAGCGAAGGGCAGCCGAAAGGCAGGGCAGGGCTGAGCGGGCACCCAGGTACCATCAACCCTGGGGGGACCCCGCTGCTGCGGGAGCTCAGCTCCGGGACAGGGAGGATGAGAAGACCCCCTGCGGCCCCAGCTCGGCAGAGACCCCAGTGTCACTGCAGCCAGCTCAGCACCGCGCTGGCTCCACGGCCACGGAGCCCAGGGCAGGCAGAGGCACCAGCGTGGCCCATCAGCAGGGCCAAGTAGCGCTGTGCCCACGGTGGGGGCAGCAGGACACGGCACCATCCCACCATCTGCCTCTTGGGAACAGCAGAGGGAAAATCCCCCTGTCAACCCCTGGCACAGCCCCAGCCCCAGGGAAGCGCAGAGCTCCACGTGAGGGGCTGCTCTGGTGGGTAAGGACAACGTCGGGAGGAAAAACCCTGGGCAGAGCAGTGAGGTCCCACTTACTCGGGCACAGAGAGCCCCTCACCACCAGCAGCCCAGGCAGCTCCGGTGAGCAGAGCTCATCCCATCGCAGAGGATCTGCTGAAAACTCCTGCTGCAGATCCATCTGTGCTGGAGCATCCGGGGCCGGGAGGGCCAGCCCTGCCCGTGCTGTCACCCTGCAGCTGCTGCCGGGGCAAAACCGGGTTGATAGGAACCAGGGAAGGGTCTGATAACGCCTGTGCCTGGAAAGACAAACAAACAGCGCTTAATGAAACCTTTATTTTAAAAATATGTTTTTTAATTTAAATGCAAATTGGGTGCTGTGTTATCTGTAGGTCACTTGCACTGACACACTGCTTAATTAGCGGGGATGAGTCTCAGGAAGCAAAGGCTGCTAATGGCTGCCCCTTTCCTGGGCATTTGTTTTAAGTTAATTAAAATTTTTCAGAAAGGGATGTGTCCTGCTCTGCAGAACAGCTCCGTGCTCCGTTCAGCCAGCCCTTTCCGAAGCCAAGCACGCTGCCAGGGATGCTCTCAGCAGGCTATTAGCTATTAATCGAGCAGGGCACATTTATTTCTGCATCCTGAAATCCCCTTTGGCGAGTCACAAATCACAGCCCACCGCTCGATGGATGCGCCGGCAGCCGCCAGCGTCAGGCAAAGCGGTATCAACAATAAATCTGGGCAAGGACGGGGGAGATTTTTCTGAACGCTGGGGTGAATTACACATATAAGTCTTCAGAAAAGACATTAAACCTAATGCGAAATTGAACCTTCAAAGTGATGAGCAGAGCAGTTATCCCCTGTGCTACACGCAAGTTATGCGCAAGAGGATCTCATTTAGGGAAAATCTGCCTCTGCCAGGAGAGATGAGCTGGAATCGGGAGCCGTGATCCATGTCAGGGCTCTGAGGACGGAGCTTTAACCCTTCTCTCAGGCTCTGCCACCCACCGACCCCCAGCCCGGGCAGGGAGCGGGTCCCATCAGGACAAACGCTGCGGGGGAGAGACCTCCCCAGGGAGGCAGGGGACACGGGTGGTGGGGGACGTGGGGCGGGTGGATGGATGCAGCCAGCTCCGAGCACAGAATGGGAGCAGCCCCTGGCCCAGCGCAGCAGCAGAATCCCGTTCCAGGACACGGCTGGTCCCGAGGGGGCAGGAAGGCTCCCCCGGCCCTGCCCTGCCTGCGGCTTCCCCCCGGCAGGACGCAGCGCTGCCAGCTCGAAGGCAGACCCTGGCAGACGTGCCACCAGCAGAAGGTGGACGTGGAGCAGTGACCCCGTGGCAGCTCCCGCAGCCCCAGCTGAGCAGAGCAGCCGGCAGGGCCTGTCAATAAACGCTCACGGTTTAATCTGTGTGTCCCTGCACAGAGCAAATCGATGGCATCTCATTGGGAGAAAATGAGATAAACAGCAGCCTTAATAGCGCTCCATTTCCCCGCAAACAGGAGCCGCGGCCTGGGCTGCCTCCCAGCCACGGGAGGAAAAGGCCCCTCGTTAAAGGACACGCTCCAAGGTTGCCCGTTCTTTGCAGAGCTGAGTTTCATCCCTGCTCCTGTCCTGCCCAGCTCGGTGGGGAGAGAGGGAGCCCACCTGGGAAGGGGAAACAGTCCAGAGCCCCCAGCACCGGAGTCAGCCTGGATCCCACAGCCCAGAGCTCTGTCCTCTCTCCCCATCTCAGCCGTTTTGCTTATTCCCTTGCCAAGGGCATCTCCCGAAGGGCTGGAAATGCTGGGCTCAGTGTGCCAGCGGGCAAAGCCATCACCCCACAAGGAGAAGGGATGCCCTTTCCAGGTGGGATGAGCCTGGAGGGACCCTGGGGACAGCTTCTGGAGGGGGAGCATCCCCCCAGGGCTGTCAGCCCCCTGCCCGGGACCCACTCCCCACTGGGCCACCAAGGCCACCACACCGCTGTGCCCATCAGCCCCACAGTGCCCAGGCCCCGCGCTGTGTGGGGACACGTGTGGGGTGGGCGCTGATGGCACTGACCAGCCCCATCGCTCCTGAACCTCCTCTGAGGGGCCCCTGCGGGAGGGGAGGAGGAGAGAAGAACCTGGCAAGCAGGAGGGAAGGAGGTTTAATGAGGTATCCAGTATTTTAAACCTCCGAAGGATTAAAGCAAGGAAGGAATAGGATCTTCCACGAAAACTCAGTCATTAGTGAAGCCCGAGGGTAGACACAATTGTTTTCTGTTTTTTTCCTCTCTTTGATGACCCAGTTTTTAATCTCATCAGCACCAGGCTGCAGTGTTAATTTTTAAATATGCTTGGGTAACTGAGAACATTAACTATTCATGATCTTATCTTCAATAGCTGCTGGTTCTCTGACACCGCGCCAGGGCTGAGACGTTCACAATGAGCCCGGAGAGCTGCACTTACCGGGAAGGTGATAGCTGGTTTTTCCTGAGCATCTTGTTGGAAGGATCCCAGGACGGGGTGGGGTTCCACAGCACTCACTCCCTGGGACAGAACAGGGTTGGTGGGGCAGGCTCCCACCATCCAGGCCATCCCTCTGCACTCGCAGTGGCTTGAGAAAACGGAAGCGCATGCAAGAAGCTGGGATTGGGGAATGTGCCCACACTGAACGCTCAGCTCCACTCCGCCAGGAAACCCCAGGGCAGGTTATAGCCACGAGAGGAGCCTCCTGAGCTGGCTGGAGGTGGCTCTGCGGTGCCCTGCCTGGCCAGGCACGGCCCAAGGGCAGGTGCTGGCACCAGCAGGACCCCATGGAGGTGTGCAGAGGGAGCTGAGAACAGGTACAAGGGTGAAGCACAGCAGGGAGCAGGGGAGAGCAGAGGGGAGTCATTGGCAGAGCAGGAACCAGCACAAGAGAAGTGACGGAGTCAGCTATTCGATGGAATACAGAACTGAGGCTGGCTCTCAGAGGGCTGGCAGGGTGGGAGGTGGGCACCGCTGCCGTGCCGTGGGTACGGGGACACACTCACCAACGTATTTCTGCTGAGTCTGTCACCAGAAGGACAATCTCTTGGGTACCTCAAGGGACACACAGAGCAGGAGGCAGCGCCGGCGGCACGGCCACCTCCTGGACTCGGTGGCTGGGTGAGAGAAGGAGCCACACATTCCAGAACAGGGGACAGAGTGTTTCCTGCTGGAAAACTGAAATAAGGATGAGAGAAGGGGTGAGGCTGGAAGGGGCCTCTGGGGGTCTGGAGCCAGCTGCCCAGGAACACCTCCAGACAAAGCTTACTGGGACTTTTCCCCCTGTGAAAATCAAATGCCACAGAAGAATCAATTACTTAATCTGCAAACTAACAGAGTCACAGCGGGTGCTCCATGTGGACAGCATTTTATTGAATGAAGGTATGTTACAATAGACAAACATATATTACACATGCTATACAAAATATACATTCTTATGTGAAAAAAATATAAATAGACACCAGGAAATAGCAACAGAGAACACGAGCAGCTTCGCCCACGCTGCTTTATGACCCCCCGTTCCCGTGTTGTGAGTACTTTGGCATTGAGGGAAGGAACCACGATCACCAAGGACAGAACGGCCGCTCCGCGCCTCCGGGGCACAGGGGAAGAAACATCCAGTTTCCCTGCATGTCTGCCTGGGAAGTTCTTCCACAGCACTAAGGACAGCAAGGTGTTCACCTACTTAGAAGCTTCAGCTATTTACAGGCAGCTTACGGACTAACGAGACAGCAGTGCTCACGGAGGGATGCAGATGTCCTAATTCACCCTGGCAGCTCTCACAGCCAGTGTCTCCCAGCAATCGCAGCAGCTGGCTCCCCAGTTCGTGCTGGTGCAGGCAGTGCTCGCTCTAAAGCCTGAGCACATCCCACCAACCTAAAGGGAATCGGGCAGAGGAGGGAGCATGCCCAAAGCACACCCAGGTCTGGGACCACCAGCCGCGCCGACAGACCCGTGTGAGCTCAGCCCCACCAAGAGAGGGGTGAAAAGAAATGCAGTCAGCGTTTGCCCAGGGGGGACGGGGGACGGAGCAGCAGCCGGGGCTGGTTCCTGCCTGGGGGGCAATGGTGGCCCCACACACACCAAACAGCATCTGGAGCAGGCAGCCCAAACGCATGAGGCTCTGCTGCTGCTGCAGCTTCGTGCCCTGACCTCCCTCATCCAGATTTAAACAGACAGAGCTGGGCTGGGCAAGACAGGGAACTTGGGACTGAAAATAAGCACCATGTCTCAAAAGCTGTCTGGAAAGGAAAAGCCTGAAGGAAACAAAACCAGAAAGAAATGAACTTAAGATTTCTCTCTTAGCGTTATTAAAACATTCCAGATGTCAGCATCCAAAAAGAGTTTGACACACCTGTGTTTCTCTCTACTTGATCCAAAGGTCAAGGACAATCAGATCCTCTTCCCACTAAAGCTGCCGGCTATCAAAGCAACCACAGCCACTTGAAGAGCATGGTAAGAGCCCCTGATAATGTGTGCTCATTTGCATAGATCTGACTATTATTCATGCCCAAAGAGCTGTGGGAATATAACCCTTATTCCCAGCACTTCCTCATTTATTCAAATACTCCACAGTCTCTAAAGCTTCAGCTGTGACTCGGCACAACTGCGGCTGATGTCAGTCACACCCTGTCCGTCTAGGCAGGGAGCCACGGGAGCTCTGACACACCTCTCCTGGGCTGCTCCAAAGGGCTTGCTGTCCTTACAAACACACCCCACGCGGCTGCTTTGATTTCAGTCCATCTCCCACAGCTTGGAAAAAGGCAAGAGTGACAAGGCAGAAAGTGCCCTGCTCCCTGGGCACAGGCTCTGGCTGGAAACCCATCCCTGCTGAGCCCACAACCCTGCTACACAAAGGCGCATCTTCCCAGGAGAAGGCACTTCTCAGGAAGCTCTTACGATGTTCTTCCTCCTAATTTTGCCAGGCACGTTCCACTGTAACTAACGAAGTTTGTGCTTCCCCTGACTCAGCAAATACCGGCTCTCCAATACCGACCGGTTCCCCGCATTTGTGTCACTTCTCACCTGGCAAATACACAAACATTTTGGCCACGCTGAGGTGTCGGGAGCTATCACAGGGGTTCAACAGGGCAAGTCTTGCCTGATAGTTCACAGCAGAAAAGGACACAAACGTTTGAAACTGCACAGGCCTCTGGGCCGTGCAGAGGGAACAAAATCCACAGCACAGCTCACCGAGAGCTCATCAAATGCTCTCCCAAAAGCTCACTGAACTGTCAGCTGGGAAAAACACAGGGAGACCTGGCTGCAATGTTGACAACACAAAGGCTTTTTTAAGCTAAAAGCTCAGATAACCTTCTGACCCAAGCCACTGCAAGCTCTTCCCTACGAGATGACCAGAAGGAAACATCCTGCGCACTGCTCTTTTTGGTTGTTACTGACAAGAACTGCTGGGGAGCTGGATGCTCCAGCCGGGAGCAGGGGCTCACCCCACTCCCCAGCCCCAGTGCGGCTCCGCTGCACCGTTCGGGGCCCAGCACCAAGGTGCAAAGACTCCCCCAACTCTCAAACGGGTCCAACTTGGACTCTGCTCCCGTCGGGAGCCGATCCTTGCAGTCAGGTCAGCCAGGCTTCACGCCTACAGGGCTGTGGGTAGGAATGAACTGTCCCAGTTTCACCACACACCCATCGCAAAGGTACTTCTTCCCAAAACGAAGGCAGCTCTGTCCCCTCAGAAACAAGCTCTCGGTCCCACCACAAAAACCAAACCCAACCAAACCCCACAGGGCTGGATGCGCAGCTGTCAAGACTAACAGTGTGGTACATACTTTGGCATAATAAAAAATGTATTTACATTACAGCCAACACACTGATACGCCTCGTGTATACAAAATATTTATAAATGCAGATTTATTTACAACTAGAGTCCGTTATTCATAGGAGAAAACAAGCCCCAAAGTTAGACTGGAAACAGGCGCCTGCCAACAGGCCAAGGAACAGAAAGCTGGCCAAGAGTTTTACACTCACAATTACTGGGAATTCCACACGGAGGCCCTGGACATTTGTCCCCAAGCAGACAATGCCTGTGGAACAGCGCTGCATTCTTGGGAGATTTTCAAAGCATGCACCAACACAAAGGCTGCTCCCAGCACCAGAAAATCCAGGGTTTAATGCTATTCTGGTGGATATCACTCATCATCCATGTTTCTGTTGCACATCCCCATTTTCCAACAGGCAGAAATCCAGGGAAAAGGCGCATGTGCCACCTCCTCCTCGGGAGCCTGGCACCGCGGACACACGTACGCAGGCATCTTTGGCCTTGGTTAGTCCTGAGGTAGTGAGTACAAGCAGTCAGTCATACGGATCTGCTTCCAAGACTTCACGGTAGTGTCTTACGTGGTTTCACTGCAGTCATGAAGGTTCCGTGTCCTGTTAAAGTCACAGCTGTGCTCTCGCAGCCTGTGGCACGGCCTGGGCGAGGCAGCGCGCTCCCGGTCGCCCTCAGTGCCCCCCTCGCCCCGGGGGGGCCGCGGGGTGTCCCGAGCTGGCTGCTGATGCAGAAAGTGGGGGTGAGGCAGCGCGAGGTCGGGGTTTACTCCCCATAAAGGCAGCTGGAAGGGCTCTGAGGAACAAGAGTTAGAAGATGAACAGGAGTGAGTTCATGATAAACACACAAAGTTTCATCAGATTTGAGTTGTGCAACTCAGTGATAACAGTCTGAGGTGATTTGCTCTATTTTTGAGAGCATGTTTCACTGGACGCCCTCCCATTCCAGCTATTTGTTACCACAACCACAAACACCACCCATAGTGTCAATGGGAATTTTCACAAAGGCTACCTGGAAGAAAGTCAAGATAAAACCCATCAATTCACACAGACACACTCAAAATCTTCTGGAGTTCCTTGAAACTCAGGCCAGCCCAAGCAGAAGGGCTGTCTGAACCTCCCACGTGAAGCTCTAACTCTTGGCTTGACCTTGAAGTACACGCAAGGGCTCACACCCCACAAGCTTTAAGAGGAGAACTGCAGATTGAGAAATACTATTTTTTAACATCAACCCCTTCACCTCTTGGGCACTAGATGCCAGCCAAGGGCCAGTTCTGAGAACAGACTGTAAAGTAACCAGAGTTACTCCACAAACTGTGGTCACTTGGAAGAACTAGCTGCGTAACAACAAGGAAGGGCAGCAGGGGGCCAGAGGGAATACAGAGCAACGAAAGGGGAAAGGGGACACTCACCATTGATCTGCTGGGAGGAGACTCTCTTTTCACTCATTTTGTCATGGTTGGTGAGGAAGACAGACATGTCTCTCTCTGCTAAGAGATTCTCAAGGGCACTGGGGTCGTGCTGGGTGCGTGCTGTGTATGCCTCCTTCGGCATCTGCACCATGAGGTTCGGGAGAGCCTGATCCAGGGAGTCCTCTTCTGCGATGTAGGCATAGGGACAGAACTCCCGTGTCCTGGAGTAGATGTTTGCGTTGTCGTAGCAGTCTGAGCAGATCACCAAAGGTGTTGTGCCACCTGATAAACATGAAGGAAAATCAAAACACTCTCAGGGAAGATAAGGATGCTTGAATTGTGCAGACTCTTTCACAGACTAGCACAATCATAGTACTGCAGTGGGACAGCCTGATGGGCCTTTACACAGGCAAGGTGGTAACAGCCCCCAGCGTGATTGTTTTCTGAAGAATCACAGGAGAAATGCTCTAGGTTCACCACCACTCAAATTCTCAAGAGCACTGCCATTTCGAGGTGGACCAGGGGAAATCACGGACAGGAGTGAGAGCAATCTCCCATTTGCTTTCCTGTTTCAAGGGCAGAAGAGTTCAAGCAGGTCCAACCAGCCCTGGAGCCACCCCAGAACACCCATCCCTATCGGCCCACACTCTGCTCAAGACCTGTCCCCTGTGCACCCACACCCCTCAGACGGGGTGATAAAGTGGTCCTTGAGGGGAGCTGCTTCTCCACTCCCTCCTGACACAGCCTCCAGTGTCACAGGCCAACAGAGGAGAGGGAATGGAGCATGGGACAGATGTGAAAATCTCACACCAAACAGTCACTTTTGAAAGCCAGCCTACATGAGGATGGCCCCTCAGCATTTGGATGGTAAAAACCAGCATCTCTGGAGACTCTGTGATGCAAATTATCTGAAAAGCATCCAAACAAGGCAGGAAAATAGTGCAGACCCTTTAGTTATGATTGTAGGAAATGGACTTTATGTCTGGCAGAGCTAGTAATTTTATGCCAAGGACAAAAGGTACAGCAAGGCATCTTCCCTCTCTGGAAAGTTCTCTACTTTCCACCTCCATCGCCTGGACTCTTGAAATGTCAAAGGAAAGAAAGGACATAAAAATCTACCTTGCCATCTAACCTAGGATTCTCTAATGGCATCCCCACTGTGCTGAAGAAATCACAAATCCTGAAGCAAAGAGCCTCTGGAGGGAACTGCACTACTCTGGCACCCGAAGGACAGCAGTGGTGACATCTACGTGCAGAGGCACTCGGAGCAGATGCCAGCCTGACACTGCTGGGCCAAAGATTAAACAATGCACCCAGAATGCAGAAGCCTCGACAGCAGAATACAGGCAAGCACTAGAAGAAAGCCAGAGGATGCCTCAAACTCAGAACAATCAATGGAAATTTTCAATGGAATTCTTCTCTAGAAGTCACCTTTGAGGCAGGAGCCCAGCACACTCCGGGGGCTTTACTCACCCTCTGTGCCCTTGTGCACGAAGGCAGCGGTGGGAGGCATGAGCTGCTGATGGCTTCCTGCCTCCGAATGACTGTAGCCCTCCTGAGGCTCGGAGAGAGTTCCCTGGGAGGACAGATAGCTGGGAATGTCTGCAGGCAGGTTCATCTCCTCTGCAAGGCAGAATGAACATTGAGGACATTAACAGCTCGGTGGGACGATGCCAAGGCCGCACCAACACTGCTGCCCACATTAACAAAAGCACCACCCAGAACTTCAACCCACAGTTCCCCTTTTTGTACCCCAGTCATCAGAAGCCCACACAGCTACTTGAAACCAACAGGGCCAGAACAGAAACTTACACACATTATTCCAGGTCCTGAAAACATTTGTTAGTTTGTTCAAATACTTATTTCCAAACTTTACTATTTTCCCCTCAATGTAAAATAAATCTAATGTGGAGAGAACGAAATTAACACGCTTTGATATTTAAAAAAACCAACTTCTAAAATGACGGAATTTGAGCAAATCCCTGAAGAGATCTTAGAAGGAAATCTCTGTTCCTCAATCTAATCCATCTGTCATGAATTGAGACATTTCACTGCTGTTAACGAGCACTCTGGATTAGAAACAGGGCTGAGGACTGCTCTTCCTGCACTTTACCTGTATTCGTGATGCTGTAATCTTCACTCTTCCTTCTCATGTGGTAGATGACAATGACCCACACCAGGGAGGTTCCCACCACGCAGCACACCACCACGATGATGACGATGCCCACTGTTGTCCAGCCATCCTCCTCGTGGACGATGCCACCCTGGGAGGAGTCACAGTTTGGGGAGGCCAGGACGTGCAGGTAGATGTGGCCCCGCTCGGTGCCCAGGGTGTTGGACATGATGCAGGTGTACTTCCCAGCGTCCTCCAGGCCCGCATCCACAATGATCAGGAGCTGGTTGGCTGCAGCAAAGAAATGCCTCTCTGTGACTGTCAAAGGGCCGTCGTCCTTGGTCCAGTTGAGGCGAGGGGCAGGGCTGCCACCAGCAATGCACTGCAGCACAGCCGTCTCGCCCCGCGTCACTGTCCTGTCCTCCAAGGGCCTGACGAAGGAGGGAGTTTCTGTGACAGTGGAGAGAAAAAGTGTAACTGTAAGCTAAGGTCACTGTTAAACGTCAGTGTCTTCAAAATACACCGCACTCTAGAAGGAACTGTCCTGCCAGCATCATTCAGTGCAGCTCACGTCACCTGCAACTGAAGCTGTTCTCAGACACACAAACTATCCATCGTGTCTACCTGGCTGGATCGAGGTGTCCCCTCAGTTCTCTCCAGCATAGACCACACTGACCCCACTGCCCAGGGCTGTACTTCAGCTTCTAAAGCTTCACTAGCCAAAAATCACATCAAGTGCTGCATTTACATGCAAAGCAGCTAGAGATGCTGTTCCAGAGGCAGCATCCTTCAACTGCAAAAGCCTTCTCTTGTTCCCCACTGCAGAATACCATCTGCAGTCAGAAGAGGAGGAAACCACACTCTTTGTATTTTAACTCCATCCTTTAGGACCCAAGCTTGCTACTTCCAGCTAAGCTACCTGAGCCCTGCAGCAGGGAAGGGGTCCATGCTCAGGCAGAGGCCAGCAGCACCTACCCAGCACGGTCAGGGTGGCATTTGCTGACAGTCCCCCCGCAGTGTTCTGTGCCATGCAGCTATAGATCCCCATGTCTTCTATTTTCACGTTGGCAATAAAGAACACATCGTCCTCCGGCATGACGTGCATCCTCCTCTCTCTCGCAGCAGGGAAGTCTGTGCCACCGTCTTTCTGCCAGGAGATCTGTGGGGTGGGGTGACCCTCTGCAGCACACTCCAGCCGGGCCATCGCCCCAGTGCGGATGGTGAGATCCATGGGGGTTTTCAGGAAAGAAGGGAGCTCTGGATTGAAGGAGACAGTTTCAGCATCATCAGCACCAGGGCAAACGCAGCAAAAGCTGCACAGCACAGAGAGTATCTGAAAACAGCAAATCTGAAACACACCCACAGTGCTCCCTAAGAGAGGGGCAGAATCTTCTGAAGAATTGCAGAGATTTTCAGCAGTTGTTTCTAGGAGCCTGTCCTCTACATTTAAGTATCTACTGGGTTCATTTGGGGTGATCTGAAGAGCAGTGTTTCTCACGGGGATAAGACAGGGCAGAGGGTCAGCCTTCTTCATCAGCCCTTTGACACACTTTTTCTTCCCTGGAAAGAGGAAGGTGAACTTCCACCTCACCCGTGTTCTGGACGAGCAGAGGCAGCACAGACAGCCCTGCTCCTGGATACAGGGGGGTCAGTGACCTCCTGACTAACGGGAGCTCTCGCCTCTCACCTCCTTTCCCTCGAGCCAGAATAGAAAGAATCATTATGGCTAAAACCAAAGGACTTCATAATGGATTTTTCAGAGTTTGTTTCCAGGCCCACAAGTTATTTTAGTTGAGTTTTTCCCAGCTTTACAAACGCACAGGACAGGTGCTTGGTTCTGAAGAGACAGCAGAGGGAGCTTTTAGAGACTTCTGCCTCTGTTCACCAGATGAACTGTGTTACAATGGGAGGCACCTGCCCCTTTTGAGAAGTGAACAGCAAAGGCTTTTCACCCACCAAAAAAACCCCCAACCATTTCTCTCCTGCTTTACAAGAAGTAGTAGAAATTTGATACTTCTAAATACCAGTGAGACAGTCTTGCAAGATTATTTTGGGCCAGTCCAAGTGAAAATCAGACCTATGACTAAATCAAGCTTCAGGTACCAAGAGTTTCTCCTTGGTTACCGTGACTGCTTACCATTGACAGTCAGCTTGGCTTTGTTGGAGTAATTGGAGCCAAAGTGATTGGTGACGACGCACTGATACTTCCCCTCATCAGTGAAGTTGACATTGAAGAGATGCAGGACGGTGGTGTACTCCACCTCCCCGCTCTGCTGCTGGTATCTGGCAAAATTCTCCACCTCCGCGTCGTAGAGCACCTCGCTGTCCTTGCGCCAGGCCGTGGACATGGGGGAGTCGCTGCTGCTCACAGCGCTGCACCTCAGAGTCACGTTCATGCCCCGCAGAGCGATGGTGGTCTCGGGATGCACCCTGATCTGCGGCTTAGGGAAGTTATCTGAAAACAAAAGCACCGAGGTTAGCTACTTTCTTCTTCAGCTTGCAATAAATATTGCAAGAGAACTCACTCGAAAGACAATGTAAGCAGAAAGAAAGCTTTGGGAACAGATGTGCTGCTTGAGCTGCACAGAGTCAGCTGTTTTCAGCTGGAAATCAAGCTGTGAAAGAGGAGGAGAACCACAGGGAGGCAGACAGAGTAAGCATCACACAGTCAGCATCGAGAACAATCGGTGTAGAAGCACATCTTGAGCGGTGCTGTGTACTGTGTACACCTGTGAGGAACTTGCTATATTTAGATCACACCCAAAAGCCGTATTGGCTGAAGAGCAAGGCTATTTTATGAAGGCCTGGGGCTTGTTTTCAGATGCTTTAAATATTCTGAAAACCCTCTAAGTTCTATGGCTCCAAAGCACAGCAAGCTGGCAGCTCACTCCATCTCATCCCACTGAGTTATTCCAATACCTACTATTTCAGCAGACACTCTCCTGGCCACACACAGCGTTCAGTGTCAGGCACCACAGTGGTGACATTAGAATGGAGAAGTGGGGGCTTGTGCCTCCATGATGCTTACTGTAGCCTTTGCCATCAAGAGAATGAAAGAACTGCACATGCACAAGTGCTAACCCAGCAAACACCAGACTGTTTCCAGACCTGCCACAGACCTCACGTGACTCTGGCAAAGAGTCTCTCAGCTTTCCATTTCACAGTCTGGTTACAAAAATAAACAGGATTATGTCCAAAATCCTGGTGGCAGAGACCAGATAAACATTACAGATGCAGAGCATCAGAAAACATGCAGAGTATTAAGTACTCCAGTCTTGCTGGTACAGACAAGAACTGGTAAGGAAGTGCCAAACAGCCCTTCTGAAGAGAAAGGTGTTCATAAGCAGGGAGAATGGAAGCATAATCAGGTTCTAAGAGTAACCTAAACAAAAAAACGCCTCTCAGTGCTCAAATACAACAAAACAGAACAAAGAGGAGCAGAGTTAACCCCAAAGCAGACCCAGTGATGACCACAGCCCCACGTGTGCACCGTGGCCAAGCCCAAGCACCTCCAGCAACGCCACAGCCCAACTGCAGAAGAGGATCTGCACAGGTTTGTGCTACCACATTTTTATATCAGATGTTATTAAAAATACGAACCACAGACAAAGTCATCAGGGTCCACGCTGAGAAGGTTCTGCCCCGCCAGCCACTCGGGATGGGCACAGCTCAGGTTGACAGCTGACTGCAGGTGGGCATCAGCCAGCCACTGCGGCAGCCACTGCAGCTGGCAATCGCAGAGCAAGCTGCTGGTGTTCAAAATGCTGCAGGAACAGGGCAAAATAAAAGTGTGATTAAAGTGCAGTATTTCACAGTCCTACCTGTGATTTCATGCAGCAGAACAACCTGAAGCATGTACGTTCAGGTATTTCATGATCTCCAGTATTGTTGTGTGTCTGTGTGTATTTATTATAAAGTGTGATCGATACACGCTACAAACAATCCAGGAAAACCTTCCCTCTTATGGCAGCACCAAGTCTCTTCATTGCCTTGTCCAATGTAAGACCTAAAATGCTTCTCCCTCAAAGCGGCAGATCCTGTGGACTAACAGCCCATCTGGCCAAGATTAAGCATTAACTGAGTAACAGTTTTAGAACAGCTTACACGACATTCAGAGACTTCATCTCATGGAGATGACTGCGGCACAGCAGGATTAGTCTTGGGTGTGAAGGTCACTCCACATTATAATATTTTAAATGTCTGAAGATCACAAGAGGCTCTGGCTGCTTAAGCATCTGCTGAGCAAGTACCATTTTTTGGCTAGCTGTGAATATCAAAGCCTCTTCTTGGCTCCCAAAATGGGAAGACAATATGTCGTGTTTGCTAACCCCCCTGAAGGATTCCTGATGAATAATTTCTTTTGCTCACTGTCTACACGTTGCTGTGTGCTGAGTCTGCTGCAAAATCTTCAGATACAAAAACCTAATGCTGCAGCACAGCAAGAAAAAATTATTTTCTACTAATTGCAACTAAGGAAATGAAGGTACAGTTTTTATCAGACCTTAAATCCAAAGTATAGTGCTGCCAAATCTGAGTCAACAAGTTATCAGCATCACTTTAACTATTTCATGATGAAAGCAGACACGTCAGTCAGCTTCAGCCAGTCCTACAATGGCTGAGGGATTCCTTGCAAGGCAGGACTTGTACAGAATCTGTAAATAACTGTCAGGAACTTACAGCTCCTTCAGGTGAGCCTGGGCAAATGCATTTTCTTGGATGGACATCACTGCATTGTTGCTTAAATCCCTGTAAGTTAAGCAAAGAGAGCAATAATGGGAACACAGGATTTCACGTGCTATCTTCACTTAAATTCTTGAAAATTTGAGAGCAAAACCAAGCATGAAGTTGACAAATAAGGACAAGTTCTATAAAGTAAAGTACTTACAAATGTTCAAGTCCTTCAAGACCAGAGAATGCTTTTTTGGTGATTGACTTAATCTGGTTTCCTTGCAAGATTCTGAAAGACAAAGTCCCCAAACCTTGACCGTCAGTATGAGTTCACAAACAAGACCTAAAGGAAGTTCTCTGTGATGTTCAACTAAGTTTTTTCTAATCCTAGCTGAGTTAAAAGATCAAATACTATTTTTTGAGTTTAACAGCTCTACTGATTTTACCCAAAACAGGCTCTCTTTTCCATTTTTAGCTTTGTAATTGGAGCTAGAGACATGTCAGAAGACAGTCCAAGCCAGCAGAAGGAAGCAGCAGTAAGCAGAACCGAAGAGTTCTGCAGTATTGTCCCAACTCCTGTCTCCCACAATCCCGTTAGTGCCTGAGACTGCACCCTCACACCAAGCTGCTGTCACCAGTCGTGTCTGTAGCTACAGAGGGGGGAGCTTCCTACAGAGCACACAGCACCGGATGAACAGTGCGTGGTCTAAGCACTGAAAAGATGTTAATTTCATAGTGGCTCATATTTACAAAAAAATATATATGTTTTTTTTTTACTAAGTGATAGCTTTTACCCAAACTAAAGAAAAGCACAAAAAGTGACAATGATCACAGCAGGACTGGGCTGTTCAATATAAAATGCAGTCAAACGCTTATGCTTAATTTCTTCCAATTGCACAGATCCGTGCTCCCAGAGATGGAGCCCAAGCCAGTACCAAGAAGCACAGGAGGGGAAACACTGAACACAGCTGCCAGCCAGAAAGGCTTTCTGCTTTGTGTCACTGATTTAGCATTACTTAATATTTGCCCTCCCTCTCTACTCTGTGCTGGGCAGTACTGTCATTTCAGTGGTTTGCTGTACGTACAGTTTGTCCAGCCTGCCGAGACCCACAAACGCTTCATTTGCATCTTCTATGGCCCAGGAGATCTCGTTGTTCCGCAAGTCCCTGCAGGAGAAAAGCTCTCTTGTAAAAAGCCTGGAACACCAGCACGGCCACTGCTCCGTCACACCAGCACTGCCACTGCTCAGGAAGAGCCGTGCTGGTGTACAGGCTGCGGTGGTGCTCTGGCACGGTGTCACCTGCAGGGGCTCAAATCTTCTCTGAAGCTAAGCCTGTCAGAAGATGACTGTTTCGTCCCAGAGACGCAAGGGAAAATAGAATTATTCAAGATCAGTGCCACAGACAGAACCACAAGCAAATTCTTCAGTACAACTTCTTGATGTGGGACTGAAGGAAACACCCAGCCTGACCAGCACCCGTCAGGTGATGGACTGTTCACTGGGAGCTGGGAGAGGCTCCCAAGGCAAGTCGGTTCATGTAAGTGAATTAATCAACACAGCAGCAGCATTAATCTTCCCAAGTAACAGGCTTATAATAGCATTAGCATATTAAGAGATTACACACAGGTTGGAGTGTAAGGCTGCCAGGCACAAAGTAATAGATTTTCAGAACGAAGTTGATATTCTGCTCACAAATCTTGTTACCAGCTAATGGGATTCCTGCCTGACCTCTGCACAGCACCTCGGCCCCTCATGCCTGAACAGCAAAAGCAACACGGTCTGGGGAGGACTAAACACTTTTTAAGAGAAGGCGAAATAAATTCAGTTGCATTTTCAGCCTGCATGGCATGGACTGCGCCATCCTCCATCAAGGCCACTGTTTCTGCCCATTTTGGTACCACTGAGCGTACAGCTCCCTGCAGACAGGAGGGTGTTTAACGGAAAATGCCCCGGTGAAAAGCAGTCTGTGCTGCATTTTACCAGGTACTACATGCATCAGCTTGATGGAGCTTCCAAACAAGCTGAGTGAGACAGAAAGCCAGCCACACAGGCTGCAACTGGTGATGTCAGCTCACAGAAACACTCCATTCCTCGTCCAAACGGTGGAAAAATGAAATATCTGCTTTCCCTCAGGTGAGGCTGCAAACGCACAGAACATCCCCGAGAGATCCACCTCCAGGACGTGGTCAGCAGCAACACATTATTTTCTCATTTTTCTTACTCTGAAATATGGAAGTCTGTTCTTTACACCATGCAGGAATAATTTCCACAATTAATATATATAACACTTCAAAGTTTAAGACAAAAATAATTCCATGATTCATATATCACAAGGTCTCAACAAACACGGCATTGATACTTGTGCACAGGAAGTATCTGCCTCTGAAAATTATTCAAACTAAGGTACTCAACAACGATCTGATCTAGTAAGAAGAACAAGACGAATAACGTGCCAAATTTATTTCCAAGTTGTTAATTCTTGTGAGTTGAAACTTGTTTCCAGAATTGCCTCCAGGTCTGCTCCAGAATTTTCGACTGGGAACGCTGGAGGGGTGTCAGTGCCAAGCTACCCACAGGGTTATGAAGTGAATAATGTGATAAGATGTAGAACTTCACAGCTTCGGTGCTATTCTTAGACACAACTTCAATCCTACCTCGCTCTTATTGCCTTGTAGTTAATACACACTTTTACAGTTTATTCTCATTAATTGAAGCTCCATCGCAGAACAGTGGCAGGAGCTGAACACACGGAGAAATGTTTACCCCAGCCTCAGCCCTGAGCCAGCCTGTCCACAAGCAACAATGGAACTAACCCCACAGCAACATGGTACCACCTCCTCTTGTTTGAAGTATTTTTACACTCCACTACTCCGACCACGAAGCAAAATGAGGGGGCAGCCCCAAAGAAAAGCCCCTCATTGTGGGAGCAGAGGAGCTGGCTCCTCACGCCCGGCTGGGCACCAATGCTGCAGCCCCGCTAATCACCATCGGCCAACGGCCGGCCACGGGCGCCCCGAGGAGCCCAGGAAAACCTACTAATTAATCTGCTCTCGTTCCTTTTCATGCTATTCTAAACCTAAGAAATTAGTTTTAATTATTTCATTAAAAGGTTGCATTAAGGTTAACAGAATATGACTGCTTACATAAATCTCTCTGGTGAGTTTGCTTATTTAAGCATTTATTTAATGAACTGATGGAGGGGTTACAAACTTTCACTCCTTTCTCAACTGCCAGTGTTTAGGATGATTACAGCTGCTCAGATCTACTTGGGACACTTGGGTGTTTATTAAGAGCCAGGACCGAGTCCTTTCTGGTCAGAAATACCAGACAGCTGCTGGGGAAGGCCCTGGCAAGCGCAGAGCTGTGCCCCTGGGGACACCGTGCCCTCCAGGACGCCGTGCCCACGGCCCCAGCGGGGCTGGCTGAATGACACCGTCAGCAACAGAAGGGATTCACCGCCTGGGTCCTGCCCATCCAGCCCTGACAAAACCCTCTGGAGTAACGAGAGGTCCAGGCTGACCACTTACACCTGCCCAGAACCCCTGTGACCCGCAGCCAGGCACTCTGCTTTTCTTATCACCACTAAAATTAAGTATTTGGTTTGTTTCAGCTGGGCCAGAATTTCGTTATCTCGGTGCGCTGCGGGCAGGACACGAGCGCTGCCAAACCACCGATCTCAGCCTCCTCTGCAACACTCTTGTCTTTACTCACAAAACCTTCACCGTAGTGCACTGAGATTCCAGCTGCACTTGGCTGTACTTACAGGGTTCGCAGATTTGTCAGGCCTCTGAACACGCCGTCAGCGATGTGACTAATGCGGTTGTCACCCAGGTTCAGTTTCTCCAATAAGCCCAGGCCCACGAAGGCAGACTCCTTGAGGCGAGTCAGCTGGTTGTACGACAAGTCTCTAGAAACAGGGAACACACACTCTAAGGGCAAGTGGAGGGAATTAATGATGAAGATACTATCAAAGTTGATTAACTATTTTGCTTTAATTCCTCTAATAGAATACTTATAAAAAAAGTGAAGTACACAGCATTACCCTGGCCCAACAAGGAAACTGAGAACTGCCTCTGGTAACCCAGTCCTGCTACATGTGTGCTGGCCAACTCCTTATTGCAACACCACCAAATCCCAGTGCAAAGCAGCCCAGGACTTACAGCTCAGAAAGCCTCTGGCAGAACTCCCACGCATCTGGACTGATCCTGTTAATGGCATTCTGGCTCACATAGAGTTGTTGCAGTGTCCGCAGGCCGTACAGCCAGCCCTTGTTTACTTCTGTTAAGTTATTATGTTCCAGTTCTCTAAGGAATTAGAAGGAAAAACATTTGCCAAATAGATAATCAATGAAACATATAGTCACAAAATTTTACCTCCTGGATCTCAAAATTATTTACTACTGCTAAACCTCAGCCAACCTGAAACACACAACTACATCGACTCCACTGGAACCAAACCAGTGCAGTGTCTGAAGAACTGAGCAACCCAACCACAGCTGCAGTGTGCGGCAGAAGCAAAACTCTCATCTGTTCTCAAAGGCTGCTTCTTTTGTAAAACATCCTTTGCTCCCACTGCGTGGCACACCCTGCACTGTTTCTGTCAGTTGGTCACACAACAGAGAACCGTCCCATCCTGCGGGGAGAGCACATGAAAACCAGCAAAAAGCAACCCACAGAGCCACAGCATTCTTGGTCACCAAGCCAGAAGGAGTCTGGGACAGTCACTGTCTTTCTACCTCTGAAGTAACCAGACATGATACCAAAATAACAGGAAAATGCGGATCCACAAACTCATTTCCTGCGATGCTCAGCAGTGCCCCAACACAGCCCTGATGCACGGAAAGCTGCACAGGACACAACCCTCCCAGCCAGAATCCCTCAAAGAAATTCCACAACTGGGCATACTCACAACTCCTCTATGTTGCCCAGGCCAAAGAATGCTCCGTCCATTAGTCTGCTAATCCCATTGCGCTGCATTTTTAAGGATTTTAAGGATTCCAGTCCTTGGAACGTGAGGCTTTCCACTATTTTAATCCGGTTCCTTTTCAGTTCCCTTTTATAAAGATGACATTCAAATATTAAGACATCTTTTGATAAGCACCACTTTGTGCAAGTCAAGAACACACAGGGAGATAAACACCACAGCTGTAAATGCCGCTTTTAAGCTCCCAAGATCGCTACTTACAGGAACTGCACGTGAGGCAACTTGAAGATCTTCGGTGGAATCACACTAATCCTGTTCCTGTTTAGCTTCACCAACATTAGTGAGCTGGACAAGTTATCCAGACAGCCCGCTTCCAGGGTGGTTATTCTGTTGTTACTCAGGTTCCTAGGAAGGAAAAAGAGGCCTTTTAGAACACAAGAGAATTTTAGGAAGAGAACTGTACAAGCGCTTCAGAGCAAGCACTTATCACTAGAACTCGAGTTCCTTGTGAAATCCCATCAGAAATCTGCATTCTGGTATTCCAAACTAAATAACTTTCCCAAAGGAATCAGTGCTAGGACTTGTTTCTTACTGCTTGGCCATGCTTCAGCTAGACACAATCAAGACAATGTCAAGTGATTTACTCAAAACGGGCAGAAATCAGCCCAGGTCCGGGCTGGCTGAACTACCCGCGCTCGGACAACAACAGTTGGCTCTTCCTGCACTGTCTGAGAAAATGCACACCAGACTGGCATGAAAAACACAGCCTCATACTTACAGGTACTTCAGCTGCATCCGTGGAAAAGACGACGCTTTAATTTCTGAGATAAGATTAGAACTAAGATCTAGATTTTCCAATGAAAGGTAAGCTTGGAGTTGCTCGGCATTTATTTCTGGAATGGTGTTGTGTACCCTGAAAAATACCAGCAATAAACATGATTATCAAAACACCCCACCCGTCAGGCTGTGTGGAGTTCTGTACACCAACATTATCAGCACCCCTAGTGCCACACACTTGAGCGTGTCAGTTCCTAGAGCAGCACTGAACATCCAAGAGCTATTTACCACCTTGGCACAGGAATAGACTAAAATTCAGGGGCCTGCAGTTGAGCTGCTCCGTGTGGGAACTGTCATTCCCAGACTGAATCCCTCCCTTTCAAAGCTGCCTGCCTCGGTTGACTGCATTTTATTGGTAATTTAGGGTGACTTGATTGTCTAACTGATTTGTATTTCTTTAAAGAGTGCTTACATATTCCCTGAAGCACTTTAGATGAGCAGTGTTCCAACACAAAAGCAGCAATGTTTTCCTGCAGCTCGGTAACACAATTCTCCCACTTGTTAGAGAAAAAGGCAGAGAAGCTGTTACTTACAGTGAGAGCAGAGTTATATTAGAAGTCATTTCTCCAAAATACGGAATTTCACTTAGCTCATTGTAATTCATTTTCCTTAAAAACAAAACAAAAAACAACAAAGCAAAAAAGATTACTGGCACTTCAAAGAGAAGAAAAACACTTCTGTAAGCAGCAGAAATAACACAGAACACACGTAACAATCTTGTTATGATAATAATACTTAGTAGTTGTCAAAAGATTCCCTAAAAGCTTAAATACTAATAATTTGAGCAATTTAAGAGTGAAGCATGCTGCTGTTTACCTTTTTCATGGAACAGTTACTTCTCTAACTTAGAATCAGCCACAGTTGCAACAAACATTTCATTTCTTTTTAAAAATATTTGTCTGCTAATCTTTTATGGAAAACGTTCTGCTCAAAGAGCACAGGTTTTACACAGTGTGCTGTAAAGAGCACCCATTGCTAATTAAGTGGCACTGACTATTTCTACAAGTGGGACCCAATATCTAGACATGCAGCGGAATGTTCTAATTAGAACTAGGGTAGGAAATCCTCAGAGTTTATCCTCATAAAAAACAACTTACACTTCTTGTAGTGTAGGAACTGACAAGTCAATGCTCCAGTTGGATGACAATAAATGATTATGACTTAAATCCCTAAAGAACAGAGAGAAAAGTTATTCTAGCTCCTGGAATTAAAAAACAAACAAACAAAAAAACCCACCAAAACCCAACCCCACACACCCTTTATGCAACCTACAAGTTTAAAGCATATTTTTGATACGTGCAATTCCTCCTTCACTAGAGGAAGAAGTTTCCTTCTGGTTTGTTCTCGTGGTCACCCACAATCAAAGTCCACACAGTTCTATTTCTGTTTGAATCAAATAACTTTTTTGCTAAAAAGGCTTCTTGAAAGAAAGATCACATCCCATGAAAGCGTTTTTCCTTTAAATCACAGCTTTATTGACAACACCTGCCTACTGCAAAAGAGAACTTGCCAGTGACATGGAAATGCTCTCTTACAAAGCGCCTGTTGCTGAGGAGCATCCCGTGGCAGCGATGCCCCGACCCCGTGTCTCAGCCTGTCCAGAGGGGGCCGGGCAGCTCATTGTGAAGGGAGAACACAGCCCATCACCCAGGGAGCTGGAGGGGAGAGAAGGGAGAGGCTGGGAGCTGAGGGAAGGCAGGCTGGGGGGCCGGCTGGCTTTGCTTACAGGAAACAAAGGCAGGAGCTGGGCTGTTTCAATGGGCAAGAGAGTCCCGAGATCTGTTTTTAAGGCTCACGCTGGATGTTGGTGTTATGCTCGTTGCTTTAACTTTAAAGCAGCGTTTTACTTTCACCTCAGACCTGGTGCATAAGACACTATAGGAACAAATACACACCACGCTGGAGAGCCAGCTCCCCGGACACAGACCATCTCTAGTTTGTGATGCGACTCAAAGCACAACCAAAATACCAGTCAGGTTTGTGATGGAAACCTGGTTCCAGCTGCAGCAGCGAGGACAGGCAGACACCACTCCAAAGGGTGAAACCCACTTACCCTCTTGAGCCCTCCTGGCACAAGCCCAGCGTGGAGACAACCCCTGAAGCTCATGCCAAGAGCCCGTGCCATGGGGCACTGAGCAGCCCAGCATGGCCACAGGCCCTCACCACAGCCAGGAAACCATCCCTGGGTGCATGTAACACCCAACACTGCCAAGTACATCAGAAACCCATCTCTGCTGGTGAGCCGTGCCAGCTGTCAGCGAGGCATAACGCTTCTCACTCCACTTCCAGTGCTGACATCAAATACAGGGCTATAATGAGCTATTTTAAGCACTCCCCGTTTGCCTCCTGAGGAGCTCCTCTGATAAGGTCCTGTATCACTGATTCTCTCTCATAATTACAGAAGTAATACAGTACATGTTGATTATGGCGAGTTTTAATATCCTCAGGCATGCTACAGCTACACTAACACAGGAGATAAAATTATCCATTAAGAACAAGACCACTACACATCTGTTAAAAAGCACATTCAAATGGAATTGGTCACAACCAGGCTCGGGCACTCCCGGCACCCACACGCAGAGCCTGCTCCTGAAACAGTGTTGGGTCCATCTGCCAAACCGAGGGTTGAACCTGCCCCAGACCCATGACCAGGGGAAGAAAAGACACTGAACTGGTGGCCCCGCTGAAGAAGGAGCTTCAGGACAAATTCAACGCTTGGCAAGTACCAGCAAGTGTCCCTCAGTGCTGCCACAGGAACCCTCCGTGCAGGGAAGACCTGCCGCTAACCAGAACTCAAGGGGAGCAGGACCAGGATTCACTCACGACGTGGCTCCACTGACACCTCTGATCTGCAGGACCAGAGTCTGCCGGGAGCGAGCAGGGACCCGACAGCCTGCTGTTAACCTCCTCTCAGGCTCAGCAAGAAAGATACTCTTTGCCAATAAATTATTAAAATCCTGGGTGTCACGGCAAGTCAGACGGTTGTTAATGTGCTCATTAATTACATCAAGATGCAAATTACAGAGATACAGCAGCAAACAGGTTTGCAAATAATTATACATTCCTACAATTAAAAAAAGAAGAATCAAGGGAACCTGGAGAAGAGAACAATGCACTGACCAGAAGTTAAAGTTATTTAAGGGCAATGTCCAAACGTCTCCTCAACACCGACAGGCTCGGGGCCTGGGCGATAAGGATCTGCTAATATTCAGGTGTTCCCCTCCCCAGAGGCCTTACTGCTAGGTAGAAATTAAGATTACAATTTAGAAATCCCAGGGAAGTATTTTTCTATTTACTCAGATTTGGACCACAGCAATGTTTTCATTAGCAGTAAGTCCTCTTTCAAGAAGCTGGGTTCACATCATACTCAAACCAGTTCCAACACTATTTATATCTAGTTACTGTGACTGACGCTTTTCTTTGTGAAGTAGACTGACTGATCACTAAATACAAACTGAAATACAGTGTCTGATTTTCTGTGTTCACAGATCATTCCATCACACAGCCAAGATTTCCGCCATCCTGCAGGGCCAGATGTAACTCCCTTGCCCTGAAAAAGTCAAAACTGAGGAACCCATCACTTTAGAAGCTCTTGCATTTCCACTGAGGCCCATGTTATACGAGACACAGAGCAAACACGCAAAATTTGTATTTCAGAGATGCATCTGGTATTGTATATAAAATCATCTAAACATTCATTTTGAGCTGAAGTGGTATTCATCTCGAGTAAACAAAACAGAACGCACACACCAAAATGATTACTGCACACTTAGTCCTGGAGAACGATCCTAATTCAACCCAAGTGAGCCGGTGCCCCGTGGCACCGCGCTGGCACAGGTGGTGATGCAGCAACACACCAGCCACTCCAACACACACGCTCGCCAAAAAAACCTGTTGTGAACAGCACTAGCTGAACTCATTAACTGATACCTAATCTACTTTTAGTCATCACCTCCCTAATTACCAGCATATACAAACACACTCTCAGGCACCAGTGTGTGACTGGAAGGCAGCGACCACCAGCATCGTGCTTCCCCTTCCCCCCACAGGCCAGTGTTCCTTCTCCTAGAAGGTGTGTTAAGGATGCAATGTTAAGACACAGATACATAAAAAAAAGGTCCACTAACTCTTTGACTTTGCTACCTTCTTCATCACCTGCCAGATTATCCACAGAACATGTAATTTAGCAGGAAATACAAAGTTACAGTTGCCTGAATACTTCTGTCATGAGAAAGGTGTTCTCCCGGCCTTATTCAAAACAAACCAAAATCACAATCCACACACACTGGAAGCATCACCTGCAAGTAGTCTGAAAGAGTTAGGAAAAATGAGAATTTTTAGTCTTCAAATTTCGGTGAAATGATATCACAGAAATGAGAGAGAAAAACACATCAGGAACTTTTTCATGCGAGAAAAATTAAGCTTTGATTCATTTTAAACAGCTTGCATGCATTATGGTTTGTTTAGATTCAGAATGGCTATAGCAGTTCTAGCAAAGAAAAAAATGTCACCCCCTCCACACACTTTGTGTGCCAAAATCCTGAAAGCCACAACAGAGAACATACACTTAATGACTGTTTGCAGCACATGCCAGACTGCAGAGCGCAGCCAGCACCGCTCCTTCCCACCGCACGGTGTGCCAAGCCATCCCAAACACACCCTCCACCAGCTTGGAGAGAGATACGAGTATTTGTTGAAGCTTGAAAACTTGCCCTGCAAACTGCGTGGGTATCGTTTTGCCCATCAGCCCCCTGAGGAACCCCCAGCTCACCCTCCCAGGCACTGACACCCTTCCTGACAAGTGCTAATGTTAAGGTCTCCTCCTACCTTTCTAGGCACAAAAGGTTTCCCAGACAAGTCAGTTGTATTCCTGTGTTAAAATACATATTTCATCTTAACTGCTTACCGTACAGGGAATGACAAGAACTACAGAACTACGAAGCAGACAGAAGGTGACAAGGCCTCCTCAGAGACGCCTGGTCTCTGCAGATGGGACCCTTGAGTCCTGCTGGAGGAGCCCCTGGTGTTAATGGAACAGCAGTGCCCATGCTTACGTTATCTCCCCAACAGGCTTTTCTTCTTGGTTGGGAATACTGTTATTTCTATCAGCAAGGAAACACAACGACTCCAAAAGGGTGACGTGAGAACTCCTCTGGGACAAAAATGGTCTTTCATATCCCTCATACTTCAACACCTCTTCCACCCCAGCACGTTGTAGCCAAAGGTGACAAATACACCAGTGACTGTGACAATAAGGGCCAGGGGGAGATAAAGGCATCCAGCACTCAATCTTGTGTAAACACTGTTTAGTGTGTTGTCTAATTAAACTCCAGGGAGGAGAGAGTAAGGGTGGCTCTTAACGGTTTTGTGGGTTTTTTTGGAAAACAATGGCAACAAGCGTGGAGTCCACAATGGTTTTCCTGAGGGAAAAGGAGGGAGTTGCAAAGGGACACAGAGGAAATCAGGAGCAGGAGGAACTACCACAGCACACAGCTGAAGCCGGGGGCTGGAAGGAATATTCCCAAGCACCATCACAGGGGACCGTGTCCAACGGCCTGACCTGGGAAAGCATCAAGTCCTGCCCCAACGGGTGCTCCCCAGCACCTTCCAAACCACAGCCTGCTTCTGCTTCAGCCTCCTCCCAAACGCTCCCCTCGCACAGCAGGGCAGGAGAAGCACCAAACCAGCGCCGTGGAGACCCGCTCCCTCGGGGCGGCTGCCCAGACCCCCTCCACCC
>VXBW01000604.1:1257721-1274422 GCA_013400375.1 Thinocorus orbignyianus | reverse complement strand
CGGGCTCGGCTCGGGGGAGCTCAGGCCTCTCCCACAACGGTTCCCACTGCAATTTGCATTTGTAAGAGTATTGCCATGGCAGCATAAATTTGCATATTAATAGGAGCCAGTTCTAATTGTTGAGCTGCTCCCAATGTCTGGGGGCAGAAAGGAGCCTGCTGTGTTTCACCGAGCTGCAGCCGCGGGCCCAGCCGAGCTCCGCACAGCCCTCCCTGCGGCTCCCTGTGCCACCCCCAGCCCGCAGCGGGACCCCTCGGACCCGCACCCTCGCCCCCTTTGCTGGGAGAGCCCAGGGGAGCCCGGCTCCCCCCGGGTCGGTGATGCACCCCGAGCTCCTCCTGCGGGCCCGGGGTCGCCCCCGGGGTCCCTCCTGAGGTGGGTCCAAGCCCCCGTGGAGCGGGCAGGGTGGCACAGGAGCGGTCCCGCTGGGTGGTTTAGCGTGGGGGAGGCACCGTGTCCCTGCCGGGGACAAGCGGCGCGGCCAGGGGCTCACCGGAGAAGGGCTCCCTGGCTCCCGGTTCCTGAGATGCGGGGTGTCCCCTCCCCTGGGCACAGGTCGCTGCTGGACCCCCCCGGCGAGGGCAGGGGACTACGGGAGCTGAACCCCACTTTCCCCGGCCACTCTGCTCCCCCAGGAGCTCCCGATGCCGCCACCCGCCCGCCCTCCCCGGGGCTCGCACCGGGGCCGGGCTCCGCCGCTGGATGGCAGACGAGCTCCGGCGGAGGAGCGGCCGGGTCCGGGGGCCGTGCACACCCCGGGCCGGGAGTGCTGGGGTCTCGCCCCACAGCCCCCTCCCTCATCGCAGCCCCCGGGAGGGGCGGGGATGGGGGTGCAAGTGGGACCGTGCCCCGGGACCCCGCAAGGGTCTCCCCGCCCAGGGGTCCTGGCAGTGGGGGCGAGCTCAGCGCCCCCTTCCAGGGCTGGGAAGTCGGGGGGTGTGTGTGTGTGTCTTCAAACCTGGTGCCTTGAGAAGCGGGGGCTGGCACGAGCCCTGGATGGAACACCCTCCTTCTTGCCAGCGACTCCGGCACCGGGTGCAGGGTGTCAGCCCGGCCGACAGCTCACCGTGAAACCTCTCCCCCCGGAGCAGCCCCTTCTCCCCCATCTGCCCCTGCCACCCTTCTCCTGGCTCCGGGGGCTCCTCACTGGCACAGAGGTACCTCTGCATCACCCCCTCACCGGGATGGCTCCTGCCAGCATCGGGGCCGTGCTGTGGGATGCCCCACTGGGCACTGCTGGGACCCAGCACCACCCTCCCCAGGCTGTGGTTCCCCTGTGCGTTCAGGCTGCCCTGGCTTTGCCCCACTGCCACCACCTCATCGCTGTGCCATGGGTCCCAGCGGCCTGGGTGCTCCCGGCTGTGCCCGGGAAGGTGAGCAGGCGGGCGGAGGAAGGGGCAGGCTGTCCCTCTGCTGCTCTTGGCCCCATTGTTCTCCCTGGGCTGCTTTGTCAACAAGAGCTGGGAGAGGAAACGGGGGCTAAGGAGATGCCAAGACCCCCGCTGCTCAGGGGAAGATAAGGAGGGAGGGGGCATTTACTGGCTTTTACAGTGGTGGAGGATGCAGCAGGGTCCCCTGTGGCGCAGGAGAGGGAGGACACAGAGTCCCCAGACAGCCTGCCATGCTGCTCCGTAGATGGTGGGCAGCTGCTGGGGATCCACAGGATGCTTTGACTGTGGTTTACTTAGGCCAGGCTTTGCAAAAGGTGCAAAAGGTGCAAGTGATTTGTCAGAGTAGCCTTGGAGAGGCTGGACACTGTGGGGGAGGATGCCCCCATCCATGGACCCTCCCTCCTGGTGGCACAGGAACGCTGGAGAAGTGATGCTGGTCCAAGACCTGGGGCCTGGCCCAGGCTGGGGCTTGGTGGAGCGACCCCTTCTCTTCCAGCCCATCCCCAGGGCAGCTGCACCATCTCACCCTGAGGGGGAGGATGCAAGTGGGTGACTCTGGTTGTGATCCCTGTGGCCCCTGTGTCCAGGGCACTGCTTGGCTGGCAGGAGGGGGTGCAGGCTGGGGGGCTGGTGGCACCACTGCTCGTCTGAACACCATCGGGATGCAGTGTTCTGCTGCGTACCCACTCCAGGAGCTGGGTGCCCACCTTCCCATAGCTGCCCTGAGCACAAAGGGCCCTTCAAAGAGGTGCAGAGACTGGAGAACAGTGTCCATGGGCCTGGCCGGAGCTCTCAGGTCCTGCTCAGGGACACCCAGGTCCCTGTGGTTTGGTGACTGCAGGAGCACAGCCCCGCAGCCGCTGACGTGCAGCAGCCAGGGCACTGCTGTGCCTGCGTGAGCACTCAAGTGCTTGCTCTGCCCCGGTGCCGGCACATCCTCTGGAACCTGCTGCTCGGCCGGGAGCCGGATCCAAACCCCAGCACCACTGGCCGTCAGCGCTCCCATGGCGTGCGTGCCGGAGCGGGGCACCGGCGCCTCGTCCAGCGCTGCCGGGCACAGCACGGGGCTGGTGGTGTCATTCATGGCATTGTCACAGTAATGGCAAAAGCCTCAGACACCCCCACGGCCTCCGGGCTGCCCCCGCCCCGAATCCACACCCTCCCGGTCACCAAGTGCTTCCCAGGAACAGTAAGGAGATCTCCAGGCCTGTTTTTCCTGGGAAATCACTGCAACACAATAGCATCTTCAGCTGGGGCCCGGCTTGGCTCTGCAGACGTGTGGCCAACACCTACAGCCCTTCCTCTCCTTCCCCTCCTGCCTGCGTGTTTGTTTCCTTCGGCATTTATGGGTCAACTGGAGTCAAGAGAGCTAATGAGCGGGAGCATCGCCCTGGGCGCTTCCCAGGCTCTCACCATTTCTCAGGGACAAGGATGGGGACCGGGATGGGGATGGGGACAGGGATGGGGGTGGGTTGGGCTGGGGAAGGCTCCTGGAGCTGAGTTGTGTGACCCTGCACTGCGGTGTGCAGACCCCACTCAGAGTCACTGAAATTGAGATCAAACACTGTGATAAATTGAACTGTGACTTTATACCTTTTAAGTTATATTTAAACTGCATGGAAATTAATCTTTTAAGAAAATCTGACTTTATTCAGATTCATGTTTTCATCACCAGACCAGATCAAAGAATTTCCCAGGGAGATCTATTTTAGGAACATTTTTGGGACATACACCTGTGATGTTGCTCTATTTGGGGCACTCAGACTGTGACAGGCCGGTCACGGCTCTTCCTCGTTGCCACCCAGCATCACTTCCAGCAACAGGGCAGGAGTCACTCCACAGATCTACTCTCCGGTGTGGAAAAGCACTGGGTCCGAGCAGAGACCGTGACCCCCCCAGCGTCTCCAGCAGAGCACCCCAACCACCCGCCCAGGCCAGGGTGCCCAATTCAGGGGGAGGTGACACTCTGAAGGCTCTGCAAAGCCACCTCCTGCTCCCTTGCTGCTGCAGGTCCTGCTCAGAGGACACAGAGACTGACCGTGGTCAGGAACCACACGAACCCCAGGCCCTCGCTGCCACCCTGCAGCCCCAGCCACCTCCTGCCCAGCGCCCCTGGGCTCTGCGGCCACCGGAGCCCCGGAGCTGGCGCGGGATCCAAAGAGCAGGCGGGCGTCAGAGCCAGGGCAAAGTCTGGCAAGAGGCAGGAGGTGTGTAAGGCAAAGCGCCGGCACATGTGCCTGATCCATGTGACGGCCGGCAGAGGACTGCTCTGCCCAACCGGTGCTCATCTCTGGAGGAGAGCAGGGCCAGGACCGGGATGTCCCCACTGCTGGTGTCTCCTGGAGAAGGGGAGAAGCATCCCTTCCCATGCTTGGTACCTGGGGGGTACCTGGCTGTGGCCAGGCCCCTTACAGTTGCACCACACGGCGCATCCCGGCACCATCCCTGCTCCCAGGCACTGCCCTGGGATGACCGCGCTGGCCCGAGCTGTGGTGGCCTTTGCTGGTGGGGCGCGGGGATGCGCGGGGGCGGGCGAGGGAGCCTGCCCACCCCGGCCAGGGCATCGCCTGCCATGGGGCTTTGTCCGCACCATCACTAATAATATCAAGGTGTTCTGCCAAGTTCCTTCCAGCAAACCTATGACTTCATTCAAAGTGACAGGGGACCTGATTTATTATACTAACGAGCCGGCGATAAATAAACATGACCTGAGAGAATCCCGATCCCACAATTCCATTCTTGTTCAGCTCCTTGGGGGAGATGAAAGGTTTCCTGCAATTTCCCAGTGCTACCCAGAATCTCCCCTACTTGATCTGCCAAAGCTTTCTCCTGCTGTCGAGCCTGGCATTTGATTGAATTGACAGAAGCAGCTTATTAATTGTACTAATGAGGGGCTCAGCAATATGGAGCGGTGGAGAGAGTCCAGTGTGGCTAATAAAACGCTCAAAGCTGAGCAGAGCATAAGGTCACCGTGTTGCCAGGCTACTGGCTAAGCTGCCTGGAAAACGAATCTGTGAACCAGTAGGTGACTCTGGGAAAAATATTGCTCCATAACTCACATAATTAATAGGACAGTGATGCTTTATTTTCCTAGGAAGAACATACAGTGGGGAGGATGTGAGTGCGCAGGCGTCGCAGCCGTCCCCGCTCCCGGGAGCAGGCTGGGCTGGGGCTGTGGGGTCCCATGGCTCCACCAAGCAGGACCGGGCTGGGTGGCCAGTGGCTGCAGGAGGTGAACCGTGGCTGGGATGATGGGGCAGAACGTGGCTGCCTGTGCCAGGAATGACCAGGGATCTTCCTGGCCCGGCCAGTTGCCGACATCTCTCTTGGAGCCTCGGAGCCGGTGCCCAGGCAGGCAGGAGCCCAGAGCCGGCTCCCGCAGAGCGGGGAAGGTGTCCACGCCGTGAGGGGCTCGGTGTGGCCCGAGGGCTTCCGATGTCTGATAACAATGTGGGAACTGTCCCACGTTTGACCTGCGCTAGTTTCCCAAATGCCACCGCAGGGAGAGATAAACAAGGCTGATTAGAGCTAACAGAAACTGTAAATTTGGCAAGAGGATGCTCTCGGGATCTCTGATCTCTTGAGACAGTAATTCCCACTGGGAGTTTACCATACAGCCCCCCGAAGGGTTTTGAGCAATAAACAAATAAATTTGCTCTGGTAGGAAGGAAAAAGGAAAAAAAAAGGGACAAATACTGATCATAATCTCTTTCTTTGCAACCAATTTTGGAGCCCCCATTCAAGTTCTCCAAATTGCACCCCACCGTGGGAGCTCATTCTCATTCCAAGACCGTTATCTGCACGAGGCCCTGGGGCACGAGCCGCTGCTTTGCAGAGAGGGCTCTGCCGAAAGCAAACACCGAAACAAGGTCATTAATTCCCGTCTCTTTCAGGCCGATGCGGGGCTGGGAACCGTGGTTCTGGGGACTCCCTGTGTGAGGGGCTGCACTGGGGGTGTTGGTGGGGACGTTGCACAGGGACTCATCCCGGGGGTTCGGTCCATCCCCCCGAGCAGAGCTGCAGGGCACTGTGCCCTGTGCTGGGTACCGACATCTTTCCTGCTCCGTGGGCAGGAGCAGCCCGGCAGCCCGCAGGGACACGGCCATGGGTGGGCCGGGGTTGCCCATTTGCGAGGGGCAGTGGCCCCGCTGCAGTGGCCGGTGAGCGGCAGCTGCTGAGCCACGGGAATGACACTCAGACAGCTCCGGAGAAAGGCCTCCTGACAAAATCCACCAGGTTAATGTCAGGGAAATGAAGTAATGTGACAGAAATGGCTCTGCCTGTGGCTGGGATCACGGAGGCTTTATCCACCCAAAGGGGGAGGCCAAAGGGGCACGAGGGGGTGGCCAGAGCCCCTTGTCTCCGGCTGCCGTCAGCATCCCAGGCTGCATGGGGCTGGATCCTGCCCCATTCCTGGCCTCGGGCTGCCTCCTGGGGAGATGCTGATCGCTGCCACCCCTGGGATGCTGTTCCCCACCCCGGGTGGGCTGTGGGGCAGGCAGGAGGGGAGGGTGCCTTGGCCTCATGTCCCTGGGAGCTGGTGACACGTGCCCTGGCAGTGGGGCACGGGCACGGCCTGTGGGGTGGTGTGTGGGGAGCCGGGGGGGACGCGCAGGGGGCAGCAGGGAGGAAGGGCAGCCGGTCTCACCCCCGGGGCTGTGAACAATGGCAGGGAAGGCAGCAGGGAGCAGGGAAGTGCCGGAGGAACCACAGGACACGCTCCAGTCGCCTCTGCCCTGCTCCTGCCAGAGCCCCGCAGGCTCCCTCCTGCTGGCACTGCCTCCCGGCCACAGTCCTGTCCCTGCTCCCACATCTCCCTGCCCCACGGCTCCGGGCACTCCAAGGCAGCCACCTGGCCCTACCCTCCCAAAGCTTTTGTTTCCCTTCTCTGGAGGGAGATGGACCTGAGGCTCAGGTTTCCAAGGTGGAAAAGCAATTTATTCCCCTGCAAATTGCCCCTATTTTGCTCGGTTTCCCAATTGCTGCTGACTCTGCTGGCACAGGCTGGAGGCTGGGGCAGATTGTGGGTGCTGTGGTGGCTCCTCATCAGCTCCCAGGGCCACCCCAGCGAGCCCGAGTGCCCCCGAGCTCTGCCCGTGCCCCTGTGGCTGCACGGCCGGGAGCGGGAGCTGATGCCTTTCGCCCCTGGGCTGGGTCAGCTCAAATCTGTGGCTCAGAGCAGCCCCTGTGCCAGGGGTGGGGGTCCAGCCACAGGATGCTCCTCACTGAGCTCCATCTCCCAGCCGGGACACAGACCTGATGTTTAGCATGGCCTCAGCCCTGGCTCAGGTAGGACCTGGGGGGGTTTCAGGCAGAAAGGGGGGTTATGAATCCCCTGCTCACCCTGGGAGTCCGTACCTGAGGTCAGAAGCCTCTGGCACCCTGTGGAGCCCTGCTTGGCATTAGGGGTCTGGAGAGGCTGCTCCAGAGAGGCTGGTCCATGGCCACCATCAGCAGGAGCTCCAGCTGCATCCCCTCGGCACCTCAGATAAAATTCCAGGCTTCCTGGCATAGGGCTCTGCTGGCACCTCCGCACCCTGCTGCGCCGCTCCTGGGGTCTCCGGGCAAGGCAAACCTGACGGCAGCATCCTGCCCGTGCCCCGATCCCCCAGCGCCGAGGATGCTGAGGGCCCCCCGCCAAGTCCTCTCTGCCCGGCTCCTCTCGCCAGCTCCGAATTCACTTGGGAAAAAAATACTTAGACTAACAAATAACAAACCTGGCGGCTGGCCAGCGATTCAAAGGCTCCAAAAATGAAGCCGAAATTTGCAGCTGGCCACACTCCCTCCCTGGCTTGGCAGCAGCGCTGGTGTCTGAGCACCTGCCAGGGCCAGGAGCGACTGCGGCGCCGGCAGCCGAGCGCGCCGAACCGGCCGTGGGGCTCCCAGCGTGCCCTGGCACCGCTGCCGGGGCCAGCAGTGCCGGCGAGCCCCTGCCCCGGGCTTTATTCTCGCAGAAAGGGATATGCTGGCTGCAGGGAGCAGCTGCTGGGACAAGGAAAATGCCCTGGAAAGCTGTTTGCAAACAACTGTGCGGTGTGTGCCAGGCTCCATGTGGCTGGCTTTGACAGGGTGGCATCGCACATCCCTCCTGCATCCCGAGGCCTCCTGGATGACTGTGCCAGCTCCATCTCCATCCTCGGGATGCTGGCATCGTGGTTGGGACCAGCTGAACGTTGGCCCAACTGGGTCCGGAGCTGCTGGGGCAGGGAGGGAGCGTGAGGGCGGCTGGGCAGGGAGCTCAGCGCAGAGCTGGGGAGCGCGCAGCCGGGCGAGAAAACACAACAGAGCCTGGCAGAGGGTCGGGGCTCCTGCAGGGTAACACAAACTTTGCTAATCCTAAATGACACGGAGGTGCAGGGGAGCGGGGCAGCGCAGCGAGCGGGCGCCGGAGGGGCAGGGCGCTGGGCTGTGGCCCCCCAGCCTCCCCGCGCCCGGGAAGGGGTGTCATGTGGAAGGGTAATTGGATCCCGGGATTTGCTGAATGATACCGTGGATTATTTCACAGTCACCGTGTCGCAGGGTAATCTTGTTACGGCATTACACAGCCACGTGCACGCACCGCCCCGGCGTGCCCGTGGCCGGGGACACATGGGGACCTGCCCGGGCTGAGCCCTGCTCTGGGAGCCGTGGCAGGGGAGGGGGGGTTGCCCAAGGATGACTGATACCATTTTGGACCTGGGACTGCCCGAGGGATGCCAGTCTGTGATGTGGTGCTCAGTTCCAGGGGTGTGAGGGGCTTTGGCAGGCAGCAGCGTGGCCGTTCCTGCCCCTCGTGGCGCTGGGGCTGGGGTCTCGTCCCAGGGAGGGTGACCCTGGGCAGGGGTGCTGTCCCTGATGCAGCATTGCCCGACCGGCACACGGAGCTGGCTGCCCAGCCTGCGTCCCCAGTGCTGGGCTCCTCTGGGAGAACTGGTTTTGGCAGAGCCAAATTTGGGAGAAGGACCCCCAAAATGCCCATCCAAGGAGCACTGAGCCCCAGGTGTCCTGAGGGACCTTGGTCAGGGTGTCCTGTGGAGGCTGGGATGCTGTGTGGGACCTGGAATCAGGGTCTGCGGCCGCTGCTGGCCCTGTGACCAATGTCCCCTGTGCCAGCCCCCGGGTCAGCCCCTGTGCCAGCATCTGCCCCCTCGGCTCCCCGACACGCCGTGTCTGAGCCGCACCAGGGGCGAGCCCTGTCCCTGGCAGTGGCAATAGGTGTCACTGCCCGAGGTGTGTAAGAATAGCTGTGAGCGAGGGCAGAAAAACAGCCGTGACCGCAGCTTCCTGCCGCCGCCCCGGAGAGAAGACGATGGAGGCCGCCCCGGCGCTGGGGCGCCCCGAGCCGTGCGGGGGGCTCCGGAGCGATGCCAGGAGGGGAGCGCAGTGCCCAGCTGGCATGGAGACCCCAGCCCGTGGACACCCCTGCCTGGAGCCCTGGGGTTGCCAGAGAGCAGCAGGAAACGGGGCATCCTCCTCCTCCTCCTCCCTCGCCCCCCTGTTTGGGGATGGGGAAGTGGAAGCTGGAGGCATGGCGAGAGCTGCTGCCGGCCCAGCACAAAGTCTGTGTGTTACCGGGGATTAATGATCTTCGGTGCTTGTGCCCCAATGAACTTCCACCCAGAAAACAAGCATTTGTACCCAGCGGCAACAGGTTTAATCAAAAACAAGCTTTCATAGCATTTTTTTGGTTTGTTTGCGCCCAGCTGAAACACTGAAATCTGAAACACTGCAGATGCAGCCAACTCTCCCACAGCAGGTTAATTTTGGACTGGGATGATAACGAATTATCTGCTGAACACACACGTGAAGGGAGCTTAGTGCCTGCCTGCTTGACTTGTCTTTCGCTGCTCCGACTCCAATTTTCTCTGACTTTTTGTGTCACTGGATACATTTTGTTGTTCAAAGCCTGCAAAGCAGGGAAAGGGTGGCAGTGCCTTTATCCTAAGATGGAGCATGACCTCCTGCTCAGAAACAAGGGCTGCCTTTATTTATCCTGAAGTTGGGCTGGGAAATAACAGAAATGTCTGTTGTCCCACAAAAGACCAACTTATCGGCTATTATTAGAGCAGGGATGATAATTCAGAGCGAGCAGCTTATTAGGCACGTTTAACCCGGTTCTGTGTTTATGGAAGGTCTGGGATTTGTTTAGATGGTAATTGTGGTTGTTACAAGGATTTTCTTGGGCGGCTCTTTGGAGACGGAGCGTGGCTGCCGCGGAGGGCAGGGAGGGGGCCAACAGGCATTTCACAGGGCACGGGCCCGGGCGAAGAAGCAGTTCTGGCGTGCACATCAGAGTCATTAAATTGCTTTGTGCAACTTCTCCTGCCTGTGCAGCTCAGCCACCAGAGCCTGTGCGAACCAAACACAAAACACATGTAGAAAGCAGAACTGAACTTGCTGGTGAGAGCTAGTTTAGACGGACACTTTGCAGTATTTACCCAAACATCCCTGGTGACGCGGGTTGGAAGGCAGGACCCGAGGGCTGAGCAGGCTGTGTCCTCCACAGCAGCCTCCCCCCTGCTCAGCACTGTGCCCCAAACCCAGAGCAGCTGACCCCGAGGCAGAGGGAACATGGGGGGGTGTTTTCGGGGGGCTGAGGGTGAGGAGGAGGCAGAGGAGTGGGAATGGCAGAGCAGGCAGGGGGGGCAGAGCATCCCAGGGTGCAGGGACAGGAGGAGGGTGCAGATGCTGCCACAGGCAGGTCCCTGATGAAGCAGCAGCTGCTTCCCAGGGGATGAGCCACCCGCATCCTGCATCCCACATCCCACCCTGACCCTCACACTGGCAGGATGTGAAACCCCGGCCTCCCCAGCAGCAGAAGGCAAAGTCCTAAGAGCCTGTACCGGGGCCAGGACGGCCTCCAGCTTTCAGTGTACTTTGGTGGTGCCGGACTTAGGCACCCTGCACCGTGTTTGTGCAGGGAAGGGACTTGACCCACTTCAGAAGTAGCCGACTCAGAGCGAGCCTTTGGGCTGGGCTCCAGCCAGTGCCACGGCCCCACCGCCCCCTCTCCCCACTGCTCCCTGCTCCATGCTTCCCGGGGCCAGGAACACGCTGAACTGGGCCCTGGGAGGGAGCAGAGCCCAGGGGCTCCCTGGCTCTGTCCGTGACCGGGGGCTGCTCCTCGTTGACATGGAGCCTGTGCTGCAGCACAGCGAGCCTGCCAGCGCCTCTCCGGGGATCTTTCCTCCCAACAGGCACCGTCTCACAGGGCTGGGGGACAGAGGCTTTCCTGACATTGTCAGCGCTGGCTCGTTGGGAACAGAGTGAGAGGGGCTTTGGAACAAGCAGCACAAACGCGTATTCACATGGTGCACACAACAGGTCGTGCGCTCGCCAGCGCTGAGCTGGGACAGACCGTGGCTGCAGATCCTGCCCGTGAGGGGTGGCTGAGATGGCAGCACCCACAAAATCAGCCACGAGGAAACTGCACTGGTTCTCCTTTCACCCGTCCTCACCCCTCGGTCCCTCAGTGCCCCAGTGCCCGGGTCAAGGCCAGGGAAGCTGTTCCTGCCAAGATGGGCAGGCAGCTCCAGCTGGGGTGGTGCTGGCTCTGCCTGGCACAGGTGCCACCTTCATCCCCATTTTCGCCACCCAATGGGCTCTGGAGGGTTATTTCACAGAATCATAGAACGGTTAGAGTTGGAAGGGACCTTTCAGTAGAACTTTCAGGTATTGAGCCAGCCCTTCTCTCCAGCGCCTGCCAGCCTGGAGAGGGAGAGTGGAGCTGCATCCCCCTTCCTGGTGCGGCAGAGAGAGCATGTCCCTGACCTCCTCCCTCCAGCTTCTGCCCTCCCTTCCTGACAGTCGCCCAGACGTGAAGCAGCCCAGGCTGGGCAATGCTTTGGCACGGGGCTCTGTACCGGCGCTGGCCGGGCTGAGAAAGGGGGCTCAGTGCCTCTGGAAGGGTGCTCATCCCCAGGTGTGGCATGTTCGGAGCCCCAGGGGGGCACACAGAGCCCATTCCGCAGGTGGCTTCCTTCCCAAGCGCCTGCCAGCTTGGCCATCCTGGCTCAGCTGTACTGGACCGGGCAGCCAGAGCTTCCCCGCTGGAGAGGCAGGAGCAGGCTCCTCGCCGTCCACCACCCGTGTGCTCAAGCCAGGAAATCCCGGCCCTCCGGTACTTGCCAGGCTCCAGGTTTAAAAATACTTAAGGAAAATAATCCTCCAGCCTCATCGAGGCCAAAGCGATTCTGGGCAGGTTTCAGAACAAATACTGGGGGTTGTGTTTTGTCTGTTCTCGGCAGGCACTTGGCTCGGCGCTCGCTGCCTCCCCGGGGACTCAGGCAGCCGTGATGTCCTGGCGGAAGCCCTTGGCCACGGGAGGGGACCGCGCCAGGCAAGACACGGGCTGCGAGCCACGGGCGGCAGCTCTCAGCCCCGCTTATCACCCAGGGGTGGCCGGGTGGTGGCTGGGGCCACCCAGGGGGTTGGGAACACCTTGTTTCACGCCTAGGTCCTCGGTGCTTGCCCTGGCCAGTGCTTGCCCGCTGCCTCAGCCTCCTCCTCCATGAGAGGTGCCCAGCAGAGCCCTGGAACCTCCTGGCCCTGCCCTGCAGCTCCACGGGCTCTGCAGCTCATGTGCCAAACCACTGAGCCCACCAGGACCCCTGGCAATGCCCCAGCTGGGGAAGGCTGAGGGCTGGGGGCTACAGAGGTGGCAGGAAAGGCTGCCCCAGTGCCCTGGGAGCCCTGCACAAGGGGGTAGTGGGCACAGTGCACCACAAGGCATCATTTCCACAGGCATCAGAGCCAGCTGGGCCAGCCCTGAGCCTGGCGGAAGGCAGGATGCTGCAATCCTCCTGGCTCCCAGGCTGCCTGCAGTCCTTCCCCTTCCTTTTCAGACCTCTGAGTGCCACAGGCTCCCCCAGGATGACGCAGGACCAAAAATCTCAAGTACTAAAGTACTGCGGAGAGGAGCTTTGTGCAACATCCCAAGGAAACAGCTGCTACAGGCTGTGCGAAGCAGGAGCAGAGCTGGAGAGCAGCCTGGAGCTGCTTATCCCCATGGTGATGCTACCCTGAGATCACTGAATGTGCCATCCTCCCAGAAGCAGCCCAGTCACCAAAGTGAAAAACGATCCTGAATGTGTGTTGTGTGGGGAGGGAGAGGGGCTGGAGCCTCTTTCAAGACCAAGAGATGTGGCCATGGGTGCCACCAGCCTCTGACGGCCGAGGCTCACCTAAGGCCGGCTGTGAACAAAGTGGGGAACAAAGTCCCTGGCAGGGCTGCAGGGGAGAGTAAAATGCAGGTGAGGCAGCGTTATTGACATGTGAAGTTATTTGGTGCAGTGTACGGTTTAATTTTTTGCTAAGCCCCCACCTTTTCCTCCCCACCCCAAGAACAGGAATAGAGTCATTAAAACAGCATGTTCTGGGACAGCGGTGACCCCGTGGGACAGCTGGACACGGTGAGGAGGACGCCTGCCACCACGGCCTGACCTGGGGCCCCTCTTTCCTCAGGGATCCCCGGGTCTACCAGAAAGCCTTTTGAGGAAGATGATCACAGTGGCCGGGTGTCTGTGGCAGAACAGGATCTTGTGGCTGGTCGGGCTGGTTTGGGGTGTCCCCGAGGGCACTGACCCCGTGGGGAAGGGGACAGCCGTGCCAATGGGCTGCAGCTGGTTGTTCATCCACCAGCATCACCCTGAGGACAGGCCTCTGTGTCACCCACAGCACATGGTGACGCCCCATCCAGGCAGCCTGCACGCTGGCAAGGGACCAGGGTGAGACTGGCGTCTGGGCAGAGGGTGGAGCCCAACCCCCAGCCCCAGCCCCTGCCTGGTCCAGGGCACTGCCAGCCCCTGCTATAGATGCTGCAGGGTGGGCGCTGACTTGAGAGGAGAACCAGCGCTGCCAAGATGTGCTTGTCAGGCAGCCAGCACTTGGGAAACGAGGAAGGAGAGCGTGGAAGGAACGAGTCACTGCACTGGGAACATATGGGACGGCAATCTGCAGGGAAGGACAGCAGCCCCCACACTCCCTGAAGAGCCAGCAGAGACCCTCCTGAGTGCTGGCGGAGCAGCAAATTAGCATTGGAAAGTACATCCAACAGCATCACTTTCCGCTGGCTCCAGGGACGATGAGGGAAGGGGAAGAGAGATACTATTTCTTGTGCCAGATAAGCTCCCTGGCAGCCGGCAGCGCGCTGGGGCAGGCTGTGCGTGGGACCCATGGAGGGCACCCACCCCGGAGGAGGAGGAAGAGGCAGAGAGCAAGGGTCAAGGGAGGAGCACGGCCCATGTGTGACATCTTTCAGCATTCGCTGTGTGATCTCCATGAGGTCAAGTGCCCCGTGTTTCTAGCTGGCCAAGGAGAGCATCCTGCTGCTGGCAGCGGAGATCAGGCGTGATGGCTGCTGGGACGTGGGCTGGAGCCGGGCAGGAGGCGCAGCCGCATCTTCCCAAAGCAGGAGGCAGAAAGGCTGGGACAAAGTGAAGGCAGCGGGCAAAGCTCTCCTCGGAGCAGATACCCTCTTCTTATCGGGCAACACTGGTGCCAGCTCACCTCGGGCCACCCCGCTTCCCCCCTTCCCAGGGTTCATGGGCAAGTGGCAGCCACCCTTTGGCCAGGGACCCGGGAGAGGCTGCCCGAGACCATCCTCTTTCTGCTGGCCTCACATCACCTCATGCCCCAAAACACAGGGTTTGTCTCACCCCTCACCAGTCGCACTGGGCCCCTGCAACAGGTTTTGAGGAGGCATTAGCTGTGCTGCTGTTGGGTGACAGGTGTTGGGTGCAGTTACAGTACGGAGCAAGTGTGAGAAAAGGCCCAGCTGCTCTTCACGCCGAGAGGCAGGTCTGGCTGGGGCCGTCCTGCTTGGCTGGATCCTGGGGACCTGGGGCCACTTTGCAGAGACACAGCCCCATGGTGTGTCCCCAGGGACGTGGCAGGCAGGGGACAGAGCAGTGAGAGAAGCCCCAACGGTGGAGAAGAGGAGTTGCCCTGACAAGTACCAAGATGACCACAACCGTGGAGGTTTTCCGTGGTGTGTTGTGGCCATTTTGAAGACCTTGTCTGCAGACACTTTCCTCCTGAGACGATGGTTTTCTGAACAATGACAGAGGCCGGTACCTCAGCACACCCCTGAACAATGTCAAGCCTTTACCGTCCCACAGAGCAGAGCCCACGCGTTCCCGGAGGACAGCGCTCCGACGCCTTCTCTTCCCCGTCCATTGTCACAGCGTTGCCATGGTCAGTAAACTCAAAGCCTGGAAGCTCAGCTAAAGCGAAACGTGAATCCGAAAGTTCAGAAGACCTTTTTCCAAGGCCTAGTCAGGAAACTAGAAGAGATATCTCGAAAGAACAGACATTCCCAGGAGATTTCCAATAATTCCTGGATTTGGACGCATGTTGTTACCTCCCTTATCGAGCAGGACACGCGTACTCATGACAGATGAGCGGGTTAGACTTTTACACCTGCTAGAGACATTAATTGCGAGAGAAACTAGAGCTGACGATTGTATTTGAAGGTTACTACAGGTTCTCAGTGTTCGCAACAGGACACAGAAAACCTGGACTTGAATTACTCCGCTGTGGCCTCTCTTGGACTCTGGAAGTGAAATGCTTTGGCTGTACCCAACTTTGAACTCGATCAGTGTCCACAGCAAATGCAGCCAGTGGCAGGTCCGCAAGGCTGCTTAGAGCTGCTTTTCAAGGACAGCTTTGTTGCCCAATATCCTGAAACAATATCCTGTTTTCCTCACAAGAAAAAAATTCCTAATGGGATTAGTATTAAATCCGTCCTTTAAAGGAGACAAAAATGCAGCGGCACAGGACAGGAAGGACTGCTTTCCACCTTCCACCAGACGAAGGAACCGCAGCAGCAGCTCAGCCCGGCGGCTGCCCGTCCAGCCCATCCCCGCTCCGGCAGCTCCTGCTCCCCCGGGCTCTGCCTGTCCTGCCATCCTGGCTTCTGCTTCGCTCTTACAGAGGGCACCGCTCAGGCACTGCTCAGCAGCCACAGGGAAGGCTGTCAGACAGCATCCCTCATCCCAGACACACCGGGTCCCTTCCGGGGAGCCGGAATCCTGTGTCCCAGCTGGGGTCCCCCCACAGCACTTCCCACTTTTCGCTGGTGGCACTGGGCCCGGGCAGCGCCAGGTGCTCGGCCCAGCCAGGGTGTTAAAGAATGGCAAAGCTCAGTGGCACTTTGATCCAAAATTGCCCTTTTAAAGTGTTATTCATCTTGTTGTCTAAGCAGAGCAGAGTGCAGAGCTCTCCCCGAGGTCGGGGCTGCGTCAGAGGGGGAGACGCAGCAGGCACACCTCCCACCCACTCTCCCTGCGTTGCCTCAGAAGTGGGTGAAGGAGTTTGTTGCAGTCCCTGGTCGTCTTTTATCGAGCGCACCTGGTCCATTAAGTGCCTTGACATGCACAGAGCACACCCCGGAGCACGCCGGCCGCCGCGGCGAGGAGCCGTGGTTTCCTTTGATATGAGAGCGCTCGCACCTCCCCTGCAGCTGCCGCGGGCTCCATCTGCGCAGTGTCACCGCTCCTGCCCTCCTCTCCCTGCCCGCGCTCCCGGCTGAACTGCACCACACTGCTGCTGGCTCTGAAACAAATTAGAGCATCAGACACGCGGCCTAGAAAACAATTAGCGTCATTAGGCTGCAGGAGACAGCAGCTCAAGGAGGACACTGGCAGGTAGCCGTGCCCCTGTGCCGTGTGGGGTACACGTGGGTAGCAATGAGGACCCCATCCCCGGGTGCCACGGCCAGTCCTGCATCCCGACGGTGAGGAGCTGTGCTCGGGACAGGGACACGCTGCCAGCCAGGGCCTCTCCTGCCCGCTGCAGCGCCGGGCACACCGAGCCCAGGCCTGTTTTCTCCCACGAAACCAAATGGCGAGGGGAACGCCAGCGGCATCCGGCCTGTCCCTGGCTGCTGGGGACACGGAGCAGCAGCTGCCTGCAGCAGGGGCTGCGCGGGGCTCGTACCCCGGGAAGTGGTGGTGGGCACAGCACCGTCCCCACGGGCAGCACGTCACTGCCTCCACACAAGGCACAGACACAGCTTTGTCGTGAATACAGCGCGGTGGTCAGGTGCCAGAGGAGCCCGTCGTTTTTAGCACAAGCACTTTGACATCCTGAATCCCCCGTGGGGGTCCCACCCGTGGGGCCACGGGGGAGGGATGGGGGGTCACTCTTGCAGGACAAGCTAAGCGGAGCCCTCAAGCCAATGCTGCCCCGGCTGCATCCGCCGCGACCCTACCGGAACCGGCCCGGAGGCCGGGCCGCGGGGGACCGGGGCGACAGGCGGGGAAGGGGGACACGGGGGAGTGAGGACACGCGGGGAGGGGGTGCACGCGGGACCGGGACAGGCTGCCCTGGA
>VXBW01000604.1:1176288-1239033 GCA_013400375.1 Thinocorus orbignyianus | reverse complement strand
GCCCTCCCCCTGATGTGTCTCAGACAACGGGCGGGTGAAGCTCAGGCTTTGAGCTGCAGCGAACCCTGTGAAAGCGGAACCCCTCCTGCAGTCGGGTGACTCAGTGGTGAAGAGTCGAGCCCCACACTGCGGCGTGTCACATCCCTGACATCTTCATCGCTTTTATCTGCACGGAGGGAGCAGATTTCCCTGGCTTTCAGCTGAGACTGCAGCAAACGGGCTGGTGATTATCCCCTTCCCAGAGATATCCCGCAGGTTAATCCCTTGATCCACCCCAGTGCGCCAGGGCAGGAGGGGATGCTGCCGGCAGAGACCTGAGTCCTGTGCTGTCCGTGGGAGCTGAGGAGCATCCCCAGCCATCCCCAGCCGTGGGGACCTGGCTCTACCCAGCACCTATGTACAGTTTGGCACCGGTGCCCACGGGCAGGGTGGTTGGAGCAGCCCACGGGGGCCACCAGTGGGTTTGGGGGCTGTTTGCCAGAGAGCTCTGGGCCAGGCAGAGCTGAGAGTGGTGCTGGGCTCCCACGGGGACTCCCTTGTGGGGCTGTGACAGGGCTCCGGGCTGGGGTCGGGGCCAGAGTGGGATCAGAGAACCAGTGAGGGACTAATACCTGAGCAACATTTTAAAATAAACCACTTGATTTCACCCAGAACAATTCCTGCTCTGGCAACAGGCCAGCCCCAAGCTCAGGAAATGGCTGAGGAGCCGGTCGGGGCATCGCGTCCGGGCATGAACCCGGGCACCGTCCCAAACTGCTGCTGTCCCTCTGCGAAGCCAAAGGGGGAAAAGCCACCTCTGGCCACGCTCCCAGCCCACAGCAAAGGCAGCCCCAGCGCCGAGCCCAGCCGGGATGTGCACACACATTTACAGGGCACCAGCCCCTCCAAAGTGCGGCCCCACCAAACCCGCAGCTCCAGGGCTCTGAGCAGCCGGGTCACGTGTGGGAGCTCTGGGAACTGTCACAAATGTCTATAAAACAATTCAGGAGCTTCTTATTTTGAGTTTCTTCCTCCACAAAGGGAAGGACCAATACAATGGGGTGATTTGCTCAGGCTTGAGCCAGTCCCAGCCCTGGTGGGCAGAAAGCGGGGTCCTGGTGGGCAGCCGTCACTGAACCGTGATGTGCCAAAGCTGGTAAGATCCCCCATTAGGTTTGTCCTGTCCTAAAACCAGGATCTTCTCAGGTTTGCCTTTAAGCATGTAATGAGTAGCATACAAGCCAGAGGAAACCTAATTATAAAATACACTTGTGCTAATAACTGCTTTAGAGACCGTATGGAGATGGAATACACACCAAATGAAAGGCAAAGCAACCCATTGTCTTGAAATGTCTGGTTCTTGCTCAGCCAAACACTATGAAATCATTATGTTTAATTATGGGATATCACCCTGGAATACCATCTTACTAATTACTTATAATGATTTCTGAATGCTCATTATAATCTCCTGGACAGGGCACCGAGAGCGGCCACGGGCGGCTGCAGCCCAGGCTGTTTTCCTGTGCCTGGCACCGTGTCACCCAGGAGTTAAGGCCACCTCAATTTGTGCTCCGGGGGGATGGGCTGGGGGGTCCCTGCTCTCCAAGGACACGCCATACGAACACCTTCTGCCTCCTTTTCTCCCTGTGACGGACCTCATGGGGGCACGGAAGGGTTTGGGCTGGAATATCATGGAGTCGCATGGGCAGGGATACCCACGCAGCCTGCTTTCCAGCTCGGGGTGGGGGGCAAGGAGAGGGTCTCCTGCCCCCTTGGCTGCCCGGGTGGGTGCCGGCCCCGGGGGGCGGGCAGGCTCCGTCGGGGACGGGCTCAGCCCCCGCCGCCCCTCCAGCCCCGCTTTCCGTTAACTCCTCTTCAGTCCCTCTTATCCCGGGGGAGGGTCCGGGCAGGGCCAGCCCCCAGCAGAGGGGGCCACCCCGGCTCGGTTCCCGTGGCCCTTCCCCGCGGAGTCGCCAGAGGGCACCGTGCGGCCGGGACCGGGACGCGGCGCGGAGCGGGGGTGGCCCCGGAGCCGGGACCCTCCGTGCCCGGGGAGAAGAGCCGCCTCCGGGGCCGGGGCCAGCGGTGGTGGCGGTCCCCGGTCAGGGACTGTCACAGACACGGGTGACCAGCGCTCAGGAAGGAGCAGGCACCTTCTGTAAGGAAAGCGGACCGCCTCCCCGCAGGAGCAGGATGCTCACCGCGCTCCTCCGGCTGATTTGTTGTCGTTAGAGGTAACGGACAGCTTTTCTTTGGCCATGAGATTTATGGAAAAAAACCACCAAACACCAGAAAGCAGGAAACATAAGTGGCAGCACTCTCAGCACGTCTCCGTGGAAGTGGAACAAGAGGATTAATGCACAGCACGGTCAAGTAAAGAAGTGCTGCTCTCAGTGACTTAAGAGGGACAAGAAAGGAGGAATAAAAGCCAAGTGTGGGAGGGGAATCAAACCTCCCCCGGGCTGGAAAGCAGAGCAGCTGGGAGCGAGGGCTTCTCTGAGCATCTCACTGGAGTGATCTTCACCTGCGGAGCCGAGGGGGAAGCCCGGCGGGGTCATCACTGTCCCTGCAGCCTGGGAGCCAGGGGCGAGCTCTCGGTGCTGCAGGACGGGGGTGGCCCTGATGCCAGGGAGGATGAAACCTTCCCGAGGCAGGGGATGCAGCTGCTGCCAGGCGAGGACCTGAGCACGGAGCTCACATGGCCTGGCACAGGCAGGGTTACCTCATTTACAGGATTTATGACCTCCAGTGCTTCCCATGTTTTTTCTACCCTCTCCTATTAATCAATAAGCCATTATCATAACCCTTAGGAAATGATTTATAGATTGTATCTTTGGTTTCCATCCTGGAAACCTGTCCACATCACAGCTTGCTCTGGAGCCTCGGGGCTGTGAGGATGAACAGAGACGGCGGGTGCCAGCACGGCCACCTTCTTGGAAGACACCCTGTGTCCTGGTGTCCCCAAGCCATGGTCCCTCTGCACCGGCCCCCAGCATGGTGGGGAAGGGTCTGGACTGGAGAGAAGTGGGCAGGAAGCAAACCACCAGTAGCCCCAGTCCTGGTGGCTGCCGGGCTACTGGTGTGTACAAAGGCACTGTCCTGGTGCTGCGGTCACCGCCGGCAGTGACAGCCCAGCCGTGGGCTTGCTGCGCTGTCGGTTGCAGAGCGTGTTATCCCCAGAATTAATATGCAATCGGCCAGGGGCAGGGATTATCATAGCAAAATTATGCAACTAAGTAGGTTGTTAACAAGTTGATTTGAAATTCATAAATGGGGGATGGGGGGGGAAGATAACAGGGCAGAGAACGGCAGGCTCAAATTAATTTAAACTGTTTGATGAGGAATCAGCAATGTAGGGAATGAGACAGGGAGGAGGATTAAAGGGAGTTCATATTTAAAATCAATTTGAAAGTGTGCCAGAAACCACTCCATTCAGACTTGGTCATTGTGAGACCTCGTCACTTCTTTCATTAGTTCCAAACTCTTTGGCTGTAATTACTGGCTCCCAGGCGGGTGGTGGCCACTCTGCTCCCACAGGATGCTCTCACAAAAAACTGCTTTTCTCCCCGGCTTGATCTGCTGGGAACCCCGACAGCCGGGATCCCGGCACAGGCACGTGTGAAGAGTTCCCGGCTGAGGTTTCCATGGATGAGAGGCTGGAGGGGAGGAACAGAGGAGGATGGAGAAGAAGGAGCAGCTGGAGGTGATGGAGAGATGACTCCAGGTGATGGATTTGTGGAGTGGAGGCACAGCTGCTGCAGGGGACGGAGGAGAAAAGGGAAGGTGGCTGCATTGCTTGTGCCTGCGAGTTCTCCACCAACATCACACGAGCTTTCATCACAGATTTACACAAACAAGGCCTAGAATAAGGAGCACATCCAGGGACTGCTGTCCCGGCTCAGGACAATCAGCAAAGCAGGGAGGAGAAAGCTGCCACTTCTTGTGTTCTGTCTGGTCCTTACTGAGAAAGGATCTTTTGGATTTTTTCAAAAATCACTTGCTAAATCAGCTTCCCTTTCAGCCCCACATGTGCCCGTGCGTGGGAGCACGAGGCCACTGTCACCACCGCTCAGCCCTGGCCTGTCTGTGGCCACCGCTCAGTGCCAGCCAGGAGAGCTGAATGGGGGTAATTCTTAAATAATAGGAACAGTTGTAAGGAAATGGTGCCAGTATTTAAATTTAATTGGCTTATGTGGGGCTCAAATTCCCAAAATAGTCATTTTTTAGTAACAGCAGCACTTTTATGGGCTTAAATGCGAGACCAAAGAACTGTTATGTATTTTAGGCTATCAGCAGACTACTATACCTTTTCCAAAGTTAATTTGAAATGTAAATCCATAGAGCTGTTCCTTGTGCACTAATCCAACTGTGTGAGCACAAAGCTCACTGCAGCACAGCCCACTTAAGCTGCTCTAATGCGCTGGCTCTGAGCTCTGTGGGGGCAGCGATTGTCCCGTCCTCCCGGGCCAGGCTGGGGGAAGGCGCTGGGGCAGGGGGATGCTGTGGGGAGGGGGATGGAGGGATGCTGCTCCTGCCTCTGCTGCATCCTGCCGAGGGGCAGCTGCCCCGGGCAAGCTGGGCACGGAGCAAGGTGCCACAGGGATGCCCGTGGTCGCAGCCTGGCTGGGTCTGCCGCTCAAATAAAGACCTGTTCCCAAACCGATTCCAAACAGGGAGATGTACACTAAACCCAATTAAAAATATTCCAGCTTTGTTTCCACTCTTGGAGCCTTGTCAGTTTAGCAAATAATGGTGCTTATAAGCATTAATCATCTGGGCTCAATTTGCGCTGGCGGACTCATTTACCTCCCGAGCCGGCAGCCTTCAATACCTTCATTGTGTGTTTAACGTTACAAATAATTTATCAAACACAGCACCCAATTAAATTGCCTTTCTNCCGCCCCCACCACCAGATAAGGCACCTTCCTTTGTATCCACGAGTCTCAATTTAATTAGCTTTATCTCCATATACCTGCTCTATCTCTTTTTCCCCCGCACCTGAGACTGATTTCTTGTCAGACTCCGCTGAGCTCTTTGCAAGGAGCATCCTCTCCAGCCCCGGGAGAAGCAGGCGGCAAATGAATTTACTCTTTGGACTAAGGAACGNCTATACCTTTTCCAAAGTTAATTTGAAATGTAAATCCATAGAGCTGTTCCTTGTGCACTAATCCAACTGTGTGAGCACAAAGCTCACTGCAGCACAGCCCACTTAAGCTGCTCTAATGCGCTGGCTCTGAGCTCTGTGGGGGCAGCGATTGTCCCGTCCTCCCGGGCCAGGCTGGGGGAAGGCGCTGGGGCAGGGGGATGCTGTGGGGAGGGGGATGGAGGGATGCTGCTCCTGCCTCTGCTGCATCCTGCCGAGGGGCAGCTGCCCCGGGCAAGCTGGGCACGGAGCAAGGTGCCACAGGGATGCCCGTGGTCGCAGCCTGGCTGGGTCTGCCGCTCAAATAAAGACCTGTTCCCAAACCGATTCCAAACAGGGAGATGTACACTAAACCCAATTAAAAATATTCCAGCTTTGTTTCCACTCTTGGAGCCTTGTCAGTTTAGCAAATAATGGTGCTTATAAGCATTAATCATCTGGGCTCAATTTGCGCTGGCGGACTCATTTACCTCCCGAGCCGGCAGCCTTCAATACCTTCATTGTGTGTTTAACGTTACAAATAATTTATCAAACACAGCACCCAATTAAATTGCCTTTCTGTATCCATTAGCCATCGTATTGATCTTCTTTTTGCTACCTTCGCCACTAGCTGTGGGCCCCAGGTTTGCTTAATGCCATGAATATTATTTCATCCCCCCTATAACGCTACTGATGCCCCTGTGCCCGCACCGGGCATCCTTTGCGTTGGCTCCGTGCTGCCCGTCCCTGGGTCCATCCCTCTCCATCCCTCCCTGGGGGAAAATGCTGCTGGGACGTGCCTGCTCAGGGGTGGTGGCTGCCCAGTGCCAGTACCATGACATGGGATCTCTCCAAGCATTTCCAAGCTCCAGGAATGCTGCAGAGCGTGTAAACAGCCGGATGGTTTATCTTAGTGCAGAGTTAAATGGAAAAAAAGGGAATTAAGTGCCCNCTGGCACGCTGAAGCACTTTGTCCCTATTCCCCACAGAAATCCTCTGCGCAGGAAGCGTTTCCATCAAAGCGGGGCAGCCTGTGATCCTCTGCAATTTCACGGCTACTTGGAAATAACACATTAAGGGAAGAATCCCGTACCGCGCCGAGCTCCCGGGGAGCGCTGGGTCAACAGCAAAGATAATTAGATACTAACAGAGTTATTCCACATTGTCCTCTGAACTGTATTAAAGATGCTCTGCATCAGAAATTAGTGGGAAAACGCTGCTTAGTTTTTATATTTTTTATCCAGAATGCCACAAACTGGCGCTTCTTGTTCCTCTGCTCAGCCCGGACTGTGCCTGTTCTCGGGCCCTGGGACGCTGGGTGGCCACTCGTCCCAGGGATGTCCTGAGCCCCGTCTCCGTTACCCACAGTCCTGGCCATGCTGTGGGAGCCCGTGGGTCGCTGTGGGTCCGTCACTGTTCTGAGCCCACGGGAGACACCGTCTGACACTGGGGAGACCCCGGGGCAGGCTGGACCGGGGGCATCTCCTGCCCAGCCTGCAGCCAGGGACACTATCAGGGCTCACACAGAGGAGTCCGTGGCATCTAAATTAATCACTTTATTTATTTACTTAATTAAATTGGAGTGGTGCCATCAGAGAGTCAGCAGAAAGTGGAATGAAAGTCATAAATAAAAGAGGGAGGTGTAAACTTTGGCAGAGCTGGTGCGGGTGGGCAGGGTTTTGGGGGGCTGATGGGCAGCGCAGGGTCCTGGGCCATATCGGTGGGCACCAACACAGCCACCCCCCGTGCCCCCAGCATCGCCCTGGGCGACCCCACGGGTCCCACAGGGTTCTGCCCCCGCGGGGAGCCCTCTTTGTCAGCTCTGTGCCCCCCCAAGCGCTGCCCCAGCTTTGTATTCCCGGCACATCCCTGGCCGAGGGATTGCTGTGGCAGCGCTGGGATTCCATAATCACGGAGCCTGGTTCCTGCCTCCTCATTTAAAATGTCACAGCTTGTGTTTGCTCTTTTATGCTTTGTACTCTCAATGAACTTCTCCTTCCCAGGACCCATTAGCTGGTTTAAAACTTTATAACAATCATTAGGGAGTCGTTCCCGGCTAATTGTGCAGTCAGGAATGTGCCTGCTGAGGCCCCCCACCGCAGAGCCCCCCTGCCCTGCCCGTGGTGATGCTGCCAGTGCCCCGACACCCGTCCTGCCTGGCACAGGCAGGGGTGCCGCAGGGAAAACGGCTCTCCCTCTACTTATAGATGCTTTCCAGCAGTGAATGCTCAGCTGCCAGCCTGGGGAGAAAAATCGATGCCCCCAGTGTATGCCCAGGTACCCTGCCAGGGTCCCCCCGCACACAGAGGGCTGCCTGCCACAGCCTGCCACCTCCCCCGCTGCACAGAGACAGGGAAAAGCTCCTTTTCGTGGTCGTGGGGGGAACAGGATGCTGTGGCTGGTCCCTGTGAGCCACGGCCCGGCGGCAGAGAGGTGCTGTGCCCATTCTGATCAAAACCTTGCTGGTGCCGGGGCAGAGAGAAGGTGGTTTCCAGAAGTTCTGGCTTCCCCTGGGACACACGCTGAGCCCTGCTCTGAAGGGCTGGAAAAGAGATGTTTCAAAAATGAAAGCTGCTTTTTACAATGAAAAGTATAAGCTGAATCCATAATGACTGCAGGGGGATAACACGTTTAATCCTCCCAAGCAAGAGGGAAGATCCCTGCTAATCCACGCTCAGCCCCAGGAGGAGCAGCGGGAGGGTCGTGAGGGCAGAGGGTTCCTGCCTGGGCAGGGATGGGCACAGGGTGTGAGCCTGGACCTGTGCTGGGGGGCTGCAGGAGGGTCCCTGGACACACCGGCCAACAGTGACCTGAGATGCTGTGGTTTGGGAGGTATTTTCCTCCTTTGCCACCCTCCTGAGTCCTGTTCCCCTGACCCGTTTGCCCACGGGAAAGAGCGTTGCACCAAACCCGGCTGTTCACAAGCAAAGCCAGGCCCCTTTGCAGGCTGGTGCTTCTCCACTGCTGCCGTAACCAAATGCCAAGTTAAATAAGTTATATGAGCGGTGTTTGATTTGGTGACAAGCTGAAGGAGACCTCCAGCACCCGCAGGATTAATGACTAATCTTTGTCCCGCGTGTGGAGCAGGCGGGGAGCGCAGCAGTCAATACCACACTCAATTTTGTTGCTCATCCCCAGCCTTCCTCACCAGTAATTAGACTGGGAAATGATGAAGTGTGGGGCTGGTGGCATTTGCATGCTGGCTGGCTAGAGCTGATCAGAAAGGAGAAAATACGCTGCTTTTAACTGGGTTATGCAGTAAGATCTGATGAGAGGGAGAAACTTCTCACTGAACAGTGATCTGTTGTTGCCTCAGTGAAGGTTTGTGCCCCACGATTTCACTCTGTGCCTTACCCTTTTAGCAGAATTATTTTCCCATCTTAAAGCCAATTAATTTCCTCTGTGTCCAAACACACCTCGGGTCGTCTCCCGCGTGCTTTCCAGTCAGTGTCTCAGGCTTCTCTTTCACCAGGGGATGGCAAAGATTTCAGAAATCACTGACATTTCAAGGTTTGCGCTAACGTGACCACATTCACCCACAAAGTGAGCACCAGACACTTTCGGAGTAGGCGCAAGGGGGAATTCTGACCAAGTAGCTGGTTTGGCCCCATTTATCCTCACACAGCTCACTCTGAAGAGAGTTAATCCTGCTGCCCGAGCAGCCCCTGTGCCAGCGGTGGGGGGTGGCAGAGCCGGGGCTGGGGCCGGGCATCACCGCGGGGGCTGGGATTGCTCCTCGCAGCCGTCAGTGCTTGTTCAGCTGTGAGTCCCTGGGAAATGTCAGCCCGGGAGTCCCTGCCTCACCCTGCAAACCCATCAATCCTGCCTGTCAAGATGACTGAAGGAGTTAAAGTGATGAAGGTCACCTCATTGCTGAGATCCCGGGCAGCACTGCTTGTTCCGCTGCCTCTGGCTTTCTCTTCGGAGACTTGGGGAACACAGGCCTGGACCCACACCTTGAACTTCACCCGCAGCAGAAGGGTTTTCGACTTCATTGTTCTCCTGGGCCCTGCGGGAAAGGGCAGCGTAGGAGCAGCTCCGTGTCCTTCACAGGGAAATGACTTTTCTGTCTGTTTTGTGATGTAAAACAGCTGAATATTCTCATCTGGCTGGTATCTTCTTGACAATAACTCATCCTGTTCCCCTGTGCCATGATATTGTTCTCCTAAACCACCATTGCATGATGCTGCCACTGCATGTCACTGTTAAGACAGTGACAAAAAAAAGACTGTACTGAGGTTTAGGATGGTTGGGGGGTGGACCCACAGGCTGGTGGGTGAGCCCTGTGGAGGCAGGGATGGGGGAGGCAGGGATGGGGGGAGGCAGGGATGGAGGGAGAGAGGCCAAAGGACCTTCACAAGTGCCTGGGAATTCCCACACGCCTCAAACTGGTGAAGCACGTTGTGCAGCAGATCCATGGGACAGGGGACAGCGGCACCCAGAAATCTCAGTCCTGGCCCTGAGGGCAACAACGCAGGAAAGACACCACTTATCTCCAGCTCCATCCCTGCAGAGTGTAACCCCATTATCCTCGCTGAAACCATCAGGTCTCAAACCATTCCAGCCGCGGTTCAGTCTCTTGGCGCAGGAGAGAAGCCTTCTCCAGGCACACGGGGCCGGCCGCGGCGCTGGCTCCTGCTGCTGTGAGATAAAAGCTGTGTTTGGAGAGCGGGTTGGCGAGGAGGAAGGAAGCGATGGCAAAGCAGAGAGGTGCAGTGCTACCACCATCCTGAAAGCATCGTGGCTCCAGAGGCTTTAAATATTTATAATTATTTTTCTCAGCTCTTGAATTATTAAACGCAGGGTGCGTGGTTTGCCCTGCAGTGAGCGTGAGCAACTGAACCCTGTTTTTTTCTGAATGAGCAGGGTGCTGACAGGGATCGCCAGAGACACGTCCTGCCCAGCCTGTGGCTGATCCATGTCAGAGCTGTCAGGCCACCAGCAGCGTGTGGCCCTGGGGGTGCCAGAGCTTTTCCTTCCGTTCCTGGGGCTTGTTTCCAGCTGTGGTTGGCATAACTCAAGCAGTGCCATCAGACTCACACAGCCAACAGCACAGGGCACAAGGGTCCCTCGAGCAGCACTGCCTGGAGAAGGGCTCGCTTCAGCTCCCTCCTCTTCCTCACCTGAGCTCGGCAGGATGCCCGGCAGCAGCAGGCTCGGCTGAGGGCAGGCGTTAATTGGAGGGATGTGATCACAGCCTGGGAAATGCCCCAGGTATCCCGGCCTCGCGTGTGAAGACCAGGGAGCACAACCCCACCTAGAAACTGCTTGTCAGCCCCGCTGGGGTGGAGAAGCCAAGGTGGAGGCAAGCAGTGAGGCTGTAAGGGGTAACTCAGCTGCAGACTGCTCTCTGTTTCCCATTTGCCTGGCACCAGAGGGCTGCAGTCCCTCACCCAAACGGCAGCCCCTGCTAAGCCCAGGTGCTCCATCAGGCAGGGCTGTTTCGGGGTGTTCAGGCTGGCAGCAGCTTCAGGAACCAGGCTTGGAAGAGGAAAAGGCTGCAAAAGCTACAGGAGGAGCCGCTGTGTGGGTCCCACTGCAGGGACAGGCTCTGCCCAGAGCGGGTGGCTCCTGGTAGAGACACACTGCGGCGCAGGAAGGGCTGAAGTGACACTCCAGAGTGAATCCCTGCTTGCCATTCCCCTCCACGCTCCAGGGCTTATCCACAGACAAACAGGGAATATCCTCCTCTGAATGCAGCTGCCATCGGGAAGGGCTCAGTTGCTGCTTGTGGGTGCTGCAGATAAGGGAACCACACGTCCTGCAGGCAGTGCCCGTGGCAGCCAGGCGGCTTGGTGCCATGTACAAACCCAGGACTTGTGCCAGCAGGGCACGGGGGCTGCAGGGCCAGGGACAGCTCGGGGTGGGACAGCATGGGACGGGGACAGCTTGGAACGGGAGGGCGAGCACAGGCCTGGGGCAGGACGAGGATGTCCCACCTGCACGGGTGACCCTGGGCCCCACGATGTGCAGGGACACAGAGTCGATTCGTTTTAATCTGCTAATATTGTGAATGCTGAAAGGTATGATTATTCTTGCGTGTATTACTTTGAAATGCTCCTCTCCCATCCCATGCCTTTGCAGACGGGAGCACTGGTGATGCCCAGGACAGTGTTAATTAAACAGGGGCACGTTGGCAATAACGAGTGGTGGATGTTGGGTCCTCCCACCCCTGCATGTCACCGTGATCAATAAGCAATCCAGTCATTAGAAATAAAGCTACTCCTATTATCTGCCGATCGATAACTCATTAGTCTTGGACACACCGGCCTCCCAGCCCCTCCGCACGGAGAGGAGCCAGCGCAGGCAGGGGGAGGGCAGGGGCTGCAGCCCCACGTCAGACCCCAGCACCGCGGAGCGCCCGGCTGCCTGGGCACGGGTGGCACTCACTGACCATCCCTCTGCACCAGCTAGGACAGGACCCTCCTTCCACAGGCTGAGGTGTCTGCAGAGCCAGGACAACTGCTTCTTCTCTCCTAAAGGGCTTCGTTACGCAGTGTCAGAGAGCAGTGCAAGCGCAGCCTTGACTCTGCCGCTTCTCTCACCCGGGGCAGGAACGTCCCCGGGAGGACACTGCTGGGCAATGGCAGTTCAGGTCCCCGTCCCCACCAGCAGCACACACCCCCCTTCCAGCACGGCCAGCAGCTCACACTGGTGCTGGCTGATAAATTGGGGCAGTTTCAGGTCAGCCACAGGGGCTCTTCTGTGGGTTTGCCCAATCTGTCGGCACAGGCGGTGCCTCTCGGACTCTGGGACTTTGGGGACAGCGGCCAGAGACCCAGGCCGGGGCATGCAGGAAGGCCACCACGGCCACCAGCAGCCCTGCTGTGCCCTCTGACCGCCCACCTTTATCTCCCCTGCCCCATCATTGAGCCTTTGGTGCCCGAGGACAGCGGGGTGTTTATTCAGCCCAGGTCTGTATCTATTATTAACATGCAATTGTAAACAGTTTTGTATTATTGCCCACCTCCAACCCCTCCATCCCCCCTAACCCCCTCCTCTGCTGCTCCCCACTGCCCCTGACTGGAAATGTTGACAGTAATAAATGGCTGGCAAAGCAATTATACACATTAAGCCGAAAAGTATGAAGCTGAGGTCAAAACTATTTTCTTCCTATAATTACATGGAGAGTAAATTTGTTTTGCCAGGAATAAAAGCGACACAGAAGGTCATGGTGAGCAGGAGGAAGCTGGGTGGCCAGGCTGCCCCCGCAGCCACTGCCCTCCCTGGTGCAGGCGTGGGCACGGAGATGGGGTTCCCCTGGTGCCACAGCATCTCCCCGGCTCCAGGAGGAGCAGCCCATCCCACCACCGGCACTGCACAGTCCAACTGGGACCCGCCGGGCTCCAGGAACAGCCCCAGGGCCAGTGTCTGAGCTCCCCACCCTGAGCAGCCCCAGCTCCGGCTGTGGGGTGGTGCTCCTGCCCAGGGGGAATAAGAGGGTTCGAGAAAACCTGTCCCCCCAGACCCTCCAGCTGTGGGAGGAAGGGGACCAGGGCACAGGGGGTGTGTGTGGGTCCCCTCACCCACACCAGGCCCCGCCACGCAGTCGGGTGGTGACCTCCAGCCATTCTCATGGAGCACTGGAGTTAACATCTGGCAATGCCTAATGAAATTCCACATTATTAATGACTGCCATGCAACATTTACAGTTAAAGGGCATTTCCCACAGCTGTTTATATTTCAGCAGAGGCATGTGCAACCTTTCTCCGAGGTCCCCAGAGCCCAACTACGGCAACTGCATCCGATAAGGAAAATTCAAATCAACTCCTTTCCATTTTTCCCCCCTTTCTTTTTTAGTTCACAAACCATGAAGGAAACAGATGGGAGTTGAAAAGAGATTGAAAATGACAAAGGAAGTCTAGAGACATTTATTTCCACTCAGAACAAATTAATTAGGATGTCTGGGGACACCTGATTAAAGTTTCTGACAGAGCCAAAGCACTGCTCCCTCTCCGTGCAGGGAATGCTTTAACACACACCCTCACCGGGGAGGAGCTGCTGGGGCCAGGGGACAAGGGGACCCCCCGCCAGCAGGGCTGGGCTCACTGCCCCAGGACCCACCACCAGCCACTCTGCCTTCAAACTTCCCAAAAGAAGATGTTTTTATTCAGGAGTGTTATTCTGGGGTTTCTTTCCCGTATTACGCAGAGTTTTCATGTTTTTAAAGCTGATGTTTCTGCTCTTTCTTTTAGACATTGGTCCCCACCAGACAAAAAAAGCTGTGGACAAGCTGGAGAGGATCCAGAGAAGGATCACTAAGATGGGTCTGCAGCCCCGGGGACACATGAGGGGACAGGGGCAGGAGGGGACAGCAATAACCCAGAGGCCACAGGAGCAGGAAAAGGCCAGGGGACTCAGCACCTTCATCACACCCTCCTCGCCATTCCCACAGAAAGCTGCTCCAACAGATGACTCGCCCGAAGCTGCTGTGTTGGCTCCTTCCCCGCTCCGCTGTGAAAGCACCCTTTGGGCATCACATTATTCAAGTGGAAATTTATCCGTTTTTCCTGGTATTGAATCGAGTAACAGACCTGGCACAGCTCACCCCTGCCTGTACGTGCTTGCAGAGGAAGGACAGGACAGACTCTCACATCCTGTAACTTCTGCATCCTCTGCCGGCACAGCGACACAGAGAGGGAAAGCGTCAGGGAATCACACAAACGGCATAACGATTTCTTCAAAAGGATATAATTTGGAAACAGCTTTTCTATTTCCACTTTATTGGTTATTTTTAGTTGAGCAGCTGTTCTTCCTGTGTTGATATAAAACCTGTTTCTTCCATTCCTAAAGAAAGAAGTTCTTTATTCTTGTGGCTATAGAATTCAACTTTAGAGGTCACTTATTGTTCCCAAGTTCAATGTGCTCTGGAAGGAATCTATATTCTTCTCATATGGTTCCTGGGCATGAAAGCAATCTCTAAATACTCGGAGGATAAAATGAGGTCAAACCTGCAATTCCATGCTGCTGCTGCCGAGTGAAACCAGCGCTCCGACCTGCCGCTTTGCTTCTGTCAAAGCAGTTTAGAAAACAGCGGTGGGAAAATATTTTGCGATAAATAGAAACCTACGAGCACGGGCGGCTCTACAGCCTTGGGTTTTCTTTCAAGCTATTCCCCCAAGAAGAGATTGGGAATTTCAATTGGCTGGACCCAATTTCTTGATGACGGAAGAGCCGTTTCACTACGAATTATTACAATTTCATCCTTTACAAAACCCTCTTGTGCAGCCAAGGCTGCGCACCCTCCACCAGCGCGGGGCTTGAGCTGCCAGGCTTCCCTTTGCCCGTGGACCAGGACAGGTACTAGAGAGAGCATCCAACATGGGATGGGAGAGGTTTCCTGCTTTGCCCCTGAGAGAACCGAGCTGGGAATGTTCCACCAATGCTTACACACAAGTGGAGGAGATGGAGGAACCGCTGGAGGAACAGCCCAGAGTCCCTTCGTGGGGAGTTCCCCAGTTTCCCACAGGGGACAGGGGTGGCCCCGCAGCGCATGGCTGGGACCCTGTGGAGCCCCCCACGCCAGGGCCAGCTGGGTGGGAGCTGTGTGCGAATAAAGCACTAATTGCTGTATCAAGGCATTTACCTTTCTTCTCTGTGCAGTTCATCTTGGAAGCCTCCATTGTGTCTCGGGCTCAGTAGAAGTGTTAATTACACCGTGCTCATTTCCAAGGTGGATATTACAATGCCTTCCCTGCTGCAGCTGGAGCTGGGGGAATTTACAAAAGCATTAATACCCCATTCTGGAGAAAATAAAGCTTTTTAAACATCCCCCCAAATGCGTTTAAAAATTTCACACCGTTCAGCATTTGCAGAAGCTGCAATTAGCTAAGCCAGTGCAGTGTCTCCCAAAATAACCGGTTCCTCTCTTTTCTGATGCTTGTTATAACACTGCAGAGGTTGTTAGACATTTTCTCACCGTCAGACTGTAGTTGGATTCCGTTTGTATAAAAGAGACTTTTAAAACAGTTCCTTTTTAACCCTCCTCCTACAAAAAACTTCCTTCCCTCCACCCACAGGGATCTGAACTGGCCAGAAATGGTGTGAAAGCACCTTTTGTCAGTCTGAGTCTAGGGAGGATCCCACCCACCTTCCCTCCTGCACAGCTTCTGCCCCCTGAGTCACCCAGGGAGAGCCCAGCTTCACCCCAGCATGTCCCCACAGGCTCCTCCAGCCACCTGCTGCCGTGTTTGCTCTGCACAACACCTGGAAAGCTGGTGCCCAGCCCTCCAAAAGCACCTTCTGCTCTAATTTTCCCTGGTGACCCAGCCACAGGTACCTGCTATCGGAAACATGCACCAGGGCAGTGACACAACTGCCAGATGGTGACTCCAGAGTAGCACCTCTGGGTGCCTGAAACCCAAAAACACCCCAGGGGAAAGGCAGGGGGGACCCAGCAACCACTATGACAAGGAGCGGGAAGGGGCTGCGCTTGGGAGGCTCTGACAAACCTGTGCTGGACAAAACCCAGGAAACACTCAACATCCATGGAAGTGCTTGCAAACACCTTCCCGCCTCAGCTGTCCCCTTCTGCTGCACAGAAACTCGAAGCACTTCTCAAAGTTGAGCTGAGATGCAAACTGAAATTTATGTGTGTGTACACACGCGCAGTCTGGCACACATCCTCTATTTTCTATTTCATGTGTCAGCAACTCTATATAGAAAAATACTGCGTGTATAAAGAATCATTGCTCTGACTGTAAAAACGCAGGTTTCTCTGGGTGAAAAACATTATCTGTTTAACTGTGCACAGCAGCACTACAAGCCCGTGTAGAACATTAGGCAGCGTTATTGCACCGCCGTTTCCTGGGGAGTTTGGGCAGCATCCAGTGGGCTCGCTGGCAGCAGGGCTGGCACGGGGCTGGCGCTGACCAGGGCTTCATTGCTTCACAGCATGTACCCCCGCTTCTGCAAAAAGCTTATAAAAAGGTTATAAAAACCTTTAATTGCCTAAGTACCCAAGTCCTTTCCTCGTCTGGAGAAAGGCACCCATGTTTCTGTGCCCTCAGAATCCCGCACTGCCGACTGCTGAAATCCCACGTTGTGCTCATAGAGGGTGCCAACCCCTTTCTGTGTCTGTCAGCCCAGAGTTCTGACCAACAGTCAGAAAATAAGCTGTTTCAAAACTCCGAGCAACTCTGTGTGTGTAGCTTATTGACGTAAAAAATAAAAAAGAATGCACATTGCAGCTTTGAGATCTTCGTAATTAATACACATAAGTGATTGATTGACCTCAAAACTTTGTGACAGGAAATCTATTCACTTGCCAATCAATCCAGAAAAGCTGCCATTTAAAAAAGACTAAGACAGATGGCCCCAGTGAATTGCACTGCAGTGGAATGAAGCTGGGAACGTAACTGCCATTTTTCACTTTAATCCACACCAGAATGTCCCCGTGCTCATTCACAGTATCCCCCAGCATTGCCATGTACCATGTGTAAAACCACCGACTCGGGCTGAGGGGAGGTGTAAGAGTTCAGTAAAAAAAATCACAGCAGAAGTAACCAGAATGAGAAATGCTGTACCTGAGGAGCGTTGCCAGCGGCCGGGGCTGGAGCAGCCGGTGGGAATGAGCCCCTGGGCAGGATGGAGCCCAGCGCGGCCGAGTGTCCCCCGTCTCCACTCCAGGGCGGGCAGTGGTACCCGCAGGGATGTGCCCATCACCACCTGCATCCGGGCAAGCCAGGCAGGCTGAGCAATCCCAGTGTGCAACTGTCACAGTTCACATCCCTGCCCAGGAAATAAGAGGCAGACATTAAACAAACGGGACAAACAGGAGGTGTCGGAGCAGCGGAGGAGCCTGGCTCGGGCAGCAGAGCAGCTTTTCCCAGAGAAGGGGCCAATGTGGATCAGATCTTTCCCTGGTGCTTTTCCTCCAGCTGAGGGCTGGCCTGTCCTTGGAAGAATGACAATATTTACTGTCAGAGAAAGCTTCATTTACAAAACAGATTTGTGTTTACCAAAAAGCCCCAAACAACCCCAAGGACACCGCAAGCCTCTGGCAGCCCAAAGGCTGCAGGTTCCCCTGCCCGGGGTGGTTCTTTCTGCCAGGTGAGCAGTCCCCACAGCAGCTGATTTTGGTCCTACAGCAGCAGGGCTTTTCCTGCCCAGATGAGGGTGTGTGTCAGGGAAGATGTGCCAGGGCTTCGGGTTCCTGCTGGCAGACAGCGAGATGGGCAGCAAATGCACGGTGAGGTGGCACCGCAGCCAGGGGAGCCTGTGATCTGCCCCCTGAGCCATAAACCACAGCCCTGCCACACCTGCAACTAAAACACTGTCCCTACGGGAAGCGGCTGCATTTGGGAAGCCCACAGTCGTGGCTGAACAGCGTCCAGTCTCAGACCCAGGACAGTTTCCAGCAGGTACGAGCTGTCCCTGTGATGGGGCTTCCCTCCTCCTTCTTCCCTCCTCCTGCTTCTCCCACGTCAGGGCTGACTTCCCCCTGGTTTAAGTTAAGCAAAGGCAGAAACAGCTCTGCATGGCGATAAGCACATTCATTAGCAGTGGATTCTGACACAACTTCATTTGTGACATCTTGAAGCCCATTCCTCAGTTACTGTCTACATCACTAGGACGTCGCTCTTGAAAGCCCATTGCCATTTCAAATGCTTCATAATTTCACGTTCCTGCCTGGGTACATCTCAGATTTGCATGAGCACATGTCCCCACAGCCACAACTCTGTGCTTTTGCACTGATTCCTGAAGCCTTTCCCCATTTTAAATAGTTCATGTACAAGATGTCACCATAAGAGATCAACAGAGCTTACCCCGGTGAAACTAACTTCGGTATTTAGTGACAAAAAGATTGCTTCATGGAATAAAGGGCTCTAGTCAAGTGCCTGGAAGAAGTAAAATGAGACAATATCCTGAGAATGTAAAGTTATAAACCAAATATTCCAAGTCTCCATAGAGAAGATACTCACAGCTTGTGCTGTGATATGTCCTGTGATAGTAGGGAGGGAAAGAGAGCACCAACAGGAACTAAGAGCCTGGAAATATTGCAGCTCCTGGCATGTTATTTCACATGCTTGCATTGGAATTATCTTTGGAGTGAGATGATGTGGAATATTTATTATCGATTACATGCTCCTGCTGCTCCAGTTACTGTTTACTGGAGGCTGCTTAAAATTCCAAGCGGATGCTCCCTGTCAGCCTGCCTGCTCCCAGGGAAGTGCCATCTGAGCACCAGTTCCTGAGCAAAATAAACTTCAGTGGAAACTATTCATTTGCTTCAAACTGAACCTCGGTTTCAGGTCATGAGAATCATCAAAAGATACTTGGAGCAATTTGTATGCAGATGTGTTTATTTAATCTGGAGTTATTTGTGCAACTGCATTGTAATAAGACGAGGAGCAGGAGATAATTTCGCAGAGGTTCTGTTATCTTCTTCTCTAGCAACAAAACACTCGGTGTCCTTTGTCAGGGGCTCAGGCTGTAACGTGACTGTAACACAGTGGGGTGTCACAGCTTATGGGAGGTCAGGGGTTTTGGTTTGGGAGGTGCAGGAGTGTGGGGTGGAGGGGGGTGGCAGTGGGGACCCCTCGGTGAGGAGCTGCAGGGCCAGAGCAGGGCACTTCAGTGAGACTGAATACTCAAGATGCAGCAAGACCAAGGATCACAGACCAAGCCCCCAGCAACAGCCCAGAGAGCCCCTACTTGCACACCTCAAGCTGGAGGAAAAAACAACCCACCCAATCTGTGGGTGAGGAGGGGCAGGGAGTGAGGCTGGAGACCCTGCACAGCACGACAGTGCGGGGAAAATTAATCTCAAGCTCCGATATTCTTTCTGTCAAACTTGTAATTGTTTAATGATTTAGAGGCAGGTCCCTGGACGCGGTTGCCTGAAACCTGAGATACCACCAGAAAGTATTCCAGAATGAGAAGTTTGTCTACAATGCTTCTAATCAGATGGTCTTGAGAAAGTGCTGGATAAAACTGAAGAGAACTAGAGAAGAAAATAAATGAAAAATGGGAGAGATGTAATAGAAGAAAAGCTGAGATAAAGCGATGTCTGGAGAGAAGAGTGAGGAAATATGCCCTGCAAAATAAATTGAGAAACATGAGGAGACAATGAGATCTCATTTATCTCTCATGCGTTTCTCTTTCAGTGATTGAGCACTAACAGAGCAATAAAGGGGCTGCTCTGAAATCTTCTCTTGTTTGAGATTCACAAGAACACCCAAAGAGCAAGCTTTTAGGACAGCTATGAATATTTTTTAAGGCTTTCCTTGAAAAGAATGAGATACTTGGCATCTCCATCTCTGTATCATCTACAGAAGTTGCCCATGGCAAATTTAGATGAGCAAGTCAGTATTAGCCAGGCAATTAGGCCTTTAATCTGAGCAGCAGCACAATGAGAACCTCTTTTTTTCCCTACTGTAACAGGGCAGCAAACAGCTTCATCAGAGAAAGGCTTTGAGAAACAAACCCACGCTCTTGCACCCTCCAGAAGGAACACAGGCAGCTTCACAGCTCACTTACAAATCAGGTACCTGCATTAGCGCTGGAAGTTCTGAACATTCTCCATGTGGGTTCAGCAGCATGTGAGGACCACAAGTACCTCAAGGACCACCACACTGGGCAATGCACTCAAAAAAGGGGAGAAAGTCTTTCCCCACAGAATTTATACCCTGCAGTAACGATGCTCCTGCTCCCACCTGCCCCTAATTGCAGGAGGCTGCTCCACCCCGTCCTTAAAGGGGACAATTATGTTGTGATGGGGGATCTTCATCATGGTTCCTTCTGATTCAGGGTGCTCCCAGCCCCTGCCTTACACCAGCCCCACAGAGATGCCTCTACCCTCATCCCAAAGCAGTGCTGGCCCCACACCAGGGGGATGCAGCCCCAGCCCCCCACTATTGCTGCTGCTCACTCCAAAGTATAATTTCACGTGTCTGCTCCTGGTAACTAATGCTGTCTGGCTGAAGATTAATTATTACAATTTCTCAATCTCCTTTTGAGCAGAAAATAGGGTTTATTTGAAAATGGAGCTTCACAGACCCCACAAATGTACCTCGCACGCTGTGCCTTGGAAATCCTAGTGTTTCCTCACGTTACTGGTGCTCAGTGTGTTAATGGGGGATGGTTACAGCATCCCGTTACATTAGATTAATGTTTTCAGGCCAGAGAATAGTTCCAAACTCCCAAGCTGGGTGCTCTGTGTCTGGGCTCAGAGCTAATCCCCCCAGTGCCACGGAGCCGCTTGTTCTTTGGTAGCTAATAATCAGCATTAATTCCTTTCAGTCTCTTGCTTTCCCTCACTCCTCTCTTATTCCAACAAATGTCACAAAATCATTTATTCACCTGAGACGACAGGCTGCAGGCTCTAATTTGATTTCCCTCTGCACGCACTGCTGATGTCCCTTGGGAGACAGAGTAATTTTTGTCACGTATTTTAGGAAAAATGACATTGCTACAAAGGCCAACAAAACTGAGGGAGAGGGGGAGCTCATGGAAAAACCCCCTTCCAACAGTCTCCATCAAGGAGAGCCCAAGGGTCTGGCTGTCTGCTCTGCCCTTTCTCACAGAGCTGGGACTCTGAGGGGACCCCGCGGGACGTCCACCCAAAGGAGAGGAAAAATGGAACCGTGGAGTCGTGAACAAGAGGAAAAGGAATGGTTCAGACTTTTGTTCTCAAAACTGCAGCTGTTCACCCAGTTAATATTCATGAAAGGTAGCTCACCCGCGCTCGCCCGGGGCCAAACCCACGGAATATAAAGGCAAGAGCTCTGAGAGGCTGGTGGCCAAAGCCTGTTCCTAAGGAGGGAGGCCTTTCCCTGGGCATTTCGGTTTAATTAGCACACGCCTGCCAACACGGCTGCAGGTATGTGCTGAGAGAGAGGGAGGATCATTCCGATTCCCGTTGTAGAGCTTGGCCTCAAGTTCCCTCCACGGTGAGTTATTAGCTTGGTGATAAATACATTTTGTCATTTCCTACATCATAAACATTTATTTCTAGTGCTAATTAGAACAGATTCATTGTTGCAGAAGTTATAAGCATCTATAAAAGCTTGCAGTTGTTTCACTGAGCACTCTGCGTGCAGCTGTGCCCCCACAGATCTGGGAGGCAGCAGCAGATGGCAGGTATTACTGTACAATTAGCCAGCAAGGCTGGGTCACACGCTCACCTGCGTAATTAAGGAGTTTGGGGGAAAAAGTTCAGCTAAGGCAGAAACGTTAATGTTACCTCCCCACTGCCGAGGCAGGCTCTGCTTTTGAACCTCGCCTTCGCTTTTTCCATTGAAAGCAGAAGTACAAGGAATGGCACAGAAAAGCAGCTTTCCAATTCATGTGTTCAAGGGATTTTCAGGGCTTGGGTGGTTTTTTTTGTTTGGTTCTTTGTTGCTTTAATTAGGGCTAAAACCATTTTGCTCTTGCTTTCTGTTGCTCTGGCACGAACCAGAAGCATTATTTTCATCTGTGTTCTGAGTGTTATTGTTGAGCACGGTTGTGCCCGACACAGTCAATAAGGGCTGGGGAATAAAATGATGTATAAAACATGTAAGACCCAAGAGCCAATGCATCCATGTGGAGCCACAGAGTGTGTTTTTCCTCCTGGCTGTGAGCCCCGGGACAGGGGATGCTCCAGCAGGTCCTTGTCCCTTCGAGGCAGCAGCCTGGGGACGGTCTGCTTGGTGCAGGGGTGGCTCTGGGCAGCAGATCCTATGGGCACCATCAGTTGTGGAGCCTCCACACGCCCCAGGGCCACAGATGTGGAGCTGTTCCAGTGGGAAGCCTTTCACACGGGCACAGAGAGCACTATCAATCACTGCAGCATCCCAAATGCCTGCTGATGACTGTTGGTGGTGATGGATCCAGGGGTGGGGAGGGGGGACCAGCGGGAGGACACAGCTCCCGCTGACACCCCGGTCCCCAGCCCAGCCCTGGGGGATGTGGAATGGTCAGGGCAGCCCTGGTGGGGGGAGTTCTTCTGTCTCCTCTGCTCCTGCAGGCAGGTCCAAAGGGGTGGGAGAAGGTGGGCTCTGGATGGGGATGGACAGAGGAAAAGCTCAAGCCTGGGCACAGCAAATGCAGACGTACCTGAGCAAAGCAACCTCAAAATGGTGGGATCTGGCCCTTCCCAATGCAGCACAACATCTCAGCAGAGCTGGGCAGAAATCCCTTTGCTTTTATCATACAGGGAATTGTAAATGTCACCCCATTTCTGCTCGGGCTCCCCAACTCCATGTCATGTTTACCACCGGCACGGACTGGGTGCAGAGACAGTTATAATATGAGCCAAGAGGAGAATACTGAAATTCACATTCAAAATCTTGCCTAATTTTGCCTTGCAAGACATTGGACCAGGTTCCTTTTTTGGTTAGAGTTGGTAACTCTGTTCCAAAGCTTATTTCCAGGATCATCTGCAGATGAATAAAGTCCACGGGCAGACTCCCAGCCTGATGAAGATGCAGCTCAGCCCAGGCTTTAACGTGCAATATTCCTGGCAGAGTGATGAACTCTGAGCCAAAAGCTGGGCAATTTCTTCCCAGGATCTCATTTGGGCCAAAAATGACAAATGTAGCTGCTAATTTAATTGTCTATTGAATTGCCTTTCTCAGAGCTGGCTCAAAAATCGATGCACGGAGATATGTTGGCTGCAGGTACCCAACATTATATATACCCCCAAATAAACTCACGTCTGCTTTGCAAAACGGTGTAAGATGATAATAAAGACTGAACACAAATAGGCTATTTGGCTGAAATATCTGTAATTTAAAATGTGAATGTTCCTGCTTCCACAGGAGCTGAAAGGAAAGGCCACGCATAGCTGGCTGGCAGTGCCCGGCAGGGTGAGGGGGGCACTGGGGCTCCAGACCCAGCCGGGTCCCTCCTCCCTCGGGCAGGAGAAGGGGGACACCAGAACTGGGCTGCTCCTCGAGTTTGTTATTTCCCAGGAGCAACATTACCCACATTTTGTTGCTCTAGCTATTCAGATCACTTAATTTGTTTCAGACTAATTATTACTTCGTTACGGTGGCATGTCTTCCTCGAGCACAATTTCAAAGAATTTTCAAAATTTGGTATGCAATGTAGCCCCTGAGCTTCGGGCCGTATTTTTGCTTAATAATTTAATTTAAATTTCATGCGAGCCCCCCAAGCACCACAAGCTCTCTCTGGAGGCCAAACATGTTTATCTCTGAGCATCGCTTGCTCAGCCCCCAGTACTTGTGATATAACAGAACGCACAATGTAATGTGAAAACTGCTATTTTCTCATCAAAAGCACAGTGTCAGAACTATTTTCCTCCCGTTCTTTAAGATACCTGTGCTTTCCCATCCTCGATTAAATGTCAGGTCACACCGGGTATCCAATCAAACCTGGAGCCGTTTCAGATCCATTTTCACATGAGCACGGGGAGGAATGCTGAATTTTTATCACCTTTTTTTGAATTGAAACCTGCCTGCGCCCTCCGCCGCAGCCTGCCCCAAACAAACCCCGCGCGGGTCTCATCTGCCCCTCCATGCATTACGTTCCACTGAATTAAGCTCAAAGATTAAAGCAATAAGAAAATAAAATTGAATTAAGTTGATGAGAATGCAAATAATGTCATTTGCAATTAGGTCTTTTGTCTCGCCATTTCATTCCCTGCTCTTTTATAGTCTTTCTCTTGCCAGCTTTTGTGTCTCTGCCTCATCCCTCTTTTGAGTTGTTCCTAAATCCCTCGCTGAGCCCTGGGTGACACAGCTGCCTGAGGGGCAGGGGTGACGATTCCACAGCCCCAGCACCCCCTCTGCCCCATCTCCCGGGGAGCTTGCCCTGTGTCCAAGGCTGCTGGCAGTCTGGTGTGCTCTGCAGTAGCAGAGGGTGAAGCCCAAGCTCCCAGCTCCCGGCCACAAGCAGAAACCCACGGGAATTGGACAAGGGACCAGGAGCAGCCCCATCCTCTGGGTACTCAGAGCTGCTCACGCAGTGGCTCTGTGCGGGGAAGGCTCAGATGAAGTCACCTCCCAAGCACACTGACCAGATTTGCCTAAAGCCTCGCTTTTATATCTGCCTTTTTTTTTTATTTATTGTTAATTGAGAGCGATGACAGCTCCGTTTTCAGCATCTTATTCCAGCTCCCGCCAGGCTGGTTTTATCAGCCAGCCAACACGGCTCCCATTCTCCCATACCTGGATGCTTTTGCTGCAGCTGATGTTCTATGATTCATACTTTCGGTTTCCCTAAATTGGATTACGGCAATCCCAGGCCCTTTGGGCTGCCCCTGGACTGCCCTGGCGCAGCACTGGAGCTTGGTGTAACAGGCAGAAATTTCGGCTCTGATCCCCGTTACGGTTCATCTCCATCCCTTCCTTGCCGAGACTGGATTGAGCTACTGCTGTTCAGGATGCCCTGCCAGCCTCATCCAGCAGGAATCCCCCTCCTTCCCCTTGTCCTTCCTCTAGTTCTGAACCAGTCACGGGGTTGCAGAGCTGGGGCACATCCAGCTCGTGAGCTCAGCCAGACTTGGAAGTTACAGAGAAAATGCCAGCAGGTTGGACAGAACCTTCCCTTCCTGAACTGCTCAGGGTCAGCCCAGGTTCTTCTGCAGCATCTCCTGCCCCATCCTCTGCGGTGAGGGCAGCCCTGTCCCCGGGCTGAGCTGGGTGGGCTGCAGCACCCAAAGCGTTACTGTGTTGGTGACATAAAAATAAGACATAAACTTTTGATTGGAGGAATAAAGACCATTTTCCTTTCCGTACCACTTCATTTTGAGCAGTGTCAGTTGATATCTAGTTTGTTGTTAGTAATTAACAGCAGACATTACTGCCTCTAACTCCTCAGCCTGCTCTCCTCTGGTGCAGAGCGACTCCCAGGGGGTCCCAGTGTTTGCCGGGATGTGCGGAACCGGCCAAAGGGACTCCGGGAGTCAATAAGGCAAGAGCTTCACTTTGGGTGCTTCGTCAGTATTGATTCAGTTAATAACTACTTATCGTAACCCCAGGCCCCAGCAGCTGCCAGTTTAACCCTTTGGAAGAGGGATGGGGTCAGGCAGCCGCCCCGTTCTCAGGCTGCAGGGGGGTGTTTCTTGGTAATTTAATTCCTCAGTGACTTTCTGCGGTGACAACCCAGGTCCTCACACCCCTGATGGACAGGAACCCCAGAGAAGTGTCAGGACAAGCAGCTCCTCCCCAGGATGGGGATGAGATGTGGGCACTGATCCCGCACAGGTCAGCCCCCACCTCCCACCCCCATCCCTGCCACTTCCTGCACCTCACGGGGCTCTGCTGGGACATTCATGTGGCATCGCTGGGGTGACTCTGCCCCGTCACTCACCTCAACCTCTAGGCAACACCTTCCTCCTCCTTCACCTCTCCAGACCCAGAAGTATTAAACACTAATTTCCCGTTTATTCGCAATAAAAACATTCTTTAACAGCTAATAGCTTTCCTAAAGCCATAACCTGCTTTGTCTGTTGTTTAATAGGAAATCAATATTGTTGTAATACAATGAAATTAACATTGATTTATCTCATTCTAACTGGCAGCTCAGCCAATGAGGCATTAGTCCACGTGCTCCTTCCAGGGGGTCCAGTCGGCTTCTTCAATCCCGATGTGCTTCTGTTTGCTAATAATTAATTACAAAAACCTGGCATAAGCCTTGCAAAGGGGACCAGGCAGAATAACAACGTGCAGTAGTTTTCCCAATTTATGCAGGAGTGGGTCCTATCAAGTTGAGATGGATTCCAGGTGTGTTTGTACTGGGCAGCACAGGCTGCCTTCGCTTGCCCAGGGCTGGGACCACGGGTACAGGGGTCCCGGCAGGGGCAAAGGGAAACAACAGGTTCTCCAGTGGTTGGTGATGGATCATCCAACGGGAAATCAAAAAGTAAAAATGGATTTGAAGCCAGGGAAAAAGGACACTTGTCTCTCAGTCAGAGGCCTGGGAAAGCCATTCCTCATTTTAATAATGTGGTGATTAACTTTGAGGCAGGAGGGGATACTCCTCCGAGACAGGAACGCTCTCAGCTGCAGTTTACGTGGGATCTACAGTAATTCTGTTGTATTAATATAATTACCAGACAATCCATTTCAATAACATAACCACAACCCATATTTCAGTCCTCAATTACTGTTCTGATTAGAACAGTTTCTAAGCCATAGCCTCCTCACAAACCCATCACTAAAATGATTTTTAAAAGAGAACAATCCAATAATTACTCTCACCATGTTAAGCCAATTAGCCCAGTGGCAACAGAGCAGAAAGATATTTTTCTTACTGGCTGCTTGTCAGTAGTGGAAAGAGAAGGATCAGCAGAAGAACATGTCCCTCTTCAGAGGACTTCTATAAAAACTTGCAGTCTTTAAATTGAGGGACAGGCTGGGACAGATGCTGGGCAGCAGAAGGCAATGGAGCTGCCCTGGCAGAGAGTGACAAGTTGGGGTTTGTCCAGTCCCACGTGCCTTCTCCTCCTCAATTGTGGTTTTCCCAGTGGCAAAGGAAAGCCACGTGTGTTTTTGACACCTTCTCTGAGTAAAATATAAAGCTAAACGTGTGGACTGTCCCTGGTCTGTCCTCGGCTGCTGTGGGAGCAGGCGATGTCACCCTTCCAGCGCCGGTTCCTGGGAACCACCTGATTCAGCGCGGCTCCAGACACCAGCCCTCAATGTTCTAAATTTAAACAAATTGCGTTTCCCACTGTCCAGATCATGGCAACGTGCGAGGGATGAATCCTGCTTGCCTCAGCACTGGAATTAAAGAGCAGAAATACGATTGTTTGCTATAAGAAAGCGGTTCAGAAAGCTGCACATTACACATTATCATGTTGTACATGATGGTTTTGCACTGCAGTCCTCCGAGATTGTAATGAATAAAATCTTGACAACATTGTCTCCTGCATTAATCATTTTAAGCTGATCCTACAGGATACAAGGGCAAATTAAATTCTATTTGCAATTTCATGCATGAGGCACAGGCGCGGCCGATGCCTGAGCTGGCAGTTTTTCAGTAAGACAAGCGTGTAAGTTGCAATTATGCAGTTACTTTCTCCCATGTGCCAACACTCTTATTACTGACAAATTTATAAATGAAAATGTATGAATGGTATTAAATTCACCTTCAAGGATGTAGCAAATTAAAATGAATAACTTGTAAGACTGTATTTGAAGAAAAACACTACTTTTAATGGTTAAAATGACAAATGGAAGCTCCATGCCCGTACAGCCGGCTCTCTTTGCGCGTCCTGCAGAGACCAGGATGCTCCAATGCTCTCCCTGCTGGGCTGGAGCAGGGGGACATGGGCACACACCGAATGATGGGGAGTTCTGGAGCTGAGATCCCATCCCAGTCACTCCCATCAGATGTGTGGGGATAGAAGCCCTGTTCCCAATCTGGCAGGGCATGGGCAGCATGGGGGTGGCTGCCCAGGAGAGTGGCCCTGTCCCGGGTGGGCTTGTCCTGACACTTTCAGCTTCCAACACCTCCACGGTGCTTTCTTCTTCCTCCTTTTTAAACCGTAAATAGCTGGAGGTGCCGGCGAGGCAGAACAGCCCAGAGCCAGGGCTGCAGAGCCCCACAGCTCATTAACGGCTCCTGAAACAAAGGGAAGCGAGACCTCATTTTGCCCTCTCAGCATTTCAAAGGTCCTTTCATTACTGCCAGGAAAGCGCAGGGCTCCTGCCTCCACCTCTCTCCCTCCCGCTCCAGTGGCCGGATCACGCAGCAGGGCTTGGGGACAGCCACCGTCCCCGCTGTCCCCACGCAGACCCCGAGCATCCCAGGCCCCCGCCGCCACCTGCCTGGCCTCTGAGCCAGCCCCCGCTGGAGCCGAGCTGCACGTCCCTCTCCTGCAGAGATTTACAGTCAGCGTCTGACCTGTTAAAACAACAATCTGCCACTTCTGCGAGATTCACTGTGTCTCCACAGGCTGACAGGGGCTCACGCTGCTGATTTTACATGAGCTGCAGCCCCAGTGTCTTCTCACTTTTGGAGCCGTGCAAGAAGCGCAGTGTGTGTAAGCGATGGCAGAGCTGTGTGTTCCTCCCGAGTGGGGTGATCAGTAACCCCCGCTGCCCAACACCCGTCTGCAGAGACCGCAGCCCAGACAGGTCGGTATTTTCCATCCTACATGACCGAGTCCCAGGCAGCCTTTACCAGCCCAAAGGAAATGGGGAATTTTTTTGGTTATAAACAACACAGGTGCAAAGTTCCAGCCTCACTTTCCTGATCGAGCACACCAATCTTTTAAGCAGCAGCTAATTAGCAGCTGCCTGCGTCCGTCGGGGTGGGCACAGGTATGGATGGAGCCGGGGGGACCAGGGGCAGTCAGCCCTGAGGAGCCCAGGGACCCCCACAGGGTCACAAAGGATTTGATGTTGATTCAGGGCTTCACACAGGAGCAGCCCTAGGAAAGCCAGGTAATAATAGAGGTAATAATAACCCCAGCATGCTCAGTGCCTGTTCGGAGGGTCAGCAGCGCCACTGATGTGCTGACACTGCTCTGACTGAGCAGTTTCACCAGGCACAGAGAGTCTCTGATTCACCCCTCCAGCTCCCTGGCACATCCGTGGGGAGGGATCATTCTCCTGGGGTGGCAGAAGTCAGAGGAGCTGCTGCTGTCGCCCGTTTGTGGCAGGGCCAGCACCCTGGTCCCCTGAGCCACCAGCACTCTGTGGTCCCCAGCTCCTCCTTCCCAAACGGCTCCTTGGCCTCCCCTGCAGACCTTCTGCCTGTGGCTTCCTTGGTGGCAGGGAATGGCAGGGGGAGAACTGGCAAAAGTCTCCACGTTCTCCTTTTCAAGCTTCACCACAGCGTTAACAGTTTTTAAAATGCTGTTCTCAGTTTTGCTGTTTCCTTTTTCCAAGGTCCCAGCCCCTGCTGTCGAGTGATGATGTGAGTTTCTCACTCCAGCTTTCATGGGGAAAACATTCAAAACAGATCAGCAAACTGGAGGGAGGGAACTGGTGTGGAGCTGGGAGGCAGGATGGATGTCTCTCTGGAAGGCACGTTTGTGTCTAAATACAGGTTAAGGAGAACAAAGAAGGGGAACCCTGTGGATGGTTCAACCAGTGTCTTGCACACCCTTCCCACGCCCCACAGCACCAGCCAGCTCTGGAGAGCACAGGAGAAGGGCCAGAAAACAAACCTTCATCTCAGAAATGCCTTAAACTTCCCTTCGGAGGAATTAAATTCCTGCCCGAGCGCTCCCCTGGCAGCCAGCTCCGTGATCTCCCCTCCGCCGCGCAGCGCATGCTGATCATGCTCCATGCAAAAGTTCAAAGCCATTTCCAGATGCATTTGTAAGGAGGCCTGTGTTAATCAGGTTATAACATAATGTGCTTCTTAGTCCTCTGGAGGGGAAACTTACACTTTTCTTCAAAGCAGTTTTCTCCGATAACTTATAACCTTCTCCCCCTCCGCCTTTCTCCCTCTTCAGTGTTATTTCCCCCCGGGAGGAAGCGATTTTTGTGAAGCTGTCATGTACAACATCACATACCAGACTCCTCTGCTTTGGTCTTTCTCATCGAGTGGCCAGAACCGTCTGAGCATCCCCCCAAACCCTGGCTGTGGGACCCCAGCTCCCTCCTGGGACCCCAGACATACTCAAGGGTCCTTGGCCAGGCTCAGGCGATGGTCTGTATCTATGGGGTGAGTGCTGCAGTGCATTGCTCTGTCACTGTGACTCCTGTGTGACTTTGGGATCCCTGTGGTTTGAGGTTCATTAACGCTGTTATAACGAGTCACAAGCCCAGCTGGGGCTCCTGTTCTGGGGTCTGCCCGTGGGCGGCAGCTGGGGGAATCTGGGGCAGCCCAGCCCCACTCTTGCACCAGGAGCAGGGCTCTCTGCTGCTGAAAAGATGTAAAAGCAATCTTAGAGGGAGCATCAAAGGGCCGGGAAGGTATTGTTAACCTACATCAAAGATGGAGGCCCGAGCAAGCAGCTTGGCGGGGGCAGCGAAAATCACGGCGGGGAGATCAAAAGGAATAAAATACCAAGATGTGCAATATTTCTTTGCCAGCCAGAGAGATAACTAAGAGAGCTTCAAAGGCATCTTCATGCGCTCATGACTGACTGATAAATAAATAACTGAGGCAGTTGGCTCCTTCTGAGCTCAGCAGCAGGAGGATGAGGAGCAGGGCAGAGATGGCTTGGTGGGTATGTGGGGCAGGATCCTTCCCTGCCTCCCCGTCTCTGCCCCACGCGCCCATCACCATGGAACAGCAATAATCTAGAAATGGGTGTAGGGGGTAAACACTCTGCTGGAAACATCAGCCAAGGTTTTGCCTTTGGTGCACCTGACATTCCTTCCCTGTGCACGGAGTCTCGGGCCTGGAGCGTGGCTGCGGGCGCAGGATGCAGCATCAGAGCATCCCGGGCGCTGGGAGCTCCCAGTCCTGCCCTTCTCCCTCCCTCTCTGCTGCTTTATTCCCCTTGAGACCTCTGTGAATCCTCCCAAGTGTCATATTTAAGGGGCCATTAGGAGACTTGCAGAAGTGTAAGTTTTCACACTCTCGTTACAGCTGATGTCTGCAGGCAGCGGCACCCGGAGCTAATTAACAGTCCCTGTTATCAAAATATGAAACTCATTATTTGAGAGTAACCTATTTCTTTCTCCCAAAGTGTGTTCACAAAATGACACATCAGGCAATTTTTCCCCAACCATGAGTTACGCTCCATTTCCCACGGATTTTGAGATAGCACCACGGATGTCATTCTTTGGGAAACGGGTCTTTTGCCATTTGGAGGAAGCCCGCCTGGCAGTGGGCACGGAGAAACCGTGGCACTGCCACCGCCACCACAAAGCCCTTTCCATCCCAATCCCAAAGGAGTGATCCTGCACCATGGGCCCACGGCTGCCTCCAAAATAACACCTCCCGGGGTGGTTTTGTTTTCATTCCAATAGCTTCATACTCCTCTCCTCCGTATGCGTGGGGAGGTCACACATCCACCAAAACCCAGGGCTATGGGCGTGGCAGCGCCATTCCCTTTGGAGGCAGAGCCCTGGTTTGGATATTCTTCTGGTTTTTGGTCTTTCTTCCTGTCAAGAACAAGCTGCAGCAGTGAGCCCACAACTGCTGCGGAACAAAGGAGGCAGTTCTTTCATCTCAATGGCAAATTCAGATAATAAGCAGTGAAACAGCTTGGCTTTAAAACTCTGAGCAAACTGCAAATTATTCTTTTTGAAAGAGTCGAGCCTGCTCCAAATTTTCAATAGGCCAGCTCCGTTTTGGCTGTGAGCGGATCAAAAGCTGCGTTTCCTGAGCGTGGGAAGCAGCAGAGCGCAGGGAGCGATCTGGGAGCATCCCATCCCCAGCTGGGCTGAGCCCGGCGCTGGGCTGCTCGCCGGCCCAGTGGCTTTAGCTGGAGTTCACCCAGGCTCAGCCACGGTTATTGGGTCTGTAACCTGGCAGTGATTAAACTGGAATCAGAGCACAGCAGAAGGCGGCCTGAGCTCCTCCACTCCGCAAACACACCAGACCTCTCTCCCTGCTGGGGTAGCAAAAGCACATAAATAGTCCGTTTAACACTGGAAATGCAGCCAAACAGGAAGAAATTTATTCATGGCATTTTTGCAGCTTTTGTTTGGGGATCCGCAGGGGGGATTTCAGTGTAAACCTGCCTGGCTTCACTGCTGTTAACCCTTGTCTGGCGTTTGCGAGGGGAAGGGAAGAGCAGCAGAGCTCCCGGCGGGCGGCGTGGGCTCGTGTCCTGCAAACACCGGGTATCGCCAGTGTTTTATACATGCAGCTGATGAGCTGACAAAAGCAGATGAGCTGTTCACGGATGAGATGGTGACATTCATCAGAGAAGACCTAGGACCAGCGCTGTCCTAGTGCACAGGCACCAAATCCCAGCCTCTGGCCCAGGAACTGGGAGGGAAACTGTGTGCAGGGGCAGGGGCAGGTCCCGTGTGTGGGGAGCCACGACCTGCAGTGTCACACATGGGTGTCTGTTGTCTCCTCCAAACATATTTAGAGGATTAGAGAAAACCCACATCATACAAGGGGTATAAATGTTATTAAAGGAGAAGTGCATTTTTCAGCACGGGCTGCCTGAAAAGCAACGCAGCCAATAGTGCTTTAAATACCCCAGTCCAGTTATTCATAGAAAAATGCTTTTCTCCCCCCCTTTTTTCCCTGGTGTAACTGTACTCATCGTTCAGCCTTATAACCAGAACGGATGGTGGCTAGAAACCTTCCAAACAAGCCAGCACAGTCAGACACAGACGGTTAACCCACATCAATTCTCCATGGAATTTTCCTGTTGGGCCCTTTAATACACTCTTTTTGAAATTATTCAGATAAGTCAGTGCACAGGGCACTGCTGCAGGGAGGAGACTGAACCTGGAACAAAGCAGAATGAGATTTGAAATAATAAAAATACAGAAAAAACACAGAGGCAAGCTTCAGGTACACCTCAAAAATTCAAATGAGCTCATTTGCAGAGCTAAAAATTTCCCAGGGACTCAAGTTGATTCAAAGAGAAATGTATTTAATTTAAAACAACTCACTTCAGGGAGCTCTGAACTAGGATGAAACGTATTAAATAATTGATCAACCAGGGACTAAGAAAGAGGGGGGGAAAAGGGAAGAGAAAAAAGGAGGAAAAGCACCTGGCTGGTGTGCAGGGCCGGGGAGGCACCGTGGGATTTGAGATCAAGTGCCAGCCCTCCCGGGGTCAGTGACACACCAGCTGGTGACACGAGGAGTCCCAGAGCCACCCACGCTGAACCCAGGGCTCAAAGTGCCACCGTCCAAACCAGGGCACAAAGGAACCCAGGAGACCACACGTCCTGGTGCCCTCTGTTGGGGTGTGGGACCTTCAGCTCATCCCACCCCCAGGACACACACTTTTGCCCCATTTTCCTCCAGCCACACAGTCAGACTGAGCCCCCGCATCCCCCCTGGTCTCCCCTGGGCCACCCGTTTCCTTTCTGCTTTACTGGGTATTTCACAAAGTACTTGAAATACAGCAAATATGCTCAGTTCTTTCTCCTCAGCAGCTCTCGGGGCAGATTAAGACGTAGCTGGTACCATGGCACACACACCCACAATATTTCTGCAGTGGTTCGGATTTGGACGTAAAATGGAAATACATGTTTGGGATGTAACTGCTGCGTGTGCAAACAGCAATTAACATCTGCAGCCAAACGGCATAAATCCACCAGCGACGGAGTAACTGCAGTTACAGGGGGAAAATGAAAAGAAACTGCAGTTCATTTGCATTTTTTAAGAGTAATTTTGTTCAGGCTGCAGTTGTTCTGAATGAAACCGAACTTCTAAGCTGCAGGAGGCTCTGGGTGCAGTTGGGCTGCTCTGGGGAGGGAGACCCCAGCTCAGCCCAAATCAGGGACCCACCTGGGCCGGGGGGTGGGGGGGATGGTGTCCCACCTGGGCCAGCCCCAGCCACAGCCCCCAGCCCCCCCTCCAAATTACAGATAAATGCTGCTCACTGCAGAAAATGAACTGAAATTGTAGGTGTCTATGGAAAGGTGAAGCAGGGGATGGGAACAGGAAAAGGATGTATAATTTGACTGGTGTTAATTGCAGACGAGGATGGCAGCTGTTAATGAATTGGTAAAGGAACCAATAGTGTCTCTCCCACTTGTCAACTGGCCAAGAGACATCCCTGGATTTACTCTCTCCCATCTCCTCTCTTCCCATTTACTCCACTGCCCCGGATTTCTTCCTTTCGCACCTCATTAGAACCAATAAAGTATGTAAAATTGTGAAGAGATCAAACAGGATTTTGAAGGTTTTTTCCCCTGCCTGTGATCTGCCTGTGTCCATGCTGGGGATTCCCAGCAACATTTGTTTTTTCTCCGCAAAAAAGCAGCCAAAACCGGCGGAGGCTGGGACAGGAGCTGTGCTGCCTGAGCATGCACAAGCATTTTAGGTTAAAATCACACGGTTTGTTTTCTTTTCCTTTCCTAATTCTACATAAAAAGAACCCCCTTGCCTTCTTGTAATTAAGTGCCCGGGAGTATTTCAGCTCTGCGAGAGGTCTCGATTCCCCAGCAGGCGTGGGTAGCTCTCGCTGCGGGAGCGGCGCAGGGTGAGAGGGCAGAGGACGCAGTGACAGCCCCGGGGACTTCAAAACGCTTCCTGCAGCTTTGGTTTGTTTTTCATCCTGCGCGTGTGGGCAGACGTGGCACCGCTCGGCAAGTGAGCTCAGCCCTCGGGGTGTCGAGCCTGCGTTAGAAGTGCAGGATTGAAGTCAAAGTGACAAATTTAAGGAGATTATTTCTGTAAGTGTGATTGTGAATTTTCTGTCCTGTTCTTCGCGAGAACAATTTCATCCTCTCCTCACACCCGATTTCCATAGCAAGCTATTTGTCACAATTGCAACCAATTTTTTGTATGTAAATTTAATTAAAAACAGTTTTCTGTTGATTGCTGATGTTTAACCAGCTCACAGGGAGCACTTCTCTTTGTGAGAAGGAAAACAGAAGCCACCCAGGTGTTGGAAGCACCGATGTGATGAGCTGCTGTCCCCTAGCCTGAGCCCCAGGGTCTGTGTGTCACCTTCCAGGGGCTGGGGGTCACCAGGGTGGGTGATGCTGCCGAGGGGCAGTGCCAGGGGGGTGACAACAGGGCAGAGACAAGGGTGTCCTACCCCCAGAGTTTGTCTGGGGTGGGGGCACCTGGGAGTAGGCAAGTGTGGTTGCTCCACCCAGTGCTGGCAGAAGCCAGGAATTCTTAAAACAAAAACAAAGAAAAAAAAAAAAATCAAACCAAAACAAATGCAAAATCCACAAAAAAGCCCAAACCAAGAAAAAACAACAACTAAAAAGCCACCTCAAAGAGCCAGAGTCACAGAGGGCCCAGCAGAAACCTTCTCCCACTGCCCAGGGGGTCACCCTGTGCCCGCACACCCCGCTCCCTGCCCGAGCCCCAGCCATCCCACGGCACGAGCATCGGTTCCAGGGGCGCAGCCTAACGAGGGCCAGGCAGTGCCAGGGGAGGCAGTTAATTGCTTATTGCGCTTTCCTTCAGCTGGTCCCTGGCGATTTTTTCACCAATGAATAATTCAACAGCCGCTGACACATAAGTAATATCTCCTGATTTGCATTGAGCATCATTCATTAGGAAGGGGATGAAAACCTCACCCACCCACCCACCAGCACCAGGGAAAGGAACACGGCCCCTCGGGTTCCTCTGCCCAACCTGAGGGTACGGCGTGCCCAGGGAGGGCAGCCCCCTGTGGAGGGGTGTGGGGGGCCATCACCCCATCCCAGCTCCGTGACCAGTGCCACAAGGACAAGGGCCGTACATCTTGAAATCCCTTTTATTTCCAACATCAGCCTTTTGGCATTTTAAATCAGCAAGCGCTATGTAGAGCTGATAATCAGATTTACCGATGGAGCTCCTCTGTCTCCGAGACCCAACAAATCCCTTTTAATCCTTTTCTTAAACTCTTTCTTACAAGTGCTTACAACAGAGTTTATCTTTCGGCTTTGGGCTCTAATTTTGGTTTCCAAATACATTTTCTTTTCAAATCAGGCTGTAGCTGTACTCATCATTTCTAAGTGACTAAAGTGGAGCGTACTCCACACGCTTTACAAACATTCCACCCTTCTCCCAACCAACCCCCCAGCCCGTGTATGATCACAAAAAGTGCACCCCAGCCTGTGGCACCCACCTCACCTGCTGAAGGGGAGGAGAGGCACCAAACTGGCATCCAGCAGAGCTCTGCCATCACCCAAGGGTGCAGATGGGGACCCACACTGATCAGCTCAGCCTTGAACCCTGCCAAAGGAAGACATTTAAATCCTCGGGGCTGATTCCTCACCTGCAGCAGAAAGCCCATCACCCTCCCACCCATCCTGGTCCTGGGCCATCTCCCTGCTGCAGGCTGACACCAGGGAGGGTATTAGCTTAGGGATCTTCTTTTGGGAGAGACAGGTGGGTTTGTGTCATTTGACACGCTGCCAGGACAGGGACAGAGCTGTCCCATGGCTTGTCTGAGTCCTTTCTGCAGCTGAGAAGTCCCTCCAACATGGGAAAGAGCCCCACTTTGAACTTGTGGCCAACACTGATGAGACAATGCCAGCCAAGGGCAAAGGGAAGAGGGGCCTCTTGCCTTCTTGCAGAGGCTCCCCACGCCTTGGTAGTCCCCTTTGCAAGTGAAGTTACAGACAAAAATAAATCACCCACTCTGTTCTTTTTTTTTTTTTTTTTCCTNTTTTTTCCTAAGTAGCAGCTATGGTCGTTGCAACAAGTGATGAGATTGTTCTCCTGTGCACATCTCCTCATTACATCCCAACTCAGGCGCTGAGGCACCTTTTGGGATGGCTGCAAATTACATAAAAGCCCAGCCTGAGTCACACCAATTAATCTCTGCATCAGCAGCACCACTCACTGCTTTTCTGCCTCTTCTGCACGTGGTTTTCTAATCAACCAGCTCAGCCCGTTCCCATAGAAACCAAGCAGCACATCACTACAAAGCCAGGGCTTCTGGGGTTTTTTAAGTTATCATCAGACCTTTATTCTGCCCCTCAGAAGGCTGGGCTGACAGCTGGAATTGGGGACAGCCGCTGCACCTCGACCACCAGCAGCAAATGGGAAGGGCCTGTGAGTGCTCCCGTGCTCAGCACCGGGAGAGCTGGGCAGGCTGTGAAACATCATCAACGTCTGCATCTCGTGGGTCCTTTCCAGCTGGGGCTTCCTCTTTCGCATCTGCTGCCACAAGCCTTGGTTTCTTCTCTGGTTGAGGTGTGCTCCTAAACGAGGGCTTCAGCTGGTGCTGAGGGTCACTGAGCCCTCGCCTTCCTCTGGGGAAGCAGCAGCAGCGCCGTGAGTGTGATTTGTGAGGGTAATTCAGCTTCCCTGCTGCCCACCTGGACCACTCCTCCCCAAAGCCAGGAGCATCCCGTGGGGAGGGCCTGGACCAGCAGCAGCAGATGCAGCAGCTCATGCAGCAGCTCCCCAGAGCTGTGGGTGCCAGAGGGCTGTGGGGAAAGGAGGTGATTGTCCCTTGCCAAGCCCTTTCTGGAGGGGAAATTGAGTTCAAGGCCTCCAGTTTGGGTGCACATCCCTTGGGAGGAACTCTCAGGAGGGAGTGTATTTAAAGATGCTTCTGGAAAAGCCCTCTCCTCACACGCTTTGGGCTGGGGCACAGAGACCTGGGGTCCTGGGGGAGTCCCAGGGGGTCCCTCTGCAAGGAGCCAGGCAGAGCTGCCTGAGGATCCTGCTCCACTGGGGAGAGCAGCAGAAACCAGCGAGTCTCCACCACATCTGAGGGAAACCTTAGACATTTTGCCTGGAGTTTTGTTTTTCCATCAAAAGCTGCTAATGTAAACATTTACCAGCAACTATTCACATTCTATTAGTGACAGGCCTTTGTGCAGGCTGTGTTTCTCAGGGAAATACTTTAAAAGTCTGCTTGATGTATTCAAATCCTCTCCAATGTATTCATTTAATTTGCCTTTTTTTTTTTGCAGGCGTGAAACTCCTGCACATATGGCTGTGCTTATGCAACTAGTTGATTAGATTTTACATTTCCATGTGTAATTTATGGTAAATTGCCCACAGATTCATTAAAACCCCCCATCCTTTAAATATGTCCTGAATAATCTCTTCCATGCGTTTTATATAGAACAAAACCGGGGTGATTCTGTATTCTAAAGGGACACCTACTGATAAGAACACGTTGCATTTGTGGCAGTTTAAATGCAGGATATAGAAAATGTCTGTCTTGCTGGGATTTTAGAGCCCCACTAAAACGTATTTCAAGGAAATCAGTCAGGACTGAGTCAATGTACAAGAACTGCTTTAATAAATCTGAATAGAGGTGTCAGGCTCTAAGTGAATTGCACATTAAATAAAATCAGATTCTTCATCGAATGTATTGATTATCATCATTAAGAGAGTATTTGTTACATGTTTGAGCAGGGGACTGGCAGCAATAACAGCCTCACCCAGCCCACGGCTGCAGCAGCATCGACCCCTTGTCCCCTGGAAATTCCCTGAAGCCTTTGTCCTTTGGGACAGATTTTCCATAAGTACGTATTCTCCCCCAAAAGCTGTTCTCCACGTGGGGATTTGATGCACACCAAGCTGTTGCAACGTCTGATTTATAAGGCATATAAAATTTCTGACTGAAAAAAAAAATGTGATGAATTTCTCAGGTGTCTCCCTGATTTATTGACCGTGTGGCAATTTATAAGTCATGTCAGCAACTTCATAAGTAACATAATTAATTCTGAAGTTATCCCCAAGTTATCTAAGCCCTGTGTCACTGATGAATACGTGATGGGTCTGAGTTATAGGCTGGCTCTGAACTATGACTGACTCCGAAATAAGTCACAAAGCTGAGTCATAAATCACCAGAGATGGATCTGGGTACGGTGCTGAGTCGCAAGTGCCTCGTCGGATCACACCCCCCGATTTACGGGCGGGTGAGGTGGTGTCTGCATTGTCTCACGCTTTGGGAAAACGCCGGGGTGTAAATCTGGGGTGGTGCTGCCCTCGGGGGCAGGAGCCTGTCGGTCAGACCCCCAGCAGGATCCTCAGTTGCTGGAGCAGCTCCGGCAGGGACTGAGCAGGGCACTGAGGAGCCCAAAGGCTGCCCAGATGCTGTGGGTGCCCCTGACCCCAGGGGTCCCTGACCTCCCATCACCTGTGGGCAGAATCCACCTGTCCTCATCAAAGCTGCTCCATCCACCCACCGGAGCACTGTGATGGGTACAGAAGGGACGGTGCTGGTGGGGAACGGAGACATCCCCAGCAGGTCCCCAGGGGAGGAATGAGGATGGAAGGTGACACCAAGGGCAGGCACAGGCTCTTCTACTCACCAGCAGGGGTGGTGGCAGCACCCACTGTCCCCATCCCGCCTGGCTGCCCTTTTGAAGTAGAAAAGGTTGCCTGGGTCTCCTGATTTGCCCATTATTGATGGGATCCGACCCCAACAACAAACCCCGGGGCTCCAGCAGGGTGGATGCTCTCAGGAAACCATCCTGGGTGGGTGAACACACCGAGCTCACGGCTTCCCGTGGGGCTCAGCCTCTGCCTGCCCCACAGAGGAGCCGCAGCCAACGTCCCTCCTGTCTCCCTCTCGCTCTCCTCCTGGGGCACCGACTGCAGCGAGCCTGGCTGGCACGGCCAGATATCGTAGGTTATTAATTAAGATGTCATTTACAGGCCCACTGGGTGACCTTAATTAAACTGTAAAACGGCAAACACTAATAAGAAAGATGATATCCCTGTGGGTGGCGAATCAAGTACATTAACCTCCTGGCGAGGAAGCTTTCCTTCATCTGACGGGGATGAGATCTCCCAGCTTGCTGCAAGGGCTAAGCCTGGTGGCCCTGGTGTCACCGGTGGTGGGATGTTCCCCTGTTCTGGGACACCTTCCTCCTGCACCCACAGCATGGTGCAGCCACTGTTCCTCCTCCGGAGCAGGACGGGAAACTTCTGCAGACTCCAAGCTGGCAAAGGGATGGTCCTTGAGTTTCCTCCAGAGCATCTTCCTCTGAAGGACATCAAGATGGGGTTCCCTTCTCCTTTGGAGGACCTTCTCCTCTTGCTGTTTAGCTGGTGCTCACCACGGGCTGAGATGGGGATCGCTGAGCCCGCAGCAGCGCTCTGTGTGTGTGCTCGGAGCTTTTCTGTTTGCTTTCCCTCTCGTGCATAACTCAGCTGCTGTTACACGAAACGCTTATTTCATACTCCTGGGAGGTGAGGGAGATGCTATGGGAGACACATTTACATTTGTAAACTGCAATCAAAACTAATTAAAACCAGCACAAATACTGATTAATAGAAGAGGGAACCTGGTGCCAAGTCCCATGGCCCCACCCCAAGTAACAGTGGCTGATTTTTCAAGAGGCAGATTTGCTTGTTCTCTCTCATTCCCAACATCTGGTGGGACATGGCCTGGTCCCAGCTGGACTGGAAGTGATGCTGGGGAGAGCATCCAAGGGCTGGAGCTCGTTATGCCTGAAACATGGCTTTTCTTTAGCAGCTCCCCACCAAGGCAAGCTCTGACCCCATTCACGTTATGCATTAGGACACTGCCTTCAGTTTAGTTCATTAAAGCTGAATTTATTCTGGCAAAGCAGTTAAAATAGCCATCTCTAGTCCTGCCACCTTTAAGCCCCCCCATTCCCGGTGCACCGTCTCCCGTTGCTGGCCACAGGCTGCCCAGTGGAGGTCCCGGGCAGAGGAGGTGCCAACAGGAGTGAGTCAGAGGCACAGAAATAGCTCCCACCGGTAAAAGCTGCCACCCCAGCACCTTGTCAGCAGCCAGAAAAACCCTTTGCACATGAAGCTGGTGAGAAAACTGCCAAGGGCAGGGCTTGCTAAACACGCAGCCCGGAGAGGGGAGCACTGAGGGGAACTGGAGGGAAAGGGTTCTGCGTGGAGCAAAAGCCCCTCTGTTCAAAGAGCCAGTTACAGGTTACGGTGGAGAGAAAACAAGCAGAACCGCTGGATGGGGTCTGAGTGATGGGTGTCTCCAGGAACAGAGATGGCAATGTCTGGAAGCAGTAACTGCAGCACCAACCGTCAGCTCTGTCTTGGAGGAAACGGACTCATCTGTCACAGCATCCTCCTGCCCGCGCTGGGCACGGGGGGCTGTGCCCTTCCCACCTAATGGGGGGACCCAGGGCAAACCCAGGGGAGCACAGCAGGGACAGAGGCACTGGGACAGTCCTCAGTGTCCCCTCCCCATCCCAGGCCACCACCACAGACCTTCAGCTCAGTCTGTGGGTTCTTGCTGCTCCCAGGTCACTGCCAGGAGGGCACTGGGCTGGGGTGGACTCAGACGAGGGGTTAATGTCCATGAAGTGGCCGTTATTGCACCGGCTGGTGTGGCTTCCCCCCTGCAATGAGCCATTCCCGGGACAGTGCCTGGCAGTCGCTATTTCCAAATCACAGGTTTTTCACGGTAGAAGGCTATTTTCCCCAGGCAGCCAGCAGGGATTTCATTGTTTAAATAGTGTGAAATCCTTCTTTATGAGGCCACTTGCCTTCTGGTCTACAAGAATGGCCTTTTGCAGCATCCAACGCTCCCTGTTATCCCCCGTGCTATTTGCTGGGGAGACAGCCTGTCCACCCGGGCCCCGTGTCCTGCCCCGCAGCTGCTGATGGCTGAGGATTTGAAGATGAAATGACGGCTGCTGCAGGCGAGGAGCGTCAGGCACCGCATCCACAGGTGGTTAATCTTCCAGCTCCTTGCAAAGGATTTGAAGAGCGTTTCCTACTGGAAACGGGAGGTTTGCTCTGCTTATGCCTCCTTAGGCTTGTGATTCAAAGGGGAGGTGGGGAAGCCAAAACCAAATATTAATCAGACCCTGCAGAGCCCCCACACGTCCCTCTTCCCAGGAGCAGCATCAGTCTGGAGAGAGCCAGAGACAGGTCTGACAGGGTCTCCCCGTTCCAGGGCAGGGGGGCGAGCGTTGCCTGGGGAGATCCTCAGCCCCAGCCAGTGTCACCTCCCGTGGGGAATACACAGACCTCGGTCGGGCTGGGGGGTCAGACACCCCGTGGCCACGGCACCAGCTCAGTTGTCTCTGTGACTGCACAGAGCTGATATCTCCCCCTTTCAGCTCAACTTATTAACCCACTGTTCCTTTCAAACGAAATATCACATGGCTTAATTATTTTTTTTGGCTAACCGTTTGCAAATGCCATCAATTACTGAGAACATGACACCGCTGCCTTTTGCGAGGCACTGGAATCAGACTCCCTGTCACCCTCTGACAGGAGCATCGTAAAACTGCATTAATCAAATTGTATATCAGTCACAAAAATTGAGGGGTAATTTGTCAAAGTCACAGCCGTGCTCAATAACCGTTTGGAGATGACTAAGTAATTAATCAATAACGCATTCTCACCTTTTCATTTCCCTTGGTTTCTGTGACTTGCACAGTGGAATGACTGGAAAATAACAGACTGTGTTTTCCAGTGGTGCTACAGACAGCTGTGGGTGTTTGCTGGGGAGATGATTCAGCCCAGTCAGGCTCCTTCCTGCTCTCCTGGACATAGAATCACAGAACGGTTTGGGTTGGGAGGGACCTTAAAGCCCCTCCCAGTGCCACCCCCTGCCCTGGGCAGGGACACCTCCCACCAGCCCAGGTTGCTCCAAGCCCCCTCCAGCCTGGCCTTGAACCCCTCCAGGGATAGCGCAGCCGCAGCTTCTCTGGGCAACCTGGGCCAGGGTCTCACCACCCTCACAGTGAAGAATTTCTTCCTGAAAAGACAGAACAAAGAGTGTTCACAGAACTTGTGCCAGCTGGCGGCACGAGGACAGAAAGCATTGCTGGGGGCTTGTATTTCCAACCAGTCGCCTGGGGGGATCCTGCCCAAACCAGTGGATCACCACTGAGCTGGACACAAGCTCTAATCCCAGTTCCACCAGGTTTTTGACCTCACCCTGTAATCTAAATAACTGCTTATCAGAGATGCTGCTAATTTACCCTAAATTCTCTTCCTTAATGTTCTTGAAATAACATCCTCTCTAATGCAATCCAAGGGTAACTCATCAGTGTAATGAAAAAATTTCCCTATGAGACTGAGCTGCTACTTCTTGAATGCCCTGAGAGTAATAATTTGGTTAATAAAACGGTCAGATTTGCAGTACTGAAGGGCTTTTCAACTCAGAATCAATCACTTTACATCTATTACTCACCGCCGGATTCACCCAATGCATTGTTGAACTCATTGAAAACGGTGTTAGTAATATTAAGTAATTAGTAAGATTAATGCTGTCACAGAGCTATAACCTGGGCAGAATCCAGACTGATTAGAGTTAATTATCTTCTACCTGCTTAAATAATTTATACACTGTTGTACCCACTATGTGAGGGCAGAAAACACAGAAGAAAGATTCCCTCCTCACACGAGGGGCTGAGGCACCAGTGCCGGCTGGAGGGTGCTCCAGAAAAACACCCCTGGCCCGGGGGTGCCTCTGCCACTGCATCATCCTCCTCCTCCCCCAGGTCAGGTCACCCTGCACATCCAGCCCCCACCAGCACAGGCCCCTCTGCCCATCACCTGTCCTGGTTCTCACCCTCCTCTGCTCCTGCCCACCCAGAACCTTCCCACCCAAAATATTCCCACCCCACTCGCCACTGCCACGCGCTGTTTGGCCCCAAGGGCTGATGCAATGACTTATGCACGATCCCGGCTTCCTAATCAAAATTTCATTATTATAAATGATTGCAAAAGTTTTCATATTCTACATTTTGTCTTTGCAGAGAATTCTAAACACCCTTTAATTTTGTCCCTTGGTGCTGGTGTGTGTAGTAATCCCACTGATCCATATTCATATCTCCCAGCCTTGCAGCTGCTGCAAAGACTTCACAACTCGTGGAATCATTTTCGTAAAGAACTGAGCACCCACAATATTTATTATTGTTATTAATGCAACACGATTTCAGCCCCTTTAATAATCACAGGACACGATTCCCGGTGTATTTAAATAATTAATTGACCCACAGCTCGCTAATATGATTGCATCCCCAAGTATGTAATTGGATCGTTACCTGATCCTGGCTCCGTGCTGTGTATCACGTTACCAATAAATCAATGATGTATCTCCCTGCCCACAGAACCTCTCCTGGAGTGACTTGGAGCACCAGGCTGGTCCAGCTCAGGGGTCCCTGAAGGAGAAGGTGACAGCGAGGGAGGTGGCTGGTCCGACTCCATGGGACCTGGGGCACAGCCAGCTCCCCGAGCCCCTGGGCAAGGCGAGGCCAGAGAAGAGAACATCATTAGGAGGCAATGGAGCATGTGCTGATTTGTGCATGATTTCAGTTCAGGGGCATTTATTAGGGATGTCCAGCTGATTCATAGTCAGGTCAATCTGCTAATATTATATTAACCTCTGTCGCCACTGATGTGCAGGGAAAAATCCCAGCCACGCTTTGCGGGGATGCTGAGTTCCACCCAAGGCATCTCCTGACCACGCTGGGCACACTGCTGGCTGGGACCACCCCTGGCTGCCACCACCCAGCCTGTCCCCTGTCCCCTGAGCGATGCCAGCGCTTCTCCCAGTGCCCAGAACATGGGGACACGGGACAGCAGATAGCTGGAGCGCCCTGGGTGCCCTGCCCAGGCTGGTGCTTCACCCCTAAAACAGCGTTTCCCAAGCACTGGAGCTGCAGCAAGTGGCCAGAATCACGGAGGTGATGATCCCTGGAGAGAGGGACCCTCTGAGAAGATGGGGAGCAAAGCACCGAGTGGTGCCATGGCCAAGCAGCACAGCCCATGGGCACCAGTCCTGACAGCAGAGAATTGTCCCCCCACCCAGAGACAGGCAGCAGGGGATGCTGAACGGCCCAGGAGAGCGAGTGCCTCATCACAGATTGAATCTCCTGCAAACATCAACAAAATCAGATGCATATTTTCATTTTTACCTATTTGACCCATTAACTAACCACAAAATTTCTCAGTAATCCCCAGCAGATGAGCATCAAAGAGAAGACCTATGGTCCTGGCTAATCCCTTTATTCTGAAGTAATGCTACAGAAATCAAATACCAGCAGTAAGTCGGGAGATTAACAAGAAGCTGGGAAATGCACAAATTAAATTGCAATCATCTCCCTCGCTGCTTCGCCCCAGCCAATGGCACCGTCCCTACCCCGGCCGCCGTGGCCTCCCCGGCAGGAAAAGGAGGTTAGAAATCACTTTATAGAAATGAGACTCCTCTTTAATCCCCGATGCAGTCAATAAGCAGAGCCTGCCCAGAACCAGCCCGTGCCCACACAACCCCCTGTCCCCTGTGTGCCTTTTGCCAGGGGAGAGGAGAGCATCCAGCTTTACTGAACGTGTCGGGATCAATCCGGGAGATCCAAGGGACAAGGGCTACCAGGACATGGTTGGGGTCTCCCAAGCAGGTGGTAGCAAGGGCCACTGTCCCCAGGGATCCTCCTGGGCACAGCAGGAGCCAGGCTGGCAGCAGCGGGGCCAGGTCTGAGGTGACCCCCAGCACCGTGGCCTGCGCCCTGACTCTGCTTTTATTGCACACCAACATCCCAATGAATATTTTACTCACTCCCTTAAGAACATCTCCACAAATGCAGGTTTTAATAAAACATGAGGACGCGTTTTTGGCAGAGCCACCAAATGCTTCAAACAGCCCCATCATAGCAAACACTGTGCAGTTGTATTTTTATCTCGGTGACTAATGGAGTCCCGCCGTGTGCCAGGTGATGGGGAAGGTGCCCTCGGCCCCGTGTTCCCTCGTCCTGGCAGCAGGCTCAGTGCCAGGGGGATGGGGCAGCACCTGTGCCTGCTGGAGCCATTCACTTCACCCCCTGCAGCCCCTCCGTCAGACAGGGATGTGTCTGCTTACAAGCACGACAGAGAGAGGAAAAAACCTGCATGGAGTTTTAGTGAAAGGTATTCACAAACTAGAAAAACACTGACCCACATGCCCCGGGCACACACACACACACACACACACACCCCCACAGGCTGCCCTGGACCCGCTGCTGGGATCACACCAGCTGGACACGGTAGACTGCTTCCCACCCGAGAAGCCAGTTCTCTTTTTCTACCTTCCTAAATACAGCACAGGAGCTCCACGGTAGTTTTTTTTCCCCACGGTAGTTTTTTTTTGCTGAGTCTAGCAAAAATCCTGCTGCTCCTGGAAAAGGCAGAACTGTTCCTTGTCCTTGTTTGGATCCATCGCAGCAGCAGCAGCAAGTGGCCAGAGCGGAGCAGACGGAGCGGGAGGACGGAGGGGGCAGAGGTTGCCTCTGCCTCTTCCTGCTGGAGCCAACAGGAGCCAATTAAGTCTGAGAGGAGGAAATTTAAAGCCGGTGAAAGAAAACATTCCTCCAGCCCCAGACTGTGGCTGCAAGAGGCCACGGAATGTAAGTCCTCAGCGAGGTGACGTAGGAGCCACACTGGCAGAAGTGACAGGGGTGGCACTAATTACAGCAGCAACACCTCAGGAAGGCAAAGGGGATTTGATGGGGGCACAGAGCGGCCCTGGCCAGCTCACACCGCGGGTGGGTGAGAGAAAGGGCACCAAGGACTCGGCTCTGGGGACATCAGCTTCTCTGTGGTGACACAGGGCTGGCAGCACAGCGGTCCCCGCTCAGACAAGGTGAGGTCCCTGCCAGCAGCATCCCCCCCAAAAGCTCCTGCTCCAGAACGGCTTTGCCTGACTGCTGACAGGTGGCACTGATTTACAAAGCAGAAATAAATGAGTCTGCTCTGCAATTTCACCTAATTTTGCCTCCCATTCCAATTTGCCATCTTTCAGCGTAATGCTGGGTGGTTAATTATGTTTCCATCTTATTGCTCAGATAACACCCCGCCTTGTGCTGCGCATCGTGGCTGTTCAAAGGGTTTCATTTTACCTTTCATTTCACCTCCCAGCACAGCTCTAAATTTAGTCAGCTTGTAATTTTGGGGTATTTTATACATTATGCCTTTATTATTGTGAAGTAAAATGGAATCCTTGTCTTTTAATTCACTCTCTAATAATTCTCCACCAAGCCTTAATACAAAAGGCTTTTTTTTTTCTTAACACTAATTGAATGGGGTGTAATTATAATACCTGGGGAAATGATATGGAAAGTACCTTAACTGTGACAGTTTCCTCTGACTAATCACCCCTCCAGCGACTCGCAAGCCTTGGCTGCACAAGTTCCCCACCAGTTACTGCACTAATGGGGCGGGACCAGGCTGAGGGGGACCTGGGCATGTGCTGCCCCTGGGCTGGGATCCCCGGGTCTGCAGGGGCCCCTCTGCCCTCCAGGGACCACCATGGTCACATGTGGAGAGGAGGGGATGGGGAGTGGGAAGCAGCCGGGGTCACAGGGCTGGCATCCAGCTGAGGGACCAGACACAGCATCACACACAACCCTGACCACAGGAGCAGGCGCCTGGCAGCCACAAAGGAGAGACATTCCCATCTCCATCACCCGCTTCCTCGGCTTAATGCTCCGACTGGAGACGTTCTGCTTGGCCTTGGAAAGCCTTGGAAATACAAGAAGTGAGCGCAAGGGAGGAGTGCCAGGAGCCACAGCAGGAGCATCCTTCCCTGGCTCCCCCTGAGAGCTGGGAGATAGCCCCAGCACTGCCGCCGGCTGCAGCACTTCCCTCGGAAAAGCATTTCCCTGCCAGGGGGGAGCAGTAATTTTCCCTGTTTGTGTGCTCTGGGTACAGCACAGGCGAGGTCAGCGCTCAGTGGAGACAGCACGGGGCTATTTCCTCACTAAACCCTGTGTTGCAGTAAGTGAAAAATCAGCGTTACGGGCGGCTGTTATGCAGACAATAAAATGTTTTTCCATCACTGCAGGTGCCAAGCTCAACACTTCTGCAGAGCGGATCCTCCACGCGATGAGCTGACTACAAACACACTTGGCCAAGCAGGGATGCTCCCAGCAGCAGCCCAGGATTTGTTAGGAGAAATAGCAGATTTCCACCCTGCCTTTGTCAGTGGGGGCTCCTGGTGCGGGGCAGGCCCCCCAGGAAGGGTCTGCAGACACAGAGCGGCCCCGGGGAGGGATGGCAGCTGTGGGGACACTGCCCTGCAGCAGGGGGAGAAGGGATGGGACAGGGGAAGCTCCCAGCAAATCATCCTGGAGAAATTAATGCACATTGCTCTAGGAGAATTACAGCTAATTAGCCCTTGCTGGCCAGGACAGGTTCTCAGGTGGGTTTCGGCTGAGCCAAGAGGCACAAGGGACCCTGCTCACCCCAGCATCACCTGAGAGCAGCGTTAATTATCCATGCGGTGAACAGCACTCCATAAATGAGCTTGAGCAGCTGTTTGTTCCAGCCTGGCAGCTCTGTCCCTTGTCCCTCGCTCTGGCCCAGAGTGGGACACCAGTTGTCCCATCCCATCCCCTGCCCTCCACCTCCCTCCTCGCAAGCGCTGCCACATGCTCAGGGACAAGTCCCGCCCTTCCTCTGTGAGGACAGATCCTTTATTTTTTCAGTGCTGAGGAATCTCTTGCTGATTATTCTGTTTCTTTCTATTTTTCTCGCTCCATTTGCTGTTTTTAACTGATAAGATGTCCCTCCAGATACGGCTCTGTATGGGGAAAGGTACAGAAAACTGATGGTGATTTTTTTTCCTCTATCTTTTGCCCATCAGCCTTTTCTCCCCAGGGAAGGAGGCTCCTGCTGTGCATTCCTTCTCCTGATAACTTGTGGCCCAGGCTCCTCTCACTCCTTTGATGAAGGAAAGCCATCTCAAGGGTATTTTCAGTCACTCAGCTGTCCCAGGCTCAGGACAGCCAGGGCTGTCCCATCAGGAGCTCAGTGATGTCCCACGGGGTCAGGGATGTGCCCACCAGAGCTGAGAAGGCTGTCATCGCTCAGATCTCAGTGTGTGGAAACAGAGAGACAGGGGCAGACTCAGCCCTGAGGCAACAGCCGTGAAACCGAGAGGAAAATCAGCCCGTTGAGCATTGCCCAAACCATCCCTCTGCAGTTCGGCTGAATGAGAGAGGATGATTTTTAACGCAATGTGTAATTAGAGAGTGTAAGGCAGCCACGAGATTTTATTGAGCCAGAGAATTAGGCAGTGGCGTGAGAAATGAGAGCAGGTTGGGTTTGGAAACATCTGGGGCAGAGACCCCAGCCCCCTCCACCCTTTGGCTGCCGAATGAAACGACCCTTTGCAGAGATTAAAATGGATTTATTATTTCCCAGTGGGTATTTACACCACATCTGGAGCAGGTGTTACGTACCCTGGTACAAAAACGCCTGAACAAGTCCCCCAGGTTGCAACAGGAGCAGGAGGGCAGGGGGCTGCCCACACACCAGCACCCCCAAACCCACGCTGGCCCCCCCTGAGCCACCACGTCCCCCCACATGGGGTGGGGGTGCCACGAGGGGTTGGCCCTGCTCCCCCCAGTGATGCTCCTGCTCTGGACAAGCGCAGCCTCCGGGGTCCCCAGCCCCACCGATGTTGGAGCACAGGGTCCTGGAGAAGGTCACAGGCTCATGGCCAGGAGATGGTATGTTTTTCTTTATTTTTAATTAATGCAGTGGAGCCTGGCTGGGGCTGGGTCTCTGCCTGGGCATCTGCACAGGGTTGGGCACGTCAGCGCGCAGAGGGGCTTCCTGAAATTCGGTTGCAAACACAAGCAGTAACTCGGTGCCTGGGACTCGCACGGCAGAGAACAGATATTAAACTCGCAGCCTGATTAATGCAATATCCAAGGAAGGAGAAACCAGCAGCATGCTCCATGGAGACATTCCACCATCTCCGGGCGCTGACGGGGTGTTGGATGCCCCCGGCCATCTCACCACATCTGGCACAGCTGGTCGCAGCAGCCAGGTCCCAGGGCAGGGAAAGAACATCGCTCCCGGGGTCTGAGCAGCCCCTTGGGTGACATGAGGTTGGGTTTGGAGCTCAGTGCCTGCTCCTGGGAACCCACTGGGCCAGGGACCACGAGCCAAACAGGGTTTCACACAGCTGCTGACCTCCCAGCTCCTGACGGCGATCCTGATTCAACATCCTGGGAGACGGGGAAAAGCAACTTGCAGCGATGATTTCAGCTGTTTCAGAATAAAGCCCATTGTGGGGGACCATTGTCTGTTTGTCTCAACAGCTCTTATGCGACTGGAGTGTTTCATTTAAGAGGATGGGAAAATGAGCCCATCTCTCGGGGTCGGTGAGTGTGTCCGCAGGGGAGGAGGGGACCGAGAAGTGGCAGGAGTCTCACAGCAGCACTGGGATCCCATTCTTGCAGCCTCAGGGAAGCGGGGTCTCAGCGGATGCTCCAAATCTGGTACCTGGCAGGATCCCACCAGCAGGTGCAGGATGTGTGACGGCAGCCCTGGAGCATCCCTCCTGCACAGACACGTCCCAGCTGTGCCACGTCCTGCTGCTCCTGGCTCTGCAGAGCTCCAGGGCCCGCGGTGAGCCCGGTCAGTCGCCTCCAAGCCACACAGGGGCTACCGTGTCACCTGTGGGCAGAGGAGAGGAGTGGGCAGGAGCCTGATCATGGGAATGCTGAGCTGCTCGCAGCTGGTGAGTTACCCAACACATCCACTCATTTCCCCGACAGCAAGCAGCCCCAGGAGATGCAAACGTGATTTGCTCTTCACATTTAATGGGGTGGTCCTTCCAAAATTCAGCTTATGGTGGCTTGTGAACCCCATGCTCTGGCTACAGCATCCCCTGGGGGGTCTGGGGCAAATCCTAATGGGGCACCCAAAAGCCTTTTGAAAACACAGGTCTGCATTTCCACAACGCAGCTTCCCCGTGGGGAGGGCGAGGGACCCAAAAGGGGTGCCAGGAGCACGGCCATGGAGGTGGGGGCTGCTGGATGAGGGAGGAGAGGAGAAGCCCTGGGGTCCTGCAGATGGGGAGGGTCTCCAGCAAGAGCCCAGGACAGCAATCCCAGAGCAGAGGCTTTGGGCTACATGAGCAGCCGGGGGAAAAACAAACAAACAAACAGTACTAAGATGGGAAAAAGAAGATGAGCAGACCCTGGAGCTGCAGTTACTGGTGAGTGATGGTCGCCCAGGGCCAGAGGAACCTTCTTGGGCGTCTGAGCATGAAAGTGCTTTCAGTGCACAAAAATAATAGCAATAATGAAAAACATCCCAACATGACTTAATATGATAATTTTATGGCGGGGATGTGGGGTGAGAAAAACTAAAGCATAATGAATAATTACGCTCAACAGTATGAACAATGATTACAAAATTATACAACTGATTAACCATGGCATATATGTAATTACTAATGAGTTTGATAAAATTTTAATTATACCTTGTTCTTTGGGGCATTCAGCAAGCCATGAAAATAATAATCATGTAGCACTGTGCCACAGATGATTGCCTTAGAAGGGAGAGCAGTGATGGCTTCAGGGCCGTGTCGCTTGGCCAGGACAAGGAGATGCCGGGGAGCAGCCAGGAGGGGCCAGCAGCCCCGGGCTGGGAATGTCTCCAGCACATCTGATCGTGGGCTGAGCCACACAACACCCTCCTCACCACGGGAGTTATTGATCAGCAAAGCTGTGGGACCCACATGGGGTTTGTGCCACCCCCGCTGGCCCCTCCAGCACCAGTGACAACAGCCCAGCCCGGTCCCTCTGCTCTGCTTCAGTGTGGCCATAACAAAGGGGACATGCCCTAGAGATGTCAAGGGACCTTCTGGGGATGCTCTGCTTGCCCCAGGCTGGGGACAGGCCAGCAGGTCCCTCCCAGCCCCCTGCCAGGGGACGTACCTTGGTTGTCTTCACTTTGTTGCCGCTGCTGCAGCTCCAGCCCGAGAGGTCGGGCAGCACCTTGCACTCCTCCCCGGCGAGGCAGGGCTCCATCTGGCACCACCACTTCTGCAGCACGATGGAGGCTGGGGGAGAGATGGCAGGAGATGCAGCCCCTCTCTGCAACCCCGCTGAGGAGCTGCTTGCTGCCTGCCCGCCCTCATTTGTCCCCCACCTGCCCCCAGAGTGCCCGCTTTCTCTGCTTGCCCTGGGGAAAAAGACTAAGGACAGCCCTGGCCGCACTCCCAATGAGAGCAGGGAGATCTGTGCTGCTCCCTGACCTGCTGCAGGCTCCTCCTGTGGAGGGAAACAGGACCATTCACCACTTGACCTTGTCAGGCTCTTCTAACTGACACCTCCAACCCGGGTACCCAGAGTGGGCTCCCCTGCCTTTGGGAAAGACACACCGGCAGCCTGGGACAACAAAAGCCCTCCCTGACAATCCATCCTGGATTTCCTGGTGGTGCACACAGCCTCTGTTAACCCTGGGGGCACAGAGACCCCCCACCAGCTGGATGGAGGGAGAAGATGCTGTTGGGGGTTGCAGGGGATGCAGTTTGTGGGTGTGGGTACTCACCATCCACACAGGAGGGGGCTGCCCGTGTCGTCCCCGCCACCTGCCCCGGGAAGCAGGAGCATTTCACTGTCTGGGAGCGCTCCTCGATCTTGTTCTTATTGCAGCACCTGTGAGCTGCAATGACCTCGCACGTGCCGGGCTCCACATGCACTGCGGGGGGAGAAACAGCCACCGTCACCCATGGCCGTGCTCCCGAGCCCCCAGCCCACCTCCTGCCCCCTGGCAGAGCTGCCAGTGTGTGCCCTCCTGCATCCGAGCTCTTCGTACTCCAAAAAGCTCTTACACTCGTCCTGCCCAGCAAAATCAATGGTCCCTTGCCACAGCCAAGAGCTTTAGTGAACCAAACTAGCACATTAGTTAATTGCAGGAGCAGCCCCATGAATGGGACCAGGGATGGCTGATGTCTCCCCAGCATCCCCAGAAGCGCTCCCGTGGTCCCCGGGTGGAAGCAGCCCGTCCCCCCAGCACACACCGCCTGCCTTCCAGCAGCTTTTGGAAAGCAGCCACTTCACCTCCTCAAACGACAGCTCAGAGAAATGGGATCTCTCCCCCGGCGCCGGGCGAATCCCTCTGCCTTGCAGCAGCGTTTTCACACACATCCCTGCTGAGAAATGTTCATCCAAGTGCTTGTGCCAGGCGGGCACCGCTGTGCCAACCTCCAGCCCTTGTCCCTCTCCTGTTCCCACCACCCACGAGCACCAGCTGGGAGACAAAAGGAGTCACCCCAGGACCTGCTCTCCAGCAATGCCACCACCTCAGGGACAGAGCAGAGACACAGGCTGCCCTGCAGAAAGGCCATGTCCTAAAGGGGAGGTGGGCAGTGACAACACAGCTCATCCCTCCCAGCCCGCGCAGCCCTGTGCCCTGCACCCACTGGTACAGGGGCAGGAGGGGCTGTGCAATTACCACGGCTTTAATTTGGTTTTATTTATTGTTATTTCATGGTCATTTTCTTCTAATGAACCATCACTTTCATTTCCGCCCACAATAATTACCTATCCTGGAAGTGTTCTGTAATAGCATCCCTGGCTATAAATTTTATATTCCCTTTTAAATGCCACCATAATTCAGCTGTAATGATAATTTTAATTCCTTTTGTATGGCAGGACCAGCAGAATTTGGTGAAAGTGAGAAGGAAAGCAACCCATTACACAGCAAACGTGGCTGTTTTCAGGGTTAATGGGATTTCTCAAATAATCTAAGGAACAGGCAGGGGTCCGTGGCTCCAGCTGAGCACGAGCCCAGGCTCCCACCACGCTCTGCTCCAGGACCATGAGGAGTCACTTGCCCACCTCATGTACCCCAACACAGCCCCCTTGTCACCCACGTTGAGCGCTCGCATGATGTTTGTGGTTTTGGCTGTTTTTTATGGAAGTCTCCCCACAAAGCTTCATTAGCAGAGCTTTCCTGGGAGGAAGGGCCAGACGACCCCTCTGCTCCCTCTCGCTTCTGCTCTCCAGCTTCTCATTTTCAGCTAATTTGAAAAGGTTCAGCCAAGGGAAAGCCAGGCAGGACTGAGAAATCGCTCATTACAGCCGTGCAATAAGAGTTCGCTAACACGCCAAAGCCCTTTTAATTTGCTCAAAAAGGTGCAGCACAGAGATAAAGAGGAATCTGCCCCTCCTCTGCCTGCCCACAGCTGAGCACAGCGCCAGCGCGGGGCCAGACCCACACCTTCCAGCCTGTGTCACCCACCGTGTCCCTGCCCGTCACACCAGGGACCCCGACCATCCAGGCAGACGCAAGGAAGGTGCTCCCACCAGGACAGATGGACACGATCCATCTCCAGCTCACACCTCACCCCCAGCCCTATCCACCCAGGGAAAGTAAAACCCACGGCAGAGAAGGAATGCCCCCAGACCCATGGCTGACCAGAGGTGCCCTCTGCCACAGAACGCTGCTGTGTGCTCCAGCCCTGTGGGACACAGCCCGGGGCTGCAATTAGAGGAGCCGTGGCTGGGGCGCAGGGAGAGCTGCTGCGAGCCTCAGAAGAGAAAGGTTCAGAAAGCCTTTGTTTCCCTTCAAAAGCCAACAGCTTTCCTTGGAGCCGGCCAGAGCTGACAGCGGGGTCAGGCAGCAAACGGCCGTGCTGGGGGGGGCTGCCTCTGCCCCCAGCAGCATCACCCACGGCCAGGCTGCTCCCAGCTCACTGCTCCTGCTCCAGCATCCAAACCATCAACAGCCCAAAGATAAACCCAGGCACCAGGGAGGCACCAGCCCCCCCTCAGGGACAAGCCAGCCCTGCAGCAAGGGCGGGGGGCAGCACGGAACCCCAGGACTGGGCCCTTTTTTGGGTCATGAAATACTTTCATCTGCCTCAAGGTCTTGGGAGCATCCCATATGCTGCCCTGGGACTCTGACACTGGAAACTTGCCCCAGGCACTTCTCTGCTGCACAGACCCCTCCAGGCAGCGAGTGTCACCTCCCTAAGGGACATCTCCCAGCGGAGCTGCCTTTGAGCAGGACAGAGCTGGGGAGCAGAGCGAGAGCCACACCCCCCCGGTGCAAAGCATCTCAGGTCTCTCCACACCAAAGGGATTCACCTGCTCCTCAGCCCCAGGGACCACACTGAGGGTGAGCACCACGGAGCCCAGCGAGCTCAGGAGCTTGGGGGGCTGGCACAGGATGCAAACAGATCCCCTGCATCAGACACAGTGATTCCAGGATGTCAGCAAGAGACTTTGCTGTCTGCTCATTGAAGAAGAGAAGAGCAGCCCTGTGCCAAGGGGTGCGGGGTGGGGGTGTCCCTGCCATGCTGGGCTTTCATGTCCCACCCCTGGGAAGAGCTGAGGGAGCTGGAACCCGGGTGCAGGGAGAGCCACGGGAGCTCCCTGTGGGCTCCTCTCCTCTTGCTGAGCAGCAGGAAACTTTGAACTAGATAGAACTGAGAACGCAAATCAGATGGATGGAGTGTTTAACACCGAGAGCAGGAAAGCCCCAGAGAGCCTGGGATAAGTTCCAGAGCTTCTGGCACATTTCTCCCTCCCATTTAACTGGTGTTTCCTCACTGGAACCCTTTCTAAAAAAAAGTCTTATCTCATGGAACCATAAAAGCATTGTAAGAGCACAAGGCTTTTGAATCCTGCATGCAGAAATAAAGTGGAAACGCTGTCTTACTCAGGCTGACCTTTAAGTGAGCAGCAGAACATGGGTTTTTATGGCATAACCTGGGATGACACATTTTGTGTCTCGGGGAGGTGTGGGCACGGCTCCACGCTCAGCGTAAAATACTGTTCTGGTTGGAGAGGGGAAAATGAGGAGAGATTGAATGTGTGTAACTGCCAGGTAGTGCCCAAACCCTTCATCAAGCCTCATCCTCCTGGGCACGGAGATGCTGAGGGAGGGAAGGGGGGGTCCTGGGGACTGTGGGCAGAGATTCCATCCCCGGGGGGAGAAGGGCCCCGGGCAGCCGGTGGCGTGAGCAGTCTGTGCTCCCTGCCCTGCAACAGCCTTACTACTAATACCCACTAAATAATTAAAGTCTTAAAATCACTGCTGCCTTAGATGCATGTATTATTTAAGAGGGTTTTGGAGAGAAGCAGGCTTGTTTTTATTGCTCATTATGGCTGCGTGTCAGCCAGGATTTTTTACCACCTTGTCACCTCCAGACTCCACATCCTGCTCTGTCCCCCCTCGCTGGATGTGTGAGTGTCTGCACATCCCTCAGCTGCTCCTGCAAATCCCATCGCTTCACACTTGCAAGCAGAAAACCAAGTGCCTGGAGCACATGGAGAGCAGCCAGAAGCCTTCTGAAAGCGTTGTGTGTGAGATGAACCTGCCAGGAACCTGCAGCAGAGGGTGCAGCCCCTGGTGTGCCCTCCTCTGTGGTGCCCAGGGGTGCTTCCCCCAGGCCAGGTGAGGTTTCTGCCTCATTCAGCTTAGAAAAATATCCCACCTTGGTGTAAAGGCCGTAGAAGACGGAGAAACCAGTTGTTTCCCCAGGTGAGAGGGAATCTGGCAGAAGCATCTCAGAAATAAACGCTGCTGAGCTGCCACGTGGGAGCTGGACCCGGACAAGCCTGGTTCATCCCCCTCCAGCAGAGCCCGTTGGGCTCCTGTGCCAGGCAGATGGGCACGAAGGGCTGAGCACAGCTTCTCAGCTGCTTCTCTTCTCAAAAGACAGACTTCAGCCGTGGGTTCACACAACCCCTCCACCCGTCAGCTCAGAGAGCACCGTTCCCACAGACACGCACAGAGCGGGGTCTCAAAGCCACCGCTGGGAACAACTAATTAACAGCCCCGAGCCAAGGCTGTGCTCTCCAGCGAGACTTTCAGTTCTTCCTCAGCTTGTTCCATATTTCAAGACAATATTTACAACCAGAGGGCTGAAAATCTGCATTTCTAAAGAAAGGCTAAACCGGAGAGCATCCATCGCACAACAAGTGCGGTCCGTGACACTCAGCGTGACTTTGATGGAGCGAGCTGTGGCTCAGCTGCTCACAGATCAAGTAATAACCCGAAAACATGGATGTGTCTAAAATAAACCTCAGTAATAAACCTCAGCAATAACCTGAAAACATAGATGTGTCTCAGATCTTGCTACGGACATAAAGAAATTCACTTTCTAGCTCCCCGGGCCAGCTCAGGTCACCAAGCAGCAGCTTTTAAATGCCCCATATTAAGTATTTACAAGCCGTAACTCCCAGGAACAGCTTCACTGCTCCGTGGCTCCAGATTCCTGCCTGTCTCTGACGAGCAGCCTGGGGACTTTCCTGCACACACAGACCCTCAAAGTGCGAGTCCCACAGCTGTCACAGCGGCACTGGAGAGAAAACAGTGGTGCCTCTCGGTGTCTGTCTGCTGGATGCTGCCCCACACCTTCAGCATGCTCATCCTTGTCACTGGGACCGAAGCCGTGGGGTTGGACACTGAGGTCCATTGGCCATTGGCCTCTGGAGCCCAGAGAGATGCCTGTTCCTGCAGCCGAGACCTCCTGCCCAGGAATGAGGGATGGACCCTCATCAAACATCTCAGCCCCACGTAACCCCCACCCCAGGCATCCCATGGAGACCCCAAGGTGCCACCAGTGCCAAGGGGGCTCTGAGTGACTGCACAGGGGTGTGGAGCACGTAGCAAGGATGTCACTTCCCCTACCTGAATGGCTTCTGTGATGGGTGGAGGCCAGTGTCAGTCTTCCCCACAGCGTGGTAAGGCAGAGAGTGAGCACGAAAACCCATTTGCTCAGGCTTTGTATGTCTCTCTCACTCATTCTACCAAAAAAACGAGAAGAGACATGTGAAGGACAAGGAGCTGAGGAGGTCCCTCTTCATCCCATGCATTGCTGCTGCCCCCGAACACGTGTGGCCAGGGGGACAGGGGTGGTCTGGCTGCGGGGACACGGCCCTGGGAGGCAGGACACGTGCCCAGGACAGGCTCAGACATCTTCAGCAGCACGGGCCACCGCAGTGGGACAGGAGAGGCACGGATGAGAGAGTTACCTCTTACTGGGGTCTCACACCAACGCCTGCACATCGGCCAGCCGCGGGTGGGCCGGGGCTCTGCAAGGGGCAGACATCAGGGCATCTGAAAGGAGAAAGAGACACACGGGCAGCGATGCCCACTGTCAGTACCTGGGGGTGTGGGTACCCTGGGGGAGGCTGGAGACAGACTGGGGCTCGGCTGGTCCCCGACACCCCCCACCATCACATAAACTGCCCCCGGAACCCCACTCACCCCCAAATGAGCACAAAATGAGGCTGGTTACAGTCGGTATTAACACAGATCACAAACAAACACCAAATACAGACCTGGGACAGAGCTGGAGTAACCCCAGGGGGAGTCAGCCCCGGTATCGCCTGCTCTGAACACAGGTAACTGCTGTCATCACCCTGGTGTCACTGAGGTCCCTTGCAGTGACACCCACAGTTTGGGTCTCAGGGGCTGGGCACTGCTCACACCGCTCAGACAAACGGATGGCACTGGCTGCCCCAGTGCCCGGCCACCCTCCTGCCCAGCAGGGCTGAGGTGGGCACACAGAGCTCAGAACAGCACTGGGACCCGCACCCCGCTGTGCCACAGCAAGGACTTGTTTGGGGGCTGCTTCCCACCTCAGTTCATAAAACCACACAGACACAAAGCTGCACCCACAGCCTTTGAAATCCCAGTCCCCCAGAAACATCCACTAGCACCTCTGTGCACGTCATGGCCACGTGCCACCACCAGTGCCATGCTGGCACCCTCCTCCCACACCGCGCTGGGAAGGAGCAGAGTTTTACATCATCTGCAGCCCTTAAGGAAAGATTCAAATCCCCAAAGACTCAGTGTTTTACTGTTGACTGCTCTAAACACATTCCCTGTACCGTTTATCAGCTGCAGCCCCGCAGCAGGACGTGGCTCCGGGGCTCAGCAGCAGCAGCTTGAGTGGTGACAGCTCTGACGGTGACACCTGCCAGGTGAAGGGACAGCCTCCCAGCAGGTCAGCACCCGCTGAGATCTAACCGGGTCCAGGGCAAACAGCTACGTCCCCAGTAAAACCTCAGTGCTGGGTCAGGATTGATTAACGAGAGGCCATGGAGACAAGTGGTAACGGCGCCAGGGGGGGGGGACACTGCCAGGAGCGGGCAGGGGTGCTGGGGCTGTCCCTGTCCCCTGTGAGGTTCGTGCCCACGGTCCCCATCCCTGTGAGCTGCCGTGCACCGGCCCCCTCGCCCGCACCCACCCGGGATGATGAGGCAGCGTGGGATTCCAGCCGGGCACCCAACAGACCTGGGATGCTGGGAGAAGGAATCTTTGGTTTCCAGCCACCTCCCAAAGTTGTTTCTGCTCCGGACCAGGCTGAGACAGCGAAACGTGCCCAGGTAATGAAGTGCCAGAACAGAAAACCCTGACATTTCTAACCAAAACAAAGCCATTAGAGGTGGTAAAAGGGCAGTTATTGTTTTGAAGCATTTCAAAATGAATTGTTCTGTTTTATACTGACATTTCCAAATGAAAAATGTTTCATTCCAAAATGCTGATTTAAAATGGTATTTTCTTTTTTGATTGTCCCAGCTGGAAAAAAAATAATACCAGGAAATGTCACCAAAACCGCTGCCATTTGCCCAGAAAAAAAAGGAAAGGTATCCTGACCAAAAGAAAAAAAAATAATTATGGTAGAATAGAATTTAGAGGAAAGAAAATACTCCTAATTAATGCTGCAGGACAGTCAGTTTGGCAAGGAGTGTGGTCAAGGAGATGTGGGCATCCCGCTTGCCGTCCTGCCTCCATCCCTGCCTGTCCAGGGACAAGGACGGGTCTGGCTCCAGCACAAGCCTCCCTTGGGGGCTGCCCCCTGTGATGCTCCTTTTCCACACATGGCCTAAAGTCCACCCTGGAGCCCCTCCAGAGGTGCCCAGCCCCAGCTCCTGCCCGTCAGACTCTCTGGACCACACGAGGTCCCCAGGAGACACCCCCGAATCTCTCAGCTGGACCAGAAAGCCTGCGCTCGGCTGGGCACCTCCATCCCTCGCAGGACAGGGATGTGCTCCCAGCTCAGACTATATTTAGCTGAGAGAGGCTGAGCTGCTCGCTCTGGCCAAGGAAGCATAAATAAGTGAGGGGGTCATCAATAATGCAGCTCCGGAGGGAAGGCACCGTGCCGAGCGGCAGGAGCCGAGCCGGCGGCTGGAGGATCAGGAGGAGCAGGAGGTGCTGGGCTCCATCCTGGCGCTGCCCATCCCAGCGACACTCCCCCTGGAGCTGCTGGGGGCTCCCACTCAGGCACAAACTCCCACTAGAAAACACAGCTTGGCAGAAATTGCTATTTTGACAGTTATCAACCTCCGTTGTCATGAGACTCCAACTGCAAATGTTTGGTCTGACTTGAAATTTTTTTCAGCCTGAGGTGTCATATTGAAAGGCAGAGTGGTGTTCTGGCACGTCAAAGCACTTAATTTTGATTGAAAATATCAGAATTTTCTCCTCTGTTATGTTCCGTTTGGAATTTCTGTGGAATTTTTTGTTAACAGTTACTGTTGGCTGCATTCTGCCTTCTGGGCCTGGTCTGGGACCCGAAGTAACCGCAGAATTCCCAAGTCTCTCTGAAGATGAGCCTCAGCCGTAGCTAGGAGGTGACTGCTCCTCTGCCATGGGCCCACATCCCTTCCCACTGACATGGGCTGTTGTCCCCACTGAGGTTTCCCCAGCTCACAGATCCCCAGGCACAGCGGGAACAGCTCTGTGCCACCTTCCCAGACCCCGGCAAGGGGTCTGCAGACTTGTTCCTCCTCCTTCGTTAAAGCCAGGCGTGGAACCGCAGTCTCCAGCCAGGACTGCTCCGTGGCAGCTCACTGGAACACGGCCCGGTGCCCCACGGTGCTAATGAGGGACTCTCTGTCACACCAGATTATGCTCCGAGTCCTGCCAGTCTGGAGCGCTGTTTGCAAAGGTCTGTGCGAGCCGGATAACGACAGTTAGCAGAATTCCACCCAAAAAAAGAATCAGAGCGAGGTGAGGAGGGGGGATGGCACATGGGCTGGTTTCTGCGCCAAGTCACACAAGCTGCAGTTCCGACACTCTCCACCCCCGTGCACATCTGGCCCCGCAGTTCCGCTGGTTTTCTGGGAGCTGTTGTCATACTCCTGCTCCTTCAGCTCTTCTTGGATCTTGGGCTCCTCCGTTTGGTGCAGGAAGAGTCTTTGGCCCAATGGAGCACGATCCAGGGGTCTGCAGTGCCGGGCAGCCCCACGCCATGGAGCAAACCCAGCCAGAGCCTGGCAGGCACAGAAACCTCCCCGTGACGCTGGGGGTGCCACGCTGCCCGTTGGAGGGGGTGATTCCATGTCAATACTTCCCTCAAGCAAAGAGTCAGACCATCTCAGCAAACACCCCGCTGTGCAGGACCTGGGAACTGGCCGCACACCCAGCCCCGAGACCACCCTGTGCATCCCTGCCGTGCCCACACAGTGACCTGGCAAACCTCATGGCAGCAGTGGCCGATCCCCAAACCACCCTGCCCACCTCGCACCCCCTGCCTGGAGGGAGGGCATCCCCAGGGCTGCACAACAGGCGATGGCAGCAGCACTGAGAGGCGGCCAAGCCTCCCGAGGAGCTGACGCCTCCTTGAAAGATCCTGACAAGCGAGGAGACACCCCCGCAGTCCCGCGGGAAGGCACGGCACGGGCTCTGCCATGGCTCTGCCTCCAGCAGCCTGAGAGAAGGCAAAGGCAGCAGGGCAGCTTGGCAGAGGGGGTATCTCCCTTCTCCCCCAGGCTGGAAAAACAGCCAAGCACGGGATCCCCCGCCTGTGGCAGGCGAGGAAACACTCGGACACTCACTGGCTGCAGGGTTTGCACCCATGACCTCAGAGATGTTCTGTGGCCGAGGTGGGCTGTGAGGGCTGAGCACATCTGGGGGTCCCTGGGGAGTGGGGGAATAGCAAGCTGCTGCTGTCCTGCACAGACCAACAGCAGCAACCTCCACACCCACGGCTTCGGGCTCACTGGTGCAGGCCAGCACATCCGCTACATCCCAGCCCCCTGCACAGCACAGAGGATGCTCAATTACAGGCAAAGCTGGGAAGTCAGAGCTACCACGGCCGCAGAGCCGGGGGCAGTGCCCAGGAGGCTGGCATGCCCACTCGGAGCCGCCCTGGCAGGAGCTGTATGCACTTCTGCTCCCTCCCACGCTCCGTGCTGCCCCGAACGCTGTGCTGCTTCCCACCGCAGAGGAGCCTGACCTGAGCTCCAGGCTGAGCTGACTTCATTTCATCTTTTTCCCCAGGTTTGCTGACAGCAGACCAGTCCCACAGGGCAACATGAGGCATGTGCCCTCCAACCTGGCAAAGAGGTAGCAGGGGAGCACACAGAAATGCAGAGAGCTGCTTCCCCCAAGTGTGCTCTCTCCTCTATGCTGATTTATTTCCAGCTCCTTTCTCGTTCCTCCAGTGTCTGCAGCATTTCCTTCCCAGCCAAGGTGAGTGGGAGAGTTTTTAACTCTAATTCCACCCAAGCATGGGCCTGTTCCCACTCTCTCACTCGGTGAATCCCACCACCCCACTGCCGCCGGCATTTTGAAGGTCAGCTCTGCTCACAGCTCCAACCACAGGCTCACCCAGTACCAGGAACCTCTCTCTGGTGGCCACCAGAAAACCAAGGTCAACAGCAGCTCAGTCAGTCTTGTCAGTGGAGAAAAGCAGAGGACTTGACACCTCAAATCCAGTTTTCCCAGGAGATACACCACCTCACCTGAGCAGGCTCTTTGCTGCGGTGTGGGTGCCCCAGCACAGCCCAGCTCCCAGGGCAAGGGCACCTGCACGCTGTGGAGCTCCCCCAAACCTCACACTGCATCAAAAGGGACGGCTAACATGCAGGAGGAGGGGACTCCTGCTCCCTGCCCAACACCACGGCATGGATTCAGTCCTGTCTGTCTCCAGAATGGGACTGGTACAAATGATGTTCTCCCCCAGACCCTCGAGCCTCCCCTCACAGGTGAGGGAACACCCGGCCTGTGCAACCTGCTCCCGTCCTGCAGCCCTGAACCACCCCGGGAGGCAGCGGGACCCCAGCACCCCCACCCCAGAAGCAAGCACACCCCAGCCAGAGGAGTTCCAGCAAGGAGGAACCAAGTAGAGGAAGCCTGGAGCCCACCTCCCATCCCATCCCGCCGGGAGCTTTGGCTGCAGGGACCAGCTTGCTCCAAGGGCCACGCTCGGTCTTGCTTTCCCCTCCCAGAGCGCAGAGGCAGTTTCGGCTGCGGGATCCCCGGCGCCCTCCCGCAGCGCATCACCTCCCGGCACCGCAAGCAGCTCGGCGGGCCCGGCAGAACCCCGCCGCCAGGGGCACCCCGCACCCCGGCCAGGACCCGCCAGACCCCGCTCCGGCCGGCACCGTCCCCCGGCAGTGACCGCGTCTTTCGGAGTCACCTGTAACCGGGAGCCAGCACCGAGAAACTTCCCGCAGAGACCCGCCAGAGCCCCCACATCCCTCTTCGCTGGCACCGGGACACGGCGGCCGGGCCGGGAGCTCATCCCGCTGCGG
>VXBW01000604.1:1146587-1161376 GCA_013400375.1 Thinocorus orbignyianus | reverse complement strand
TGTATGGGGGAGTTGGCGCGTGGGGTTACTGGTGGGGTGCGGGGTGCGGGGCACTGCGGGGGTAGTGGGGCACTGGCTGTGAATGCCCCATCCAGGCTGGGTGGGGTGCAGCGGGACAGGGCGGGATGCGTGTCCCCAGGATGGGGTGGGGGTCCCTGGGCGTGGGGCGAGGATGGGTCAGCAGCACTTTGGCCACCGTGGGTCGTCCCTCGAGGGCAGCCTTGGGCTGTGGGTCCCGACTCATGGGTGCCAGCCGGGGGGGCTCCCCGCTGCCCCCCCCGTTGGTGACAACCCAGGGCCAGGCTGGGGGGAGAGCCCTGTCCCCTCATCCCTCCCACTTCCCCCCCGCTCCAGCAGCGTCCCCCTGTGCTGCATCGCTCATGGAGTGGCTCTTATGTTTTTTTTCTTCAGAAAAAGGAAAAAAAAAGTCCCCTTTGCTTACTGCTGAGCTCATTTTTAAACATTTATATTAGGGGGGTTTGCGGGGAGGAGAAATAATTGTGTAATGTCTTAGGAGCAAGGGAGCATTCCAAAAGCATGACTGCGCGGCCCTTTCCAGCACTAACAATCTGGCAGCCAAATCTTCCCAGCGGCCGCCACCCCCTCTAAATCCTGCCTCAGCCCCTCGACACCCCGGGAAACCGGGAGCGTGATCCTGGGTTTCTTCCAGGGACTCGGGGGTGGGCTGGGACCCGGCTGAGCCCCCCGGGGGGGTCCCCGCTGAGGTGCTGGGGGCGGGGAGGTGGCAGCTTTGGCTCCCTGGATCTCCCTGAGACCGGTGGCGTTTTATTTTCATTTTGCTGAGTGCTTTCTGGTGTCCAAACAGTTCCAGTTTACGTTTAGCTCCAAGCAGAGTAGGTAGTGACTGTGAGATTTTACGGATTTCATACTAAATCCATGTTCCTGTCGACTCCGGCTTCTCCAGGGAAACGTTTGGTGGTTTTTTTAAGTGGAAAATAAGCCAAGTCACTGTCTTCCAACAGGTTATCGGGAGCGTTTAACCAGGCTCACCTCCCAACTCGCTGTTTGCGCTGGAGAGGCGTATTGACATGAAAAGTAAGGAATGTATTAGCAAATATTGATGGGCCCCGGGGCAGCGGGAGCCGGGCATTGCCCCCGTGCAGGCAGCTGCTGAGGTTGCGGCGCGTTGTTTGAAGCTTCCAGTGGGACCCTGCCGTGCCCCGAGCCCGGGGGGGCTGTCGCTTCCGCGGGAGGTAAAATGAGAACGTGGCTTGGTGTCCCCTGCAGAAGGAGGTGAGGGCAGGCAGCGTCCCCCTCAGAGCTCAGGCACTTGTGGGTCAAGCTTTGTTCAGGCTTCAAAATTCTTGTTTCTTTTGCTCGTGGATGTTTTTGTGGCTTTGGCAATGAAAACCAGCCAGCCTGGCCACTGCGCTGGGCTCTGGGCAGCTGCGCTCTCATCCCCCCCCAAAGAACAGCCCTCAGTTTTGGGAAAAAAATTAAGCACTGAGTTCAACTCCCCTTTTTTGATGATTGCTTGTCCTTTGGGTGTAGCAGGCTTAGGTCCTATGAAGGTTTTCTGGGGGAAAATGCAGCCACTTCGCTCAGTGCCAGGGGCTGGCAGCTGGGGCCGGGGGGCTTGGGATCCGAGTTCTGTCCCGGCCCTTGGGTTTCCCTTTGCTCTTGGCTCCACGCTCTTCTCAGAACTTTCTTCTCTTCTGCATCAGAGGCACTTGCTGGGACCCTCCTCCTCTGCCACCCTGGCCATGACGTGTGTGTCTCAGCAAATTAATTACCCCTGATGGCCATTCCTGTCAGACTTTAATTTGGGAGTTTACTCTGTCCCTGCTCTGAAGCAGCACCGCGGGGCTTTCTGCTGGTGACCCCCGTGCCTCCATCACTCTGTCCCCAGATGCTTTCAGCCCCCCTCCAATTAACCTGGGGACAGCTGTGGGTTTGACGCGCGCGGTCTTTTGGGGGGGTCCCAGCTTGTGCCCATGAGAACCCTGGGCTGTTGGTGGGGCTGGAAGAGAACTGCTTGGGGGGCTGTATGGGAGGAGGCACCCCCAGGGGCTGTGGCAGTGCCTGCGGTGGCCTGGGGTTGCCCGGGGTGGCTCTTGTTTGCCCAGTGGCTCCTCTCCGGAGGCCTGTCCTGAGGTGCCCCGTCCTGGCGTGCCAGGGCGGTGGCAGCAGCGCTGTGCACACACAGGGCCATGTTTAGAAGTGCAGACAGCCTGGCCTTGGCCACCACGGTTAGAAAACACTCTGTGCTCCCTGCTCCGGGGATGCTGCGAGCTCCGCGGGTCTCCTTGGGGCCGGGGGATGCGCAGCCTGAGCCAAAGGGGGGCTTTGGGGGGTTCTGGAGTGCGGTGCCGTGCCTGCAGCCTAGGGGGGTTACATCGAACCACTCCAGCCGAGCACTTGGATGCTTTTGTTTGCGACACCACTGAAAAGTTTGGCAGAGCTGGGGACGCAGCGATGCTGGCAAGGTCCTGGTCTGGTTTTCCTGCTGTGGGGTCCGGGTGGGTGCTGGGGCTGGGGGGTGATGGGCTGGTTGTTCCCTGACCCTGCGATCCAAGGGGATGAACGGAGCACTGCTGGGGCAGAGAAGTATTTTCAGGTCATCTGTGCAGGCAGTGGGTAAGGAGCTGGTTTGTGGCAGGAATGTGAGCCCCAGGCCAGTTCTCTGGCCAAGAAGGTCACTGGGGCGATGGCAGTGGCTGCTCCAGTGCTGCCGGAGGGCTTGACCCCCCTCACCAAGCTCTGCTCCTCAGGAGGAGAAAGCTTTGCTTGGAGTGGGATGTATGGGGGCAGCTGGCCCTGCTGTGACAGCAGCGCGGGGGTGTCCCTGCAAAGGGGGTGTCCCTGGAAAGGGTCTGCTCCCCAGCCTGGCTCTGTCCCCCCGTCCCAGCCCCGTCTCTGGGGCAGTGCCACCGGGCAGGGCTGTGGCAGGGCAGAAATGAGCCGTTTTGGCCGCGGGTGGTGGGACGGGTCCGTCCGGGGTGGGGCCGGCAGCGGCAGCGCTTGGGAATTTCTGCTGGGAACAAAACCCCTCTGTTGGCTCCGGGAGCTCCGGCCTCGCCAAGGAGCTTGGTTGAAAGATTCCCATCCCTCATGCAATTCCTCCTTCAAAGTGTTAATGTCTTTCTCTGCCGTTTCCTGAGCTCCCCGGGCAGACAGGGGGTGACAGACGTGTCCCGCTGCCGGAGGAATTCCCCTTTTCCTGCTCAGCAGGAACCTCACATTTTTGAGGCACAGAGCTGGGAGAGGCCAACCGCGCCGGGGCTGTCCTGGAGCCCTGCCTGCTTGAGTGCTGGTGGCTTCCAAATAGCAGCCTGGGGAGCAGAGCAGAGCCGTTTGATCTCCTTCTGCAGTTTTTTGGTGTGCTGGGGGAGCTCGAGGTGAGGCTGGGTGGGCGCCGCTGGCAGTGATGGCACAGACCGACCCTGGTGCCCACCGTGGGAGCCCGGCAGGGTTTGGCAGTGCCAGCGTGAAGTCGCTGCTCCCTGGGGTTATCTCCGTGGATGAACAGGAGGAATCTCCACTCAGGCATCACCCACAGCGCTGCTCACACCCCAAACCCCTGGGGCTGGGTGCGATTGCCCTATGGTCGGTCATCCTCTGCTGTGACCCAGCTGGGTAAATGCTGTGCCACTGGTTTGGGGGCGAGGGCAGGGAGGGGGCAGCCCCACTGAGGGGCACGCGGCCCCCTTGCCCCCCTCACCCCTGTGAGCCGGCTCCGGGTTAGTAATGGGCTATTTCTGGGCCGCTCTCGTGAGCAATGGCATGAGCTGTGCTGGGATTTTGGGTGGGGATGGTGCCTCTGCCCACTGAGTCACCACTTGGCATCAGGCCGGGCTGGGGAGCTGCCGGCGCCCGGAGCCGTCCCGGGTCAGGGGTGGACACCGGTGGCCGTGGGAAGATGCTCTGGGTGCGGTGACTCTGCTCGGGCTGGAGCATCCCTGGCTCCTCCGGCAAGGCTGGCCACAGGCTCCCCTGGCTGTGGTTCGGGGTGCGAGGGGCAGATTGGGCACGGGCAGGGCTCAGTGATGTCTGGGGGCGGGGGTTTGTCTCCCCGGGGCATCTGCTGTTCCTTGCCCTGCAGATGTGTCTCCTCCTGAGCTCCGGGATGAGATAGCAGCACCTGCCCTCCTCCGCTGGCTCGTCTTTGAGACACGGAGTCACAAAACAGCAAATCACAGTTTGCTGGGGGCAAAGGAGCTTCCAAAGCAAACAGCCAGCTTTGCCCAAGCTCTCCTTTCTCTGTGCTGGGGAGAGGATGAGCCTTTGCTTGGAGGAGGATGGTTTGTGGTGGAAGTGATGGGTGTCTTGTGTCCCCAGGGATATGCTTCCTCCAGAGCTTTCCCTCCTCACGTGGCTGGAGGCAGCAGACTCCCCTGGCCCTTTATCTGCCTCCACAGCACAAACACCGCGTCTCCTCGGGGCGAGCTCTCGGCCACCAGTGCCTGCGGGAGCCGGAGGGCACAAGGAAAGGGGACAGGAGCCAGAGGAGACTGGGGCTTTTCCTCTTTTCTTTCTCTTTATGTCAGAGGGGTTGGGGGTGATCGCCCAGGAGGGAGAGCACAGGCTGTTGGAGCTCAGTGTTGGTGCCCTGGTGGGATGCACTCTGCGATGCCCGGGCTTTCCTGACCTTAGGCTCCTTGGGCTGGAGCAACTAGGGAGCCGGGGATGGGAAAGAGCTTTGGGATGGGGTGGGATGTGATCCCACCACAGCTGGTTTTCTCATGCCTTGTTCAGACACCGTGGCAGGCCTTCCCTGGCAGCATCCCAGGCAATTTCCAGGCTGGGCATCCTTTTCACTTGGGGCAGAAAGCAGCCTGCAGAGCCGCGGGGCTCCGGCTCTGTTTGCCGAGTGATGGCTGGCATCTTCCCGCCGTGCCAGCGCCGGCTCTCAGCCGTGCTGTGGCAAAGGATCCTTTGTCACACAGACTGGGACCGAGCCAGCCCGACTCTGGGTGCCAGGCGTGCAGGTCTTGCTCGCCCAGACCTCCAAGAGCTTGGCTTGGCGCGTTCCTGCTGCTGATCAGATTATTTGGGAGCTGGTGAACCTGCCTGGGTGCAACCTGGAGCGCAGTTTCTGCCCTGAAGAATGTATAATCTGGGTGTGTGCAACTCCGAGGCTGTCAGAAAAGCTGTTTGGGTGGTGGCACTGCGTGAAAGCCCAGCATGGGAGGGGTGGGTGGCTGTGGCCCTGCTGCCCAGCGGGGTGGCTTGAGGCAGAGCAGCTCCTCATCCTGCATGGGCTCTGTTGGCACTCGCCGGCGCTGGGGCATCAGGGTGACGGCACTCCTGGCTGCAGTAAATCTTCCAGTTGGGCTGGTTCTTACTGGAGGTGTGTGCCAAGGGCCAGGAGAACCTCTGTCCTGGCTGTCACCAGCTGTTCATGCTGGCTGTGCTCTGGTGCCTGTGTCTGGTGCCCTCCCGGGCAGTCGTGCCAGAGATTTTGGGGTGCGGGGGGCCAGGAGGGGCTGGGAGCGTGGGCTGCCCACGGCTGCTCTGTCCCCCTCACCAGCACTTGTCCCCGCAGCGATGGCAGCCATCAGGAAGAAGCTGGTGATCGTGGGAGACGGTGCCTGTGGGAAGACGTGCCTGCTGATCGTCTTCAGCAAGGACCAGTTCCCCGAGGTCTACGTGCCCACCGTGTTCGAGAACTACATCGCTGACATAGAGGTGGACGGGAAGCAGGTGAGGACCATCACTGCCCAGAGAAGCTGTGGCTGCCCCATCCCTGGAGAGGTTCAAGGCCAGGCTGGATGGGGCTTGGAGCAACCTGGGCTGGTGGGAGGTGTCCCTGCCCAGGGCAGGGAGGTTGGAACTGGATGATCTTCAAGGTCCTTTCCAACTCTGACCATTCTATGGTTCTGTGATCACGGGCTGCTGGAGTTGTTCCCATCCCCTTGCTCCCATGGTCCCACACTGGCAGTGCCACCGCCTGGCATGGGGTCTGTGGGGCTTGGACTCACCTGCAGCGCTCGGGGCAGCCCCACAGCTCACCCTGAGCCTGCCCCGGTTTGGGGAAGACCATAGCTCTAACTGAGGAAGATAAACTCACCGGCTCCTGCCGAGCCATCTGCGAACTGCTGAGCCGCGTCCTCTCCCCTGGCAGGTGGAGCTGGCCCTGTGGGACACAGCAGGACAGGAGGACTACGACAGGCTGCGGCCACTCTCCTACCCCGACACAGACGTTATCCTCATGTGCTTCTCCATCGACAGCCCAGATAGCCTCGGTAGGGACCGGGAAGTGCAGGGGGACCTGGGGCTCCCCGGGACTGGGTGCTGCTGCTAAACCCCCCCCAGGGCTGGGGACATCCCTCTGGGGATGCCAGTCCCTCCCCTCCATCTCCTGGCTTCGTGTGTGCTTCAGGGAAATGCTGGGAACTTGTGGGAGGTGGTGGGAGAGGAGGGTGCCGTGGGGAGAGCTCTGCCCATGGGAAAGGCCCAGCAGCGGTTCCCACAGGGCCGGGGGGAGCAGCCCCTCGGCTCAGGGGGTTCCCTGTGTGCCCCTTGCAGAGAACATCCCCGAGAAGTGGACGCCAGAGGTGAAGCACTTCTGCCCCAACGTGCCCATCATCCTGGTGGGGAACAAGAAGGACCTGCGGAACGACGAGCACACGCGGCGGGAGCTGGCGAAGATGAAGCAGGTGGGGGCTGCCCCACATCCCGCTGCCCTGGCCGGTGCCAGGTCCTGGTGCCGAGGGCTGGATGCCCCAGGGGCAGTCACTCTGCTTTCCCTGACATTTCCTGGTGATGTTTTTCATGGTTTCTAGGAGCCGGTGAAGCCGGAGGAGGGCAGGGACATGGCCAACAGGATCAACGCCTTCGGTTATCTCGAGTGCTCGGCCAAGACGAAGGAGGGTGTGCGGGAGGTGTTCGAGATGGCCACCCGTGCCGGCCTGCAGGTCCGCAAAAACAAGCGGCGCCGGGGCTGCCCGCTGCTGTGAGCGGCCCCTGGCGCTGGAGGCAGCTGCCTGCGCTGGCACTGCTGCCCGCTGTGGAGCGGGATCCCGTGGTGCCAGCACCTGCCCCGAACCCTCCGCTGGAGAGCTGCCACCCAAGCCTGTGGGATGTCCCTGCGTGTCCGTGGGGCCGTGAGGAGCCAGTGCCTTCGGTCCCTGCTGCTCTCTACGGGCCGGGCATTTTGTAGCTCTCTGGGTCACCCTGTTTTGTGCCAATCTCCCTGGTTTCGCCTCTCCCTGGGGACTGTCGCAGTGTTTGCTCTCCCTCCCCAGCTCCAGGCAGGTGCCACAGAAGCAGGAGATGCCCCTGGCTGCTGCCCACAGCCTGTGGGGGGGGTCTCCTGGGCCCTGGGGTGCTCCCGAGCCCCAGGGTGCTCCCCTTGGCACCCGGGGTTTGTACAGATTTGCCGGGGAGGTTTCAGCCCCGTCTGTGCGGAGCGGGGCTTGGCCACGGTCGGAGTTGCTCTATGGCCGGGACTCCCTGCCGGTAACGCCGCCTGCACTGGGCACGGCGTCGCACCAGTAAATGGAACTGCCTAATTGGGGGAATAAATGCAAATGGTATTTTAGTAATTGTAACTCCGTTTGTGTGACATCCGTCTGGCCGGCCGTGCCCCTGGGCTGGCCCAGGCTGCTGTTTGGGGGCTGGGTCCGAGTGCTGCGGGTCGGGGGGCTCGCTTGGCCCCCAGCACCTCCTGCTTCAGCTGCTGGAGCAGGGTCAGGGCTCGTCACCACGTGTTTTGGGTAAGATGCAGGCAGCAGCTCACGTGGGAAGGGCCGGGGGGTGTCCCCAGCCGTACCCAGTCCCTGAAGTGACAGGCACTGCCATCGCTCCTGTGTGCCCGTCCTGGAGCAGGTCGGGGCACATCCCAGGACTCAAGATCACTGCACTGTTTTTCTCTAAACATTTATTCCAGGGAAACAAAGTGAAGTGTGGCAGTGTGGCCGTGCCAGCTCTCGGGCCAGGTAGCCATGGTGGGGACACCCAGCTGCCAGGTCCCTGCCTGCACCCCGGTCACCCACTGCCCTGCGCTCCCCCGGGCACCCGGCGATGCCCGTCGGGGGCCACACTCTCGCTGAAGCCATTGCTGGACGGTGATGCCTGTTGCAGGGAATCAGCTTTCCACGGCCGTGTCTAAAACCATTTAAAAGGGAGAGTGGTCCCAGTGTGGCACTGGCATGGTCCCACTCTGCGAGGGGAGGTGTCTGCTCCGAGCAGGACCCCCGTGCCCAGGGGGCTCAGCCCTGACTCTGCAGGGATATATGGAGCATTCCGGGAGTGAGGAAGGGGGAGAGTGGGTGGCTGCTGCAGGGCAGGGGCAGGGTGCTGGGTGCTGGAGCTCCACGGGGCTTCTCCTCCTTTCCCAGGTGGGTTTCCTGCAGAGAAACCCGGTGGTGGGGAGGGGACGGGCAGTCCCTACGTGAGAGACTTGCTGCAGGAGCTGCGTGGTGCCCCTCGCACGGTGCCACTGCAGGCTGGTGACCGTGCCACCCCTGGCCCTGCTCACCTGGCTGCTAGTTGCCGAGGCGCAGTGCCTGCAGGCCGGTGGTGAGCCCGTCCTCTGCAGGGCTCTCATCCTCGTAGGGGTAGCCCGTGTAGCCACCCTCCTCCCTGCAGTACCTGAGGAACCTGTGTGCACAGAGAGAGAGGAGGTGGCATCCGTCCTCGCTGCTTGCGAGGCGCTGGCATGGTCGGGCATGGTCTGCCGGTGGCAGGGAAGGGCTGGTGAGCACCGTCTGACCTCTGCCAGTGCTGGTCCTTGCTGAGCACAGCTGGGTTTCCCACCACGATCAGCAGCGCCTTGGCCCTGGTGATGGCCACGTTCAGCCTCTGAGCAGAGAACAAGGGCTTTACCCACTGGCAGCACCTCCCAGTCCCTCCTCAGCCCCACCAGGGTGCAGGCAGCGTGGTGGGGTGCATGGCAGGGGGTGCCAAGGGGGACAGGTCTGCTCGGGGCAGTGTGGCACCTTGGGGTTCTTGAGGAAGCCCAGCTTGAAGGTCTCGTCCAGCTGGAGGTACTCGCTGCAGCTGCGCACGGTGGAGATGAGGATGACACGCCGCTCCTGGCCCTGGAACTCCTCCACGGAGCCCACCTGGGGTGGGGACAGCAGGTGAGGGGTTGGGGACCAACCCGGGGCTGGGCTGGGCTCTTCTCCCCACCACAGGACAGTACCTTCAGCAGCTTGATGTCCGGCAGCGCCCTCAGGACGGGGTCCACGGAGGTGATGGCTTTCCGTATTTTCTCCACCTGGAGGGAGGAACACAGATGGTCCAACCACCAGAGCTGTCCTCGTGTGCCAGCCCCAGGGCTGCCCATCATCCTGGGGAGGTCTCTGCCTGTCCCCTGCCTGCAGAGCCGTGTCCATTACCTGCTTCCTGTAGGGAGAGATGATGCCGACCTCCTTGGGCGAGACACTGGGGCAGCCCCTCTTGCCTTGGCTCTGCAGCAGCTTCTTGAGGTAGTGGACAAGCACCTCGATCTCCGACGTGTTGAAGAACGAGGGGCTCTTGGCCTCCCGCCGATCTTCCCCACAGACCCCGTGGAAGATGATGGGGAAGCCCTGGAGGTGGAGAGCGTCAGGCTCTGCTCCGCCTGCGGCTCGGGGCTCCCCACCCTGCTGCCCCCCTCACTTTTTTGGGAAGCTCATCCCAGGCGCAGTACAGGCTCCGGACATCAAGTGCGTCGCTCTCACAAGCTTTCAGCTCGCTGTCGTAGAAGAGCTCATTGGGGATCCTGAGGATGGCCTTGTGGGACCTGGCAGAGGCAGGACAGTGCCCAGGGTGGCTGTTGGGTGGCCCCAGCACCCTCCTGGGCACCGTGTCGGGGGGACAGTGGCTGTGCTCCCACCCCCTGCACAGCCAGCACCACGAGGGGTGTCCACGCATCCTGCACCAAGCTGAGCATCCCACCCCTGCCTGTCCCCACACTGTCCCCGTCCCCACCTGTAGTTCCAGAGCAGTTTGGTGACGAACTGCGGGTCGTATCCTGCGCTCGACTTCTTGTACAGGGGGTTGTGCAGCATCAGCCTCTCCAGCAGTGAGGTCCCTGTGCCCAGCGAGACCCCCGTGGCTCCCTGCGAGGCTGCTCAGCCCCTGGGGGCCGGCAGCGCTCCCACCCCACACCCTGCTCACCCAGCTCCCACCCCTCACCCCACTCACCCAAACCGTGCTCGATGGCCAGTGGTGACCTGAGGACAGGGCCCAGCTGCTGGGGGTCTCCTGCCAACACCAGCTGCCCCCCATTGGGGTTGGTCTCCTGGTCCATGGCCGTCAGGAGCCCTGGGCAGAGGGAGAGCTCAGCGGGGGATGGGGTGATCCCTGGACCACACAGAGGCTGGTCCCCAAGGCGGCAGCTGGGCACCACTCACCTGCGATGGCAACCACGCTCTCTGGCTCTACTGCCTGGCCACCCTCATCGATGAAAACGTGGGAGAAGAACCCCGGGGGGAAGTTGGCCGATGCCAGCCTGGGGGAGAGGTGGAGCGAGGCTGCCTTGGTGTCCCAGCTGGCTGACCTTGCCCTCATCCCCCCACAGGGTGCCCCACCCTCCTCCCTGCCGCATCCCACCAGGACCCCCCCTCCCAGCCTGGGCACAAGGCAGCCCCAGTGGTGGGGACACCCCCAGGTTCTCCCACCTTCCTGCGGTCACCAGGGTGGTGATGAGGATCCGGTAACGCCCCAGGTGCTCCTTGCTCGGGTACACGTAGGAGCTCTGCTTGTCGTCCCAGTTGCAGCAGGGCTGAAACACGGGCATTTTGTGGGATCTTCTTCTCCCTGGGGGCTACCCAGGCCAGCCATGCCCCAGGGTGTGGGACAGAGGGGCAGGGACCTACCCTGATATCAGCAGGCACCTCCTGGTAGTTCCTGGAGCTGGCGATGAGCCTGTAGATGTGCCGGGGAGCGATGTCCTTGAGGAGGCGTTGGCACAGCAGGTCCGCGGCGCTGTTGGAAGGGGCACACGCCAAGATCCGGGCGTCCTTGAAGCACGTCCATACCTAGGTGGGAGGAAGGGGTGATGGTGCTGAGCCCCATGGGCTGGGGTGGGCAGTGATGCCCGGGGTGGGCAGCGGCTGCTGGGGCTGGACCTGGGCCCCAGGCACTCACCTGTTTGATGGCTTCCACGAGAGTGACCGTCTTGCCAGTCCCAGGAGGGCCAAAGATGAGGTACGGGGCTGGCCTGGACATCCCCATCACGATGTGCCTCACGGCTCTGCACTGCTCCTCATTCGCCTGCAGCTTCTGGTCGAACCACCTGCAGGAGCAGAGGCTGAGTGTGCCGGGTCCCTGGCACCTCCTGGGTCCCTGTCCCCTCCTGTCCCACGGGCACAGGGACTCACCGGGGCTGGAAGGTGCCTGGCAGGAGGGACCTGTGGCAGGAGGCGGTGGGGAAGAGGAGGCTGGCCAGGCCACACTTCATGGCCATGGCTGCGGCGCGGTGCTGGACCTGCAGCGGCAGCCGGCTGAAGGTGAAGGTCACGTCGAACCTCAGCTTGTTCACGAACTTCTTCAGCAGCCTGGGAAGGAGCGGTGTGAGCAGGCACGGGGATGCTCCCTCATGCCCTCTCCAACCCTTCCCAGCCTGCAGCCAGCCTCAGCGCGGCCGAGCGGGGCTGCTGGCTGCCCAGACACCACTCACTTGGAGGAGAAGCCCAGCCTGACCTTCTCCAGCTCCACGCCGTGCACGTAGCCCTTGTACTGGACGAGTGGGGAGTGGTCCCGCTCGCTGCTCAGGTGGACGAAGAGGTGGTCACCCCTCAGCACGGACGGGCGATTCTCAGCCACGCCTGGCACCTGTGCCAAGCAGCTGGTGTGACACCGGGCACCCCTGGAGCCCCAGCACCCCTCCTGTATCCCCCCCCGGCACCCTCTACGCACATCAAGGACCAGCAGCCCCCTGTCCTGCACCATGGGCACATCCTGCATGTCGTAGCGGCGGATGTCCACCTCCATCTGGATCTCCTCCAGGTGCAGCAGCAGCTGGAACTTCTGCTTGTAGTTGCCAGCCTGCAGGGGGGCCTCCAGCAGCGACCTGCGGGCAGCAGGGACATCACCCTGCCCCAGGGACACCTCGGCCAAGGGGCAGCGGGTGGGAGGTGTGGGGCCGGGCGGCGTTGGTGCCACCCCACGACACTCACCGCATGGCAGCCCAGCTGGAGCTGCTGTTGGGTCCCAGCAGGATCGTGTCCTTGAGGCTCTTTGGGTACTGGTAGGTGCCCAGAGGGACTTCCTTCTCCAGTTCATTTTTCAGGCAGCTGGTGGAGGGGACAGTGGTGCCACGGGCACTGCAGGGCTGGGCTCTCCCTGGGCTGCTGCCACCCCCAGCCCCAGCAAGCAGCGTGTCCCCAGCCCCGCTGTCACCAGCCATGGCACTGGAAAGAAATGCTGTCCCCGGGTAACAGAAAGCTGGGACAGGGAGCTGAGCCTTGTCCCAGCCAGAGAAGAGGCCAGGGCCACCTGCGGAGGGTGGCAGGAGGTGACCCCACCACGTACCTGTCGGGGGGAACGCCGTCCTCCGTGACGACGGTGACGGGGCGCCGCAGGCTGGCCTGGTAGGGCTGGAAAGGTGCCGAGGGCCCCAGGTCCTTGGCCAGCTGGCTCTCGGCCACCGCAGCAACGTACCGCCCGATGCTGAAGGGCTCGCCCGGCTCCTTGGTGAACTCGAAGACCAGCACGGTGTGGAAGAACCCGTTGCAGGAGGTCAGGCCCAGCACCTGGATGGGGTACGTGCCACCTGTGGGGCAACAGAGCGAGAGCTGGGTCCTGCCTCTCCTCCAGCGGGGCCGGGCACGGGGCAGGGGACAGGGGACAGGGTCCTACCTGGGTGCAGCAGCAGGGACTGGCCCTGCATCACCCCGTGCTCATCCGAGAAGGAGAGCTCCCGGCAGGGCTGGCGCCGCCGGCACCGCTGCAGCGTCACCGCCTCCGCCCCGCGGTTCTGCACCAGCACGGCCACCGTGCGGGGCTCGCCAGGCACCACCGGGAAGCGGATGTGCCCGTTGCCCTTGTCCTGCTCCGAGACGATCTCCACCCCGTGCTTCCCACAGACGAACTCAGCCCTGCAGGACAAGAGGGTCAGGCATCCCCTGCCCGGGCTGGGGTCCTCGGGGCTGTGCCAGGGCAGGGTCTTGCTGCTCATACCACTTCTTGGCACGACTCTTGGGCACTTGTGGAGCAGCGCTGGGCTGCTGGCCTGAGCCAGATCCAGATGCTGATGCTGATGCCGATGCCGATGCCTCTGCACTGGTTCTGGGTCTCCGGTACTGGTCTGCCACCACCACACGTTTCTTCTCCTGTGAGAAGCAGCCGGGGTCAGTGTGGCCCTGGGGTCCTGCCAGGGCTGGGGCCTCCCACAGGACCAGTCCCGGTGGGCACAGGAGCCCCTGCTGGGACTGCCCTCACCTTCTTGAAGTGGACCAGCTCCCCGTGCACCTGGGCCTGGTGGGTCACCCTCAGCGCGTACAAGATGCAGGAGAAGTTGGGAATCCTGGTGTCAACGCTGCACGGATGAGAGAGGGGCTCTGGGGGCTGGAGCAGGGCTGGGCGGCCGGGCACGGGTGGCTGGGAGGGGGCGATGGGGAAGGGAGGGTGAAGGGGGCCCTGGGGCTGTGCTGGGGGATGCTCAGTGACACTCAAGAGATGGAGAAGGACCGGTGCTTTTCACCGGCCCCATGCAAATCCAACATTCCTGCAGCGTGCTCCAGCAGCTCCATGCAGTTCCAGCTGTGCCGCGGCTGTTCCAGCTGTGCCACAGCAGCCCCTGTCCCCGCCAGTGCGCAGGCAGCAGCAGGGCAGGGACACGTCCCTGTCTCCAGATCCTCCAGGGGCTGAGCCAGCGCAGAGGGGAGCTCCTCCAAAGCACAGCCACCGTGCTCCGGATGGTGATCCCTCCCCGGCCACCTCCTCCCGCACCCCGGGACACATCCTGCGGTGGGCTGCACCCCGGCCTTGCCAATGATTAACAGCGGTGACACTGCACAGGGGCCAGCATGACCGGTGTCACTGGGGTAATGTGGGAACTTTACCCCACTGACACAGGGTGCCCGAGGCAGAGGGTGCCCAAGACCGTGCCCAGGTGCCTGCCGGGGGGTCCCTGCAGCTTGGGGGGGTTTTGGGGACACACAGGGCTGGCACCCAGAGAGGTCCACAGCACAGTGGGACACGGGCTGCCCTGGCAACGCTGCTCTATGTTCCCTGTGCCCGCAGAGAACGGAGCCCCCACATTTGAATTTAACTGGTCCAGGTGTCTCCAAGCTGCTGGGACAGCACACGCTCCCCGTCCCACCCCAGCAAGCGACGGAGGAGAGTCCCTAAATCCCCATCTCTCAGTGCCACCCTCGCTGGACTGGTACCCCACCTGAAGGCCCAGTGACGGTGGCCAGCCAGCAGTGATGCTGGCCCCGGGCTGACAGCGCTGGCCGGGGGACCAGAGGGGCCGGGGGGGACCGTGCCAGGCGGTGCGGGGGCTCTCACCTGCCCCGGAACTCCTGGGTGTAGAGGCTGCGCAGCCCGTCCCGCCGGCTCTCCCGCTCCCGGCCCGTGTCCCTCAGGAATTGCACGAACTGATCCCCCCAGCGCCGCGACTCCGCCACAGTGAACCGCGGCATGGCCGAGCCGAACCGAGCCGGGATGAGCCGGGATGTGCCGAGCCGGGACGTGCCGAACCGAGCCGGGACGCGTCGGGATGTGCGGGGATGTGCCGAGTTGGGATGTGCGGAGCTGCGCCGAGCTGGGATATGCCGTGCCAATCCGTGCCAATCCGTGCCAAGACCTACCGGGCTGGGCCGGGGCTGATCCCACAGGGAAACGAAAGCGAAAGGGGCCGAGCGCCCTGCGGACCCGCCCGCCCGGGACCG
>VXBW01000604.1:1106430-1146533 GCA_013400375.1 Thinocorus orbignyianus | reverse complement strand
AGCGCCCCCTGCCCGGGGTCCCACGGGGGGCAACCCCGGGGTGGGAGGAATCAGCCGAGGGGCTGGGGCGGGGGCTGTCCCAGGTAGGGACCCCCAGGGGTGCACACACAGGGCTCCCCCGGACGGGACGGACATCCCCAAACCGGGCGGTGGTTGCGGGGCGGGGGGACCCGAGATGGTCAGTGTCAAGGGGCTGGGCTGGGCTGGGGGGACCCCTCCGATCCCGCAGCCCTGACACTGCTTGTCCCGGGGCAGGGGGAGCAGGGACCACCAGGTGACAGCCCTGCTGGTGCCGGGGCAGGAGAGCAGCCCAGGTGAGCTGCATCTCTCCATCCAGTGACGGGGGCAGGAGCCCCCAGGGCTCTATAAAGAGGGCGGCAGCAGCAGGAGCTGGTTTCTGAGTTGCCTCTGGTTCCCTCTGCTTTCACCCTCCTGCTTGCCGACAAGGTGGCAGTCCACAGCCTGCTCCTGTAAAACTGCTCCAGACCCTGCGGTGGCTTCTGGTGCTGCTTTTGCCCCATCTGTGGCCCAGGACACTGGGGTAAGTCCAACGGTTCCTCATGGCCTGGGGGACCCTGGAGGTGGCTGATGGACCCTGATGGTGCAGAGCCCTGTGCAGGTTGTGGGAGGGCTCTGAGGCTTGAAACGTGGGAGTGTTGCCTTTGAAGAAGTTGTGTCTAAGTCTGTCTGTCGTGTGCTTTAGCCAGAACCCTGGAGCTTTAAGCTTTGATCTTGCAAATGGGCAGGGAAGTGCTTTCGTGCGTGGGCAGTGGGTGGCCTTGCTGCTGTCTGGGCTGGCAGAGGGTAGCTGATGGCTTTATGGATCAGAATGGCTCTTGGACACGTGTCACTGCTGGGGTGGCACTTGCTCAGTGCCCTGGGGACTCACACCGAGGGTTGCTCTTCCACAGCAGAGATTGGGGCTGGGGTGGGGGCAGCTGAGCCCATTGCAGAGTGGGCTGTGGGGGAGAAGGGTGAGGAGGCAGCCAGGAGCGAGTCAGGCTGGAGAGCGATTAGCTGGAGATTTGGGAGAAGGACAAAGAGATAGAAAGGTTCTGCAGGCTGGGCCAGGCAGCGGTGAGCTGCTGGTGGCGTAGCCCAGAGCGGGAGAGGACCAGCCTTGAGGCAGATAAAGGTCTGTGTGAGCACAGCCTTATCTTGGGACCTGCTGCAGCGTCACATTCCTGGGATTGCTGTGGTCTTGCCGGGGTGGGAGCACAGCCACCGACCGCCGGGCCCCAGGTGCCCATCACACACCATCCAGCAGGGAGGAAACCCCTCCTGCACACACGGGCTGGCCCAAGTGCTGGTCTTCAGAGGCTCTGCTGTGCAGCCCCAGAACCCCCCCCGGGGTCCAGTTCTGCCATGGCCCCCACGTGTGCTGGTCCCAGTCCTGCTCTGTCCCCGCAGGGTGTCTCTGGGTGGGTGGGAGGTGGGCACCTCAGCGAGATGTGAGCAGTGAGGACATTGACCCCCTCGCTGCTCTCCCTGGGGTGAAGCGTGGCTTCAGGATGCAGAGAGGCTGTTTTTCTTCTAACTGGGAAGCTCTGGGAGCCCCAGGTCCCCACGCGCCGGGGGGCAGGGACCCACGATCCACTGCCTTGGGGGCCAAGAGCAGGCAGAACAGGAGAGAAGGGGCATGAGCGGTGCTGGGACAGAGCTCCGCACTTCTGTGGGAGGGTGCACGTCCATGCACAGCCCGTCCCTGCCTTCCCAGCCCCTCACGTTTAAAAATAGGCAGCCCCTAAACAGGGCAGCGTGAAACCCAGAAGCCAGGGGAAGGGGCAGGGAGAACCCAGGGTGAGCAAAGGGAGGGCCCTCACCAGAGAATCTGTGGCTGAGGAAAGGGGACACGTGCCCCAGAGAGCTGGTAGGACTGGGAGCTCTGATTTTACGGGAAAGAAAAACAAAAGTAACACAGAGCAAGCACTTAGCAATGAAAAGATTAATTCCAAAATTAATCTGAGGAGCAGCTGAGGGAGCTGGGGGTGTTTAGCCTGGAGAAGAGGGGGCTGAGGGGAGACCTCACTCTACAGCACCCTGAAAGGAGGTGGTAGCCGGGGGGGTCGGTCTCTTCCCCCAAGGCACAGGTGATGGGACAAGAGGAAAGGGCCTCAAGTTGTGCCAGGGGAGGTTCCCATTGGATATTGGGAGCAATTTTTAGACAGAAAGGGCTGTGAAGCCTTGGGGCAGGGGTTGAGGCACCGTGGCTGGAGGGGGTCACAGGCCAGGCTGTCACAGCTGAGGGACACGGGTCAGTGCTGGGTTTCAGCAGAGCTGTGCTGGTGGTTGGACTTGATGGTCTTAAAGGTCCCTCCCAGCCCAGACAGTTCTGCGATTACTTCTCTGAAAATCCCCTTAAAGCATGACAAGAAACTGGCCCAAACTGAGACAGAACTGCAAGCTTTTTCTCCTCTCACTTTGGTGCAAGTTTGTTTATTTTGTCCACGATCCATCCATACACCTGTGACACAAATGCCAGGAGCCTGTCACGAAGCATGAAAGCACAACATACCTATAATTCTGTAGACATTTGCATTTTTAATCACCATCCAGCCTACACGAATCAGCAGTGACTCAACAGGGGAACCTGCAGCTCTGCAAAAACGCAGATCTCTGATAACCGTACGCACACGAGGGGGGGAGAGTGAAAGTGTTCACTGCTCGGGAACATGGCTCAAATCTTCAGATTTAAAAAAAAAAAAAAGAAAAAAAGAATTCCATCCCTGAAAGAGCTGGCTGGGAGTTGTGTAAGGGGTCTTGTAAACTCATTTTCTAGAGTAAAACCTAAGCCTGCAGGCCCTGCTCTGTGCTCAGCACCGGGGGAACCTGGGGAGCTGCTGAGCCCCCGGGGTGGGGGCAGGGGTTGCTCCGCGCCCTCGGCTCAGGTTATCACAGGGCTTCTCCAGTTAGGAAGTTTTCCAACCAGTACAACCAGCGACTGAAAACAGCTCTACCTCTGAACCAGGGACGTAATGAGAAGGGACCAATCAGTAAATGCAGTCAGGACGGGGGGTTTATGCGGCAGGAAACACGACACACAGACAAGGCCATTTGTCCCACGGTCCCCTCCGAGGCCAGAAAACCTGTTAACTTCGAAAGCCCTAGAAAATCGCTGCACTGGTTCAGAAACCATCTACTTGGCATAGGACCACATTTGTTTTTTTGCACACAAACATTTCCCCCATCTCCCCGTTCCCACGCTAAGCGTTCTGCATCTCTTTTCCAATCTTGTAGCTGAGGATTTTGTTCCAGTCGATCTTGGTGCGGGTGACGGGCAGCTGCCGGCGCAGGGCTTTGAAGGTGGTGTCGGACATGGTCTGGTAGTTCTCACTGATGGCTGTCTGCAAGGGCAAGGAGGCTCTGTCAGGGCAGTGAGGGCACACCAAGAGCATCATGTGGCACCAACCCCCCCCAATGCCTTCTCCAAGGCAAAGGCAGAGCAGTAATTAAATCAATCAGCAGTGTGTGTGTGAGCCAAGGGCTGTGCCAACCCCTGCGAGTGCAGCAGTGTCTGAAGCGTCCCCAGGCAGCGGTGCCCACCCCTGGGGCAGCACCCAAAGCCATCACACACGTTTCCTCTTTGGTGCTTTTAACTGTCCCAGAGGAAAACCTTTGTCCAGACTCACCCACTGCCCTTCCACGCTTGTCCCAGGAATCGTTTGTAACCCTTTAAAATAACTGGGCAGCAAACGGTTATTAACCACACGTGGCTTTACAGCTGCTCTCCTTAAAAAGTGCTGCTGCCCCTCGCTGAGGAACTCACACCCAGCACCAGGCTCTGCCTGAAACAGGGGCCAATGCACCATGTTCCTACTCACTGCAAATGGAGACCTCTGTGGTTCCATTGTATTTAGCAGCCACTGATCTCACCTGGTACTCGTTTTCTGCATTTTCTATTATCTTAATAAATTCCTTTGCTGTTTGGACATCACTCTGCAAAGGGGAAAAAGAAATGGTTATGTCTCAGAGCAACTTTCAAAAGCCACCCGACAGATTTCTTTCTCAAGTGATGAGACCACACCCCGGTGGGAGGAGGGAAGCGGAGCCTGAGAGCACGGATGAGGGACCTGGTGGCTCTTGCTCCCTCTGCTGTAGCACAGGGCTTGTCTTCCCTTAGAGCATGGCTCTTGCTGCTGGTTTCCCTTGCACATAGGTAGGAAAGCACATTCTGTCCCCTTAAACTGGTAAAATAAGCTTCCCAACAGGCTGTAATTTCTAAAACAGCCTCACTTTAAGCAACTGAGGATGTGGGTTTCCTGTGTGACTCTAAACTGAACTGCACTAAAACTACTCTGCTGTGCAGGCAGGAGAATGGAACCATCACAGCGTGTGTGTGTGTGTGCTGCATGAGATGTTTGACAAATAAAATAGTTGCTTTAGCATAAGAGAAAAGAGATGTTTTAGCAAACTTACTGAGACCTGTACGGAGTCCTGGATGTCTTTGTGACTGACCAGCTGGACGTTGCCATCCTCATAGTAATGCACCTGCACAGAGAAGGAGGAGGGTCATCACCAACACCCCCCCCAGTCCCTGCAGCCCCCAAGTGCTGCCAGAACGGCTCAACAGCAACGCTGTGCCAGTCTGCTCTGCTTACGTGGAGACTAAAAGCAGGATGGGTTTTCTAAAAGGTTTCATTCTTTGTCAAGACTGTTCAAGATTATGTTAATGCAGTAAACGCCTAGAGTTGAAATAAGAGCAATTACAAAAGAATTCATGGAATAGGTGTCAGCCCTACAGAGTGAAGCAGGCTTGGAGGCAAATAGCAAGCCCCAGGCCAGACTGTAAACTGTGCCTGAAACACGAGTTTTAACTATTTATTTAGTGGATTGTGCAGTTTAACAGCATCTTGACTTGAGCAGAACATCCTGGCTGTATTCCAGTGTCTCGTTCGGAGCTGAATGCATCAGCCTAAGAGAAGGACAGTGCAGCTTCTCCTGTCACTGCCATGAAAAGTAGCTCACCTGGATTTTGAGCACTGCAGCCACCTGAGCTGTTGGTGGGGTGATGGTAAACTTCCATTCTGATCTCCAGCGACCGTTCCTAGAAACAACCAAAGCTTGAAAACTGTACTTCCACAAAGCTCTAACAGCACAAAGAACCAAATTAACAAGAACAAGTTGTTTGTGCTGGTGTTTTATGACCAATATTACAGTGCTCCCCACAGCATCCAGTCAAAGGGCAGCAGCAGAGTGAATTCAAAGCAGGCTCAGTCCCAGCTGGCTCCAGTTGCAGGTGCCCTGGAGCAGGTAAGGGTGTACCCAGCTCTAAACCCCCCCTGGACAGAGGGCCCAAGGAAATGCCAAGGGGGAGCAAGGAAAACAGCTACAGAAGGAGAAGCAGAACTTCTCAGGAAGCCCAAGGCCCTTCAGGCTGTCAGAAGAGAGGGGAGGGGTTTGTTTGAGGACTCGGAAAGGAAGAAAATTCACTGTGTTGAAATGGTCTTACCAGAAGTTTTTGGGCTGGAACTGGTGGCTCTCGATACAGGCAATAATGGTCTGCTGCCCATCTATAGATTTACCATAAACCTGTGTGTAGAAAAAGAGTTAGAGAGGCCTGGAGCAGAGGACAGCCACTCTTAGCTTCTGTTCTTGGCAGCATCACAGAAGGCTGTTGCTGTGGGATCTCCCTGGGAACAGGGACCGCTCATTACAGCATCCAACACCTCTGCTCACACAGATGTGCAAATCATGCCTCTCGCAATGCAGGTGTTAAGGTGTTTGGCTGTCCTGAATGAAAAGAAAGGGCTGATACATCTTTACTGCTGTGTGCATGCCATGGTATGTTCCCCCCTCTTTGGAAGCTGTTATTCCAAAGTCAGGAAAACTGCTGGTGAGGAGGAGGATTCCCAGCTCGGGACAGAGAGCCGTGGTGAGGTGGGGCAGACACTCACCGTGCAGAAGCCGTTGGGGTAGTGATCCTTCACGTAAGCCCTCAGGGCACTGTCACAGGCATCCCGCCACGGCTTTAGAGCTGCCTCCGTGTCCTCAGCCTGGGGGTCACTCGCTTCTTTCCTTAAATGGTCAAACTTAAAAGAAAGTTTGTTTCTTGGGTCTAAAAACCTGCCGTTGCCCAGATCGCCGTGTTCTGTGATTAACACCTGCAAGAGAAGTTGAAATTGAGATACACTCGTGCTGCTGTTTTCCTTGGCTATCTGAGTGGGTATCAGTGTTCCAGTAGATTCTCTCATTGAGCTGTAACATCCATAAATGAACAGGGGTTGTTGGTAACAATTTCAACTGAGAGTAACTGTAGGAAGGCTGAGGACTGAAACCTTCTCTATTTCTACAGAGAGCCAGGTCAGTGCCGGGCTTGGAGAACAGGACAGATGCTCAGGACCATTTTCCATCTGTAGGAATGAGAGAATCTGTTGAACCATCAGTAGAACCTGCTCCCGGTTGTCAGCATGAACTACAAGCAGGCAGCAACACCAGGAGTTGCAGGTGAGCCTTAAATATACACTGATCTCTGCTCAGTCATGCTCTAAGGAGAATTCCAGTGACTTCACCATGAAGCTTTAAAGAACAATGAACCAGAGTGACTGTGCAGGATCAGACAGTACTTATGAGAACACTGCACCTGTGCTGCTGCTGCAAGGTAATGGTGAGGGGGGGAGGAGGAGAGGCAGGAACTGGGGAGCAGAATGAAACCAGGCAGGATCTTGATGGAAAAACCTTATTTATTGGCTTTGCCCAGTGCAGTAAGACACAGCCCAAGGGTAACAGGTTCTCTCTTACCTGGTCCTCATACCCTTCTATCTTCACCGGGGTGAACTGATCCATGTTATACTGTGCAAATGCACTGTCAAGAATTAGAAGAAGATGAAGTTTAGCTGTATGTGCAGAGTTACTTTGACTCAAGAATAAGTACATGGTGTGATTTATATTTGTAAAATTGAGTTGAAATTTTCTGTAATAACAGACAGCATCAGCCTTACAGGATTTGTCAATACCTTTTATTGATGACAGCTACAAAGCTTCAGGTCTAAAGGGGCGTTTATTTAGTGATGATTAGGAAAGGACAGAGTTCAAAAGCAGAGCAGCAGCAGCCTGGGGGAATATGAGCAAGCCCAGGCAAGGCAGGAACCCCGCAGCTCCAGGTCAGACAGCAGCAAGACAAACATGAGCAGACTAATATTTACAACAATTTGCCTATGTAAGGGCCTGCTGAGTGATATGTCACCTGGCTTGAAATATAAACCTCAGCATCAAAAAGCTTGTCTGCATAAACTTCACGCACCTTCTAATGAGTCTGTGCAAGTAAACAAGATGTTTTGAAAGCTTTTTTCTTTTTCTGAGGGCAGTCCTCTTTCTAAACACTGGCTTCCCCAGGATTACTCAGTATTTCAGGCTTCCTTTGCTTTACAAATGTCACTGCACCAAGAGGAGACATTTCTGCCACTGCTGAGTTACCCCTTCTGGCAGAGTGCCCTCCTGTCAACTTTGTAAGGCTTCGACAGCACAAACTCCAATTTAGGGCCTTTAAACAGAATAATCCGTGCCTTTCATCAGGTGTTTGGTTGGGAAGATTAGGAACTGCAGAAGATCACTCTCAAAACAATAATGGCTTGCTTTGTGGCAGAAGGATGGGTGTGAGATATCATACTCATCTCTGAGGGGAATGTGACCTGTCGGAAACAGCAGTACTCACTGTGCTGCTCCTTCCCTGAGAAGATTGTCATTGTTGAGCAATAACCGCACATCTGGAGAGGAGAGAGCTCGGGTAGGTCATTGGGCTTCTTAGCAAACGTTTCTCTTTATGCATTTCAATTTCAAGTGTACAAATGCAAACACTGCAATGAGTCAATCAGCTCATTAAGCATATGCAGTCACAGGATGACAGTGTGCTTTTCCCTCACCAGTTCTCAAGCAGTGTACTGTGGCACAGCTGTGGGCACTTACAATAGATGAAACATGAAGAAATGACCACCAATTGTTTCTCCTGATTCACTCACCATTGAATACTTCGTTAAACTCTCCAGGGGGTGCATGAGTGATGAACTTTGCAGCTATACGCACCTACAGGGAAGCAGAAAAGCAAATTCTCTTTTTAGTTTAATGACTGAGTTCATACATACTGCAGCCTACACCAAAGCAATTCCCCAACAAACCAAACCCTGCCAGTGACAGGAAGGGCCAGATTTAGGGAGAAATCTAGAGGTGTTGTCAAAATGGAAACAGTCCTTGTAAGAGCAGCTTCTTTTCAGTCTAACTGAGCACAAGAGTTCCACATGCACTCAGGAAGAAATGCAAACTTCACCTGGGCACCTGCAGAAATGGGAGCTGCTCAGCCTGCACAGTGCTACCTGATTTAAAGACCATGGACACTGGGCAGCCACCCCTTCTGGGGACACTCCTAAACAAATGATCGTTTCCTGATCGTCTTCTAACACTGTCCTTCTGACCCTGAGCAGCAAACACACCGCCTGTGCCACTCTGGGACACATTGCTCCTCTGATCTTCAAGGAGGACTTTGTTGGAAACTGTCCTGTAGTCCAGACATGGAATGTCACGGCAGCAGAAGAATTAAGGCATGTGGAACCGTGAATGATTCAAAAACTAACTGCAAAGCCAACTGTAAAGCAAACACCTGAATTTCTGCAAACTTGGAAGCTGGAAAAAGAAAAACTCATTCTCTTCTCAAAGGTACCAATCCTGCACTGTGTCCCATGTTAGAATGTAGGTGGCTGAGGTACAGATTCTGGTAAAACTAGTAAGAGTTTATGGGTTTCATAATCAAATCCTTTATGGTTTTTACAGGACCAAAGGGAACAGAATGAACTTGGAAGACTTGAAACAGGGAATGTCACAAAATGAAACCTCTCCTTTAGAATAATAAAAATGTCCCATTTCTTCCCACAAGCAGAGCTAAGGAAGCTGTGCAATGAGCCTTTCCTGCTCAACTAGCCATTTACTGAAGATGACTGCAGAGCGCTCGGCACAGCTCTGAGTGCTTTTTCTACTTTTCATTTTGAGCAGTAAAACAAACAAGTGTGTATCCATCCAGCCACTTCAGCAGAGTTACTGCCAGAGCTGGAAATAACCTGCTTTTCTCAACAGGCTTCCCTGTTTTCATTAGAAAATGCTGTTTGTATTGTTTGTCACATAATGATTTAAAGCAAGCCATGAAGGAAAAAAGCCACCTTCCCAAACAAAGGGTATAGTCCTGATTCCAGCAGTATCAAGTAACAGCTCTGCCTTAACTGGACTGAGCTTCAGATAAAAATAGATCATTTTCCAAATCAGCATCTATTTCAAAGAATCTGTGTATATTCTTTATGCTTTAAGTAACAATACAACACAAATGAAAAACTATCAAGTCAGTAACTTGTGCAGTTGATACAACACAGAATGTCAAACTGTTTTTGCCTCATTTTTGGCTTTTAGGCAAGGCTGGCATCCTGCAAATTCACTCCCCAGATGAACAGATTTCTTTTTATAAGGTGCTTCAAAATAGGACAAAATAAGGCTCATAAGAAGCCATAAAATTTAGTATCTTATAAATTGATCCAACAAGGTTGTGGCTACAGAGTTGTGCTGTACGTGGGACCCTCACAAAAGGGAGCACTGTTTAACAGGCTGCCTTTAGATCAACGGCTTCTCGTAAACGGATCCTTGTGAAAAGACAAACATTACTGGAGAGATTCTTACAGCCTTCCACGAATTTTTCCACTTGGAAGGAGGGATAAAATTAAATCAACACAGAATGGACTCTGCATTTCGATGGAGTGCTATCACAGAACCAGCCACAACCAAAGGAAACACTGCAAGTGAAGGTGCTTGCTTTCACAGAGTCCCCCTGGCCCTGCCTCTCGCCTGGGGCAATAAAACACACAGCATGCAAGTCAAACTATTGACATCGGGCACGGGGCGCAGGACACGGGCTGGGGCTTCAGTCATTCTAAATGTCAGGCATTTGAACCCCTGCTTCTCGTTAGAGTTGACCGGTCTCAAAGTGGTGTCAGCACAGTGGCAGGATGTTCGTTTGCAGAAGCAGGAAAATAAGAGTTTCAGCAAACTGAGCCACTGCCTGGGGCTGCTGCTGTGCGGGGCTGCAGCCAAGGACCTCCCGCTTCTAAAGGGGGAAAACGGCCAAGAGGGAACCTGATCAGGCCTGAGGTGGCACTGGTGACACCAGGGACAACAGGGCAGACCTTCCCGAATCCCTACGCCATCAAAAAAACGCCTATAGAGAGTAAAGTGAGGCTTGGGGGGAGGTGGAATGAATGAATTTTGTTGCTCTATGGATATGATTCTTCACTTTCTTTTAAAGCTCTGGCAAACTCAGATGTAAAAAAATGAAACTTACATTATCAAAGTACCAGCCTACTCTGAATTCTGTCCTGGAATGCTCATTTCAAACAAGGCTCATGTGATCTGAATCACACCTTTAATGCTCTAGCTGCTGGTTTCACCATGAGTGTCACTGTAACGAGGCTGAATTCAGCAGTTCAAGGGAAAAATGAAAGCAGGCTCCAAACTCCAGGATCCTCGAAGATCTACCAGCCTTAATGCCCCGCTCCAGAATGTCCAAGAACAAAGGAAAAAGCTACACGGCATATTTTTATGGTGTAAGGAGGAGCAGTGGTGCATTTCTTAACTACCATTCGTAGGTAACTGTTCATGAACTGTCAGTTGATTTGTTACATGAAACTCAGCACTGCTCATAAGTGTCATTTTCCCACATTCCTACAAGGAGAGGCACAATCTGTTCATTTCGCCACTTCCCCACATAAATATTGCCCGTTTGCTCCTGCTTAGTCCCCTCTACCCGGTTATAATTTGTGAGATCTACATCAAAGTTCCTGCCAGCAGCTGGGGCGAGCAGACAAGGCGGAATCACGCTCCAAAGGTGTTCTGGAACCCAACAGGTTTCACAGTGCCTTGTGAAGCTGCCGCTAACTTTGCTGCCCTGGCAAAAAACAAGCCGAAAAACGCATTTTCAGGCAGAAAATATATTTTTATGTACCGAGACGCCTCAGCAGCACCGGGGGAATCAAGAAATGGAAATAGCAGGCGCTGTGCCGATGGATAACCGCCGATCCCGGCCAGCCTCTCACCCGCAGCGGCGGCCTATAGATCCCAGGGCCTGGACGCAGCGGGAGGTGGCTCCGCGGGCACCGGGGGAGCATCCCCACCAGCCCACAGAGGCTCCCCTCCTGAGGGTGCTGCAGGGGGTGTCGGTGCGGGCCCATCCCGGCGGGGCGGCCCTTTACTTACCTTCTCCTCATCCGACACCCGCTCCTCCAGGTCCGCCATTTTGGGAGCTGTGGGCCCGGCCCGGCCCCGCGCGGGGGATGCCGGGAGCGACGGGCGNNGCGCTGAGGGTGCCGCTGCGGCTCCGGGACAGCCTGGCGGCCGGTGAGGGGCGGCGGGCCGCGCCGGGGGGCTGGGAGCTCAACGGGCCCTGCGGAGGGCTGTGGGGCAGCCGTTACGGCCGGGCAGGGGTCCCGGGCCTCCCCCGGTGACACAGCGGGGACACCCACCCGGCCCCGGGGTCCCCTGTGCCGCCGCGTCTGGGGATACCGCAGTGTCTGGGGCAGCCGGGGGGGTCGCAGGCGGCGCGGTCCCCGCTGCCCCGGGGGTGCCGGCCCTGCCCCGCGTCCCCACAGGCCCCGCTCCCCACCTCGGCTGGGGGGAGGCCTGGACCGGGGCTCACCGGGGTCCCGGCCGCGGGTGACAAAGCTGGGGTGTGGTTTGGGTCAGAAACGCTGTCAGGATAAGGCTAAAATTCTGCATTCCCCACCCTGTGCTGGGAATACTGGGAAAGAGGGGCCTGTAGTGAAATTGTGTTTGTAACACTCGGCATAAACCAGCATCGAAACAGCACGTTTCTGGTTTAGATTAAAATGGAATAATGAATCAGAGGGGGCTGTTGCTGGCCCCCAGCCACGGTGCAGTATGAACCAGGGGCTGCTTTGGCTGAGAACTTGCACAGAATTTTGTAGTTTGGGTGTGTAACCCGATTCCCTGCCACAGAGGGCTACAAACAGAAAATGATGTAAGGAAAGGGTTCTCTAACAAAGTAATGCTAAAGTTACTGGGGTTATATTGTATTACATATTTGCATAATATTTCATTTATTGTCTAATTAAAAGCTGTTTTTGTTGTCCAGCTCTGCTTGCTAAGCCTTTGGTTTTGTTTCTCCCAACAGTGACCGTGTTCTTGAGCACCTTGACTCCCAAGTTCTACTTTGCCCTGACAGTGACATCGTCCTTTATATCTGGACTGATATTTGTAAGTAGTCCACTTTTATTGTTTTTAAACAGCTGTAGTACCTGTGGGGTGCTTTGTTGGGGGTAAGTGCAGTCGGCTGGGCTTTGGTCTGACTCTAGAGGGTGCCTTTGTACCAGGAAGGAGCTTGTAACCGAGAGGCTTCTCGGATGTGTTGTACCCTCTTTGGCTCCGTGTGTCGCACATCGGTGCAGGAACATGTTTGACTTAAATTATACTGGGTTTTTTTTTCCAATCTCTTTCATGCCATGTGGGTGATCCTGCAGGACAAGCCAGGCCAAAACATAATTAGTGCTGATTTGTATGTGGATAAGTGATAAGTTGCATTTAAAGTCATTAGGAAAGGGATGTCCTGGCTGTAAACAGCTGGCTCCTCACGGCTGATGTTCATGTTGAAGGCTGTTGCCTAAGGAAATTTCTGGTGCTTTTCTCTCCCGTGACAGGTGTTTGAGTGGTGGCATTTCCGAAAATACGGCACGTCTTTCATTGAGCAGGTCTCTGTGAGCCACCTGAGGCCCCTGATGGGTGGTGTGGAGAGCAGCCCCCCGGCACCAGCCGCGTTCTCGGCTGGAGAGAATGAGCCTAGCAGGCAGAACATGCCAGGTGATCCATAGCCTTTCCCAGCAGCTTTCCCTCGACTCCCAGGCAGCTGGGTCACAGGAACTGGCTTTTAAATCATTTTGACTCTACAGAAGTGCTTGGGGTAACTGGGGAAAGGCCTGTATCTTACAGTGTGGGTTTTTAATAGTGGTAAAGATAAAATAAGTCATAATGTATCTTTGCTCTAAACCAGTTGTTGTTTAAAACATCTGGAAAATACATGGAATCACAGAATGGTTCGGGTGGGAGAGCAGAAGCTCAGGGAGAAGATTGTGTGATTGTGGTTGGGTTGTATAAAAATAACATTAGAGCAGCTTTGGAAAGTAAAATGGCATTTACCTTGCTGAGTTTGGAAGTCAAGGTGGCATTTCTTGTTCAGATTCAAAGAGTACCTTTTTTTGTTCTTTCCAGAGTGCAAAGTGTGGCGAAACCCTCTCAACCTTTTCCGGGGGGCAGAGTACAGCAGGTATGCTCTGCTTTGCTTGCCATTGCCTGGTTTTTGCAATGAATGGGGAGCGTGGCTGTGAGTCCTTCCCAGAGTTGGCTCCAGTGATGCGAGGAGACAGCTGAGCCTTGCAAGATTATGGGGTGATTGATGCCAATCCTGTGTTTAGCAAACACCTGTCCAGGCTCTGGCAGTTTGGATGGTAAGAATGCAAATATTACTGTAACATCAGCTGGGGTTTGAGAGGAAAGGAGGAGAAAAATATTCCCAGAATGACTTTCCTCCTCTGTTCAAACAGCCTCTGAAAGTAATGGTCGTACAGCTGTTGGTGCTTTATGCAGAGGTTGGGACAGTGGTTCTGAACCAGAGTTCTCCTTTATTAAGCTGGCGTGGCTGTGCTGGAAGGCTCCTGCTGCTGTTTCTCGGAAGCTGGTTTCCAAGAGGTTTAGAACTTTAGGATCAAATGAGACTTTTCCCCCCCTCTGCAGGAAGGCTTCTGGCACCCTGTGCAGGTTGGGGAGCAGCAGCACTTCAGAACTCCTTGTTAGTAGCTCCAGCCTCTTATTAATACAAATTTTCTGCAGGAGTTGAGCACATCCACCCCCCTCCTTGGTACCAGGTGCCTCGTACTGAAATGTTTCCTGTTCCAGGTACATGTGGGTGACGGGGAAGGAGCCTCTTACATACTATGACATGAATTTGTCTGCTCAGGATCATCAGAACTTTTTCACGTGTGACACAGACGCCCTTCGGCCTTCAGACACAGGTACTGGTGTGATGCCTGTGAGGTGGGGCTCTCTGGGGAGCACAGAGTGCGTGTCTTTAGTATATTTGGAGGTAGTGCCAGTTATGTCAAGTGTTTTGTGAGATGACAGCCTTTCCTTACTGCTAAGGAGATTTATAGATGTTTGCAGTGAAAAGCTGTGGGTTTTTTTACGTTGAGCTTTCTCTGCTGACTGTAGGGCTGTCAGGATCCTGACACATTTTCAGGTCTCACACTTTTCAAATAATTAACGGCGCGGTATTGAAAACCTGGATTGTATTCTCAGCAGCCAAAGACGTGGTCTCATTTCAACCTCAGTGATGAATTGTGCAGTCTCCGGGATTGTTTCACTCTGTTCCACATGTTTAGTGCAGAAAATGTTCCCTACCTGGTTATTGTCAGGCGAGGTGTGAACCAGTGTCAGTCTGTCAGGCTGCGGAAGCGTTACTTGTCAGCTGGCTGTGACACGCCTGATATGTTTTCATTTCACAAATGGAGTGTATTGTCTCACTCCTGAAGCCAAGACTAATATTTTGTTTCCAAAAGAAAACTCAAACATTTTTCCACGTTATTCTTGCTGGACAGCAGAAGGTTTAGTTCCAAAAGAAACATGGATGGATTCTTCAGCTTTCTTATCGTGTGTGAGATAGGCCAGATATGGAACTGTGGGACCGTCAGGGTTTGGGGTTCTTTCAGAGCTGGTATTGAGTGTGAAAGCTCTGCAGTGCTCCTCATCTGACCCTAACTTTGAATTCAAGTTTTAATTCAGACAACTCTTTCCAATAGATAGATTTCACCCTTTTTAATTGTTTCCCAGAACACTTTCTAATAAGGTGATAAATTACCACAGCAACACCCCCGGGCAGGGGCCTGAACAAGGTGATCTGTGAAGTCCCTTCCAGCCCAACCCGTTCTGTGGTGCTGAGTTGGTTTTGTGGTGTTGCACCACTCAAATGCACTTTGCAAGTTTAAAAAGAAACTGTTTAACCCTTTATGATCTGGAAGTTGTCGGAATACCTAAGTATGAAACTGCCCCTGTGCAGGGCACAGCTTGTTCTGTCCCTGTTTTCTTTGAAGTTCTGTTTGAAAGCTGAAATGCAAGTTGTGTGCAGGTCCGTGCAAGGCCCAGTGTTCAGCAGTTGCTCCTGCCAAGCCTTCAGCAGGTCTTGGGAAATGCTTCCAAAAATCTGTAGCAATTTAGAAACTGTCCGTCTGCCCGTTTGTCTGAGCTGTCTCTGCTGCTCAGTGCAGGAGTTCTTGGATGGGCAGTGAATCATCTTCCTGCTGCTGTTGCTGTCTTCAGTTCAATTAAATTCGGGGTGTGATGAGAAGTTGTCAGTTTCTGCTGCTTGTGGTAGAAACTCGTGTTGAAATTAAAGCACTTGTTTACTCTTCCCTGTGCCAGTCGTAGAGCAAAGAGGAGTTTGCAGAGTGGAAGAGAGTGTTACTGTGGAGCTGAGGCAGGAGCAGCCCCTCCTGTCCCCGTGTCCCTGTTCCTCACCCCCTCTCCCTGTCCTGCAGTGATGCAGAAGGCCTGGCGAGAGAGGAACCCCCAAGCCCGGATTAAGGCAGCACATCAGGCCCTGGAGCTGAACAACGAGTGAGTCTGGAGCTGGGGCTGGGGCTGGAGCTGGAGCTGGGGCTGGAGCTGAGGCTCAGCGGCTGCGTTTCTGCTGGGGAAGGTCCAGGAGAGCCGTACGGAGCCCCTGTCAGAGCCCTCTTCTGGGGATTTGCTGCTGGCAAAGTTCTGAGTGGCTTAAAGGGCACTTTGTGCCTGAGGGAATCGCGCGTGGGGAACTCAGTTGCACCGAAGTGTTGAGCTGGTCTGTAAGGAATAGCTTTTCCTTTCCCTTTTTTCCTGGGGAAGGTTTTGTGTTGAATCTTTGTGTCGGCAACGCTAAGAGATGAGAAATCCTGCTCTGTCTGGGACTGTCTGAATTGGATGGGAGACCCTGGGTGTTTGAGGTGGCGTTGGGGTAATAGCTCTGTGGAGTTCAGAGCCATCACTCCTGTGAGAGATAACAATACTCTTATAACACAAACCAAAGAATTTCACTCACCTTTGTGTTCCACTTTGTTACTCTCATTGTTTTTGTGTAAAACGTCTACCTCCTGATTTTAAAAAGGCAAAGCAAACCAAACACAAGAAAACCTCTCCAGACAAGTACCAGAACGTTTCTGATATTTCAAGGAAAATAATTTGGCTGTTACAATTCTGTCTTTTGTTCCTTCTCCAAACGTGTGCTTTTGCTGTAAAATGGAAAAGGTTTCTGTTTTCTTGACACTCTCCATTTGAAATTAAGTCGGCCTTTTTGTACTTTAATATTGTCAGTGCTTAGATATTACGCATGAGTGAAAACTGCCCATTTCTGGTGCTTTTAACACCTACTAAAAGAACATTAAGCTTTGTCCCTCAGAATAATTAGTGTTTTTACCTTGTTGCAGTTGTGCCACTGCCTATGTGCTGCTGGCTGAGGAGGAAGCCACCACCATTGTGGATGCCGAGCGGTATTTCAAGCAGGCTCTGAAGGCGGGAGAGATGATTTACCGCAGGTCTCAGAACTGCCATTCCCAGAGTCCCCAGCACGAAGCACAGCTCAGTAAGTGCTTGTCCCTCACAGGAACCCCTGGGTCTGTGTGAGCAGAAACGTAGAACTGAGGTTGTAGCCAGCGGCTGTAGTTTGATTCCCCGTTCCGTGGGGCGGTTCCTGCTGCTCTCGCTCTGCTCTGTGAGCTCTGCTGCACTGTCCATCATGGGTTGTCTCCCTGACATTGCCCTGCAAGGCTGGATGAGCAGAGCAGGCTGATGGAGCAATAATCAGCGGGTGTCAGCAGCACCTTCTTTAAGTCCACCCAATGTTCTGGAAAAAAGCAGGATTTTTTGGCTAAAAGCTGCTGGTGTTGGTGCCGATGGGCCTTGGCTGGGCCAGCCACAGAGATTGTTCTGTGCTTTTCCGTTGGGGTTAGGAGAATGATGGTGGGGTTTTGGGGAGATGAAAGAGGGGGCGTGAGGTAAGGATTGAAACTGATAAACTAGCTTTTTTGTCTTTTTATTCAGGAAGGGACACCAACGTGTTGGTGTATGTGAAAAGGAGACTAGCCATGTGTGCAAGGAAGCTTGGAAGAATCCGGGAAGCGGTAAAAATGATGAGAGATGTGAGTAAAACAAAAAAGCTAGTGACTGCTGTTGTTTGCAGTCACACTGTAAGAGTCAGTGGTTGAAAGTTCCTTTCTAGGCACCCTGGTGAATCTGATTGCATTCTTTTCCAACGAGATTTGCACATCATTATTTTTTCAGGACAGGTTTTTTTAGTTCCTACATCTAGGCTTGAAATGTTTCTGTTCCCTGGTGGCAGGTGTTCACCGTGCTCTTGTCTTTGCTCATGCTTGGCTCAGCGACTGACTTGTCCAAATACCCAACTTCATACCTCTTCATAATTTTTCTTTCACTTTTGCCCAAGGTGTATCCTAAGTTCTTTTCATGTAGGAAAATATTGCTGACCAAGAGGGCTCCCTGCGGGGGTGCACAGGTCAGGGCTGGGGGTGTGCTCCCTGGGCCTCAGCATCCTTATTTTCTAGTGGGTGAATACAGGAGAAAAGCGGTGCTTTAGGGGTAGAACTGATGCAGTTCTTCTCATGCTGCTCACGTGCCAGTTTCTGCCATTGTGAAAAACAGAACATTGACAAAGCTGACGTTGTACTGAGCCCTGTTACGTGTCTCAGGGATTCGGGTGCAGTTCTGTCTGTGCCCAGTGCATTTCTGGTTACTGCTTTGCAGCTGATGAAGGAGTTCCCCCTCCTCAGCATGCTGAATATTCACGAGAACCTGCTGGAGGCCCTGCTGGAGTTACAGGCGTACGCAGACGTGCAGGCAGTGTTGGCCAAGTACGATGGTGAGTGGGGTGTGTTGGGGGGTGGGTGTTTGTGTGAGTGGGTACAGATGGGGCTGGCAGGGTGTACCTGGCCCTGCCCCTGGGCTCAGCTGCTCAGCTCAGCCCCTTCACTGGCAGCAAACAGGCACTTCCAGAGCACAGGTCAAGGGGGTTTATTTTTTATTTTGAATGGTGAGGCCAGATTTAGGGAAATTGCAGCCAGCTGACTTCTTATGTTTGTGAGTTACTTCTAAGCTGTAAAGAAATCTTGGCCCCTGCTCTGCTTCAACTCAAGGATTATTTTAATTTTTTAATCTCTTCTACATCCCTGGTTATGCCTAAACCCATCAGCCTGTTTCAGTCAGCACACAGCCCTTGAGTAATTGGTGTCAATAGGCTGGAAGAGGTGGCTTTCCCTTCTGTCATCTTCCAGGCTTGGCCTCGTGGCTCTGTGGGACTGAGCTGGCCAGAGCTTAGCAAGGGGTGAGCGTGCTGCTGGGCAGAGAGCAGTGGTGGGCAGGTTTGGGGCTGTTAAATGCCTGTAGTTTGCTTTCACTTTCCATCTCAGCTAATTCATTTCAGGTGTTGTGCAAGCCTTGATAAAGGTTAATAAAACAGACACTTACTGTCTTGCTGTCCTCAGGGATTTGCCAGCTGGGTAATGCCCACAGTGTTGGTGCACAAGGTGCTGCTGCCAAAGCTGTCCCTTCAATCCCGCTCAGAATGCAGGGATGTAGAAGCAGTGTTTGAGGGCAATCCTTCCTGCCCCTGAGAGCTCGGGTTGTTCTCTCCTGTGTCTCTTTGTTGCTTCAGGGAATGGAAAGCATGATATTGTTACCCAAACCCTCTGCTGCTGGCTGGCAGCTCTGCCTGCCTGCTGCTGGGGCTTCACCCTCCCCGCTCCTTTGTGGGGATTCTTAGTAATTTAAGAAACCCATTTGCTCTTTTCCCGGTGCTCCTTCCTGTTAACATCAGGAATTGCGACACTTCTTTCAGAAAGGGTTGCTGATTTTTTTTCTTTTCCTGAGCATCTGGAAAATTGAGTCCAAGCTTCAGACTCTCTGTAGCGCCCCTGTGTTTGGCTTGACACGACAGCCAGGCCTCGGGTAAGTGATGGACAAGCCCAGGGGGGGATTTACAAAAAAAGCAAGAGCCATCTGACTATACACAACGTGGTACTTGGGAATTAAACCCCAGACTTTGTCTGCTTTTAAAGTAAACTTGTGCTGTGGAGTGCTAACCTTCTAATCTGTAATTGTCAGCTCGAACTTGGCCTCAGATTTTCTACAAAACCTGATAGAATTTCCCCCCCGGAACTGGAACAGAATGGAAACTGCGTTTGCATTAGGATTTGTCTCCCTGTCTGCGGGGTAATTTTTGGGGTCAGCTTCTTGTCAGTCTCTCAGTATTATGTAAAACTCTGTGTTAATGTACAGTTGCAAAACTGGGTAAAGATTAGAAGCTTATTTTAAACTTCTGTGAGTTAATAAAGAGGTACATTGCCCCGAGGTGTGGATTTATACACGCTTTGAATGCATTTTCAGTGTCTTGGTATGTTTAGAGGAAAATAGTGGCTCTTCACCCTGTAACTGCCACGCTGCGGTTTTCATCTGAGACCGAGCGGTGACCAGAAGAAGACTGCAAAGAAATTTGGTTTTTAGTGTTCCAGGTGTTACATTCAGTGTCTGCCCCAGTAAAAATCTCCAAGCTCCAAGGACGTGAGCTTAACATGTTTGTCTTGCCTTAGAATCTTAGACCTTCATTCTTTTATTTCATCCTAGATATCAGTCTTCCAAAGTCGGCGGCAATATGTTACACGGCAGCCCTGCTGAAAGCCAGAGCTGTTTCTGAGAGGTAAGCACAGGCTTGGGTGAGCCCAGGTGGGTGCAGGATGTTTGTGGTGGTTGGTGGTGGCGTTTTCCTCGGGCTCTGGGCTGTCCCCAGCGCTGGCTCCATCCAGGTGATGCTGTGACAGTCCTGCCAAAGCCAGGGCGCACACAGTCCTTTGGGATTGACGGGAAGATTCATGCGCGCGTGGATGACAGTCAGGATGCCTAAATTAACATGAACACTGTCTCCTAGATGGTTTATCTTTCTTGATAAATCAGTCAGATTTTAATGAACTCCAGGCTTACAACACAAACACCAGGTTAGTGTTCATTATTTCCTTTTGCTCACACGGGCTTCCCTTCCAGGTTCTCCCCGGAAACTGCCTCCAAAAGAGGGCTCAGCACAGCAGAGATCAACGCTGTGGAAGCGATCCACAGGGCTGTGGAGTTCAACCCTCACGTTCCAAAGGTGAGAGTAGTTTATTTACTGTTGGGCTACTTTTTATTGTCTTCTGAAAGAAGTTGTGTGAAATTATCATGTTATCTGAGCTGTTCTTGCCCCCTGTTTTCTTGAAGGCGGTTGTAACTCCAGCTGTGGAGTTGTTAAGCACTGATATTTGTGTGATAAGTGCCTGCTGGCTGGAATGACTTGTCTGCAATAGGTGGTGTTTAAACTGGTTGGTTGGGTTTTTTTACAAAAAATCTAAACTGAAATTTTTCTAACTCCTTAGAAAATGCAGTGATGTATGGCCTGTAATGCTGTAACACAGGCCCTGTGGGGGAAGGCTCAGCATTAATAAATATAAATTTAGATACTTAAAATCCCTGAAGCCAAATTAAGTTCTCCAGACAGTAACCACTCACAGCATTCAAAATAGACTTTTTCTATTGTGCTTCTGAACTTGCTTCCAGATCTTGGACTGTTGAAAGATCTGCTGTCACTGATTTACTTTGTCCAGGTGTAAACAGGAGTAAGCGCAGGTATTGATCTGCGACAGGCTGTTCTGTGTCTGGTGTTACCTGAAGCAGCCGAGATACAGATTCCTCTGGGCACTGGGTTGTGTTTTACTGTACTCAAGTTGTGCTGCTGAAACCTCGAACGTAGGAGGTTGGCTCAGTCCCGGCCCTAATCCCCTGGAAATGCTGCTGGAGTCGGGGTGACTGTGGCTGGGAGGGCCCGGATTCTGCGGCCGCCGCGCTCTGTCTGCCTGTCCGGTCCGATAGAATGTGCACCCGGAGAGGTAATTGCTGGCAGAAATTGCTGCTTGTGTGCATGACTGATCAAGAGCCCAGCGAGTTCATTTCAGACGGTCTCAGACAGATTTTTCTTTAGCCTTTGCCTTTAGGGGAAGAAGATTATAACGCATTATCATTATCTAAAAGTTCTTTTATTTTGTGTATCCTTCAGCTGGTTCAGGAGCCTCGTGTACCTTTTTAAAGAAGTTAGATATCATTTCAGACAGGCTGTTTGCAAAGTATGTCCCGTAGTTCTAAAGACAATCATGGAAACTGATTCCAGGTTTCAGTAATCTGATCTTCTTGTCTAATTGTGTACCTGTCCAATCCTCTCTGTGACTTTTTGTCACAATATTGCCTTGAAACAGCAATGTATGATTTGGCAGGACAGGACTGTAGTGGTGCTGGCTCTGCAGAGCTCTGCAACAGCATTGTCAGAGCAAACAACTGAACAGGGCACAAACGAGTGAAGGAACTTCCCGATGGGATACAGCTGACTCGGGGGGAAGAAAATCTGGTTTCTTCAATCACGGTCTGTTCTTTCCCATGGACTACAAGTAAATGAGCACGGAAAGCAGGAATGGTGTTGCTGTCATGGCTGGTGGCAGTGGTTGTCTTTGCACATAACATCATTTTGCATGAGGAAAATAAGGTTTGTTTCTCTTTGTTCTGAGTTACGCTTTTGCAAGGATGGGTTTTGTTTGGAAGGTCAGGAAGGCTCTTAAGCCATTTCACATCAGAGATCTGTAACTGCATCTTGATAATGTATGGAATGATCTTTTCCTGGTCATCTTCCAAATGTCTTAGGAGGTTGCATTGTATCGAAAGGCTTTCTTAAATGTGTAACCCCAGGATATTGCCAGTGCTGGTCCCTTGCCTGTCTTGTGGCTGAACACGGGTGAGAAGACCTGCCAGGCTGTGGTGGTCCCTGTTTGGGTGGTGGGACGGGTTTGGTGCTGGCGTGTTGGGCTGATGCTGCATCTTCCCAGCTGTGACATCGTGGTTCCTGCTCTGTGCCGTTAGTGCGGTGGGAGAGTGGGCACTGCCAGGGGTCAGGGGGCAGATATTTGAGACCATTTTCCCACAGCAGCCCCGTGTGAGTGATCCTTTACTGTGTTAAAAAAAAATAAAATACAAAAAAAAAATGGCAGAGGATTAGAGGGGATTAGCAAGAATATTACCCTCCGGAGTGCAGGCCCAAGGCAGTGGGAGAAGAACCTAGCCAGGCAGCAAATGTGCTTTATTCGGCCAGGGCATAACCCCTCCTACATTCCTTCAAGAAACTGAATGGGAAAAGTTAAGTCCTCAAACTGGATTAGTAAATAATCTCATAGATTGTGGCATCTGCTGAAATAAACGGGCGAGTTAGCTGCATTCTTACACTTGGGGAGACAGTCAGAGGAATTGCCAGCTACATTGATCAAAGGTGGGGATTAGCTCTGGCTGGTATTGAATGAGACACGGTGTGCCAGGGGAGAGCGGCTCCCAGGTAAACACTGGGGCTGGAACTGTCATTTCACTCTTGTAAAAATTACTCATCTGTTGTTAAAAGCTGAGGTAAAATGAATGCCTGTCTCTTTTAATGTACCATGCGAAAACAGAATGGCATGTCCTGTGTTTCAGGGGAAATGGGCAATGATTAATCCTGGTGTTCTCTGACCCTTCTGTGCATCAGAGACTCTGCTAATGTACGGAGGAGGCTGAAATTGAAAAAATCTGAAATCAGAGAATCTTTGTGGTACTCCAGCAAAACCACATTAAACCAGGATTGTGCTGGCTTTGGTTTGTTACTCTTCCTGTGGTCAGCAGCCCGACACTCTCTGGTTTGCCACTCGCTCGAGAGCTCACAAGTACTGAGCCTCCTACACCGAACCCTCCCGTGAGGAGCAAAAATGCCGTGGTGGTTTTATTTGTATTAGTCTAAACTTATAGCTCATTGATATTGGAACTGCAGCACGTAGAAATATTTATGTATATTCCACAGGAAAGTATTTTTGTTTTGCCTGACTGAAGAGGTGAGGGTCTCCTGCCCAGATGTGTGTTTTGCTGCATTTTACCTCCCATGGGAGTGCGGGCTGTCCCTTCAGTTGGTGGAACAGCAGCATCACCCCCGCGGGAGTGAGGAGTTATGCCTCAGATGATCATTTGTGTTTGACAATTACATACTTTGGAGCAGTCCGTGTAAATGTGTGTGCTTTCCCTCTGTGCTTCCAGTATTTACTAGAAATGAAAAGCTTAGTGCTGCCTCCGGAGCACATCCTGAAGCGAGGGGACAGCGAGGCAGTAGCTTATGCCTTTTTCCACCTCCAGCACTGGAAGAGGATAGAGGGGGCTCTCAACCTGCTGCACTGCACCTGGGAAGGCAGTGAGTATCTCTGCTTGGTTTAGTTTTCTCTGTACAGCAGACCAGTTCACCCCAACCACCACTGGCTCTCTTTGTGAGAAGCTGGTTGCTGGGTTAGATACGGATCTAATGTCGCTCACTCTTTTCCCAGCCTTTCGGATGATCCCCTACCCGTTGGAGAAGGGTCATCTTTTCTATCCCTACCCGAGCTGCACAGAAACAGCAGACAGGGAGCTGCTGCCAAGTAAGTGGTTTCTGAGCAGTGATGATAATCAAACATAGGCTGAGGGCGTGCAGTTTGTGGTCATCCCTGTTTACCTTCCCGTGGTATTTTAGTTCCAGCTTCCTGCGGCGGGGGCTCAGCTGGGTGCTGTTGGCCCTCCCAAACGCTTGCGGAGCGCTGGGCGTGTGTGCTTGAACCTTAGCTGGGTTCTGCAGCAGCAGGAGTCCTTCAGGGCAGGTCTGTGTGTGGTACAGGCACACTAAGTTTGGCCACTTCCACCAGTTCTTTGCTGCGTTTAGAAGCAGCCATGGATTTGCCTGCTGTGGCAGAGAAGCTGCTTCCTTCTGGCGAGGAATAGACGCACGGTCCCAGTCCTGCAGACGGGTGTCTTGCAGGACCTGTGATCCTGTGGGGAATCTGTGATTAATCTGTAGATTCAGAGGTTGTGTGTTTCTTTCTGTCATTAATTTGTTTGCTGGACAGCGTGCTTCCTGGAACTTTTTATCCGTGTAGGTGTTTTTATGGATTTATACTAACACTTGATGCTGAAAAGTAAATCATCTCCAACTGCTTGGAATTCTTTATGCAATTATGAGCCTGGATTTTTTTTCTTCTTTAGATAAGGCAAACAAACTAGGCCACTTGGGCCCATGCTCATCGTATTTAGGAAAATAGCAGTAATTTAGGTTGGAATTGCACTGTTAATTGTGCATGCTGATAAATTCCTTTGAGAGTGAACTTCTACATCACGGAGAAACGCCCGTCCCGTGGGGCTGGCCAGGGCTACTGCAGAAACCCCTCAGAGCCGCTGGGACCACAGCTGGGGAGAGGAGAACCACACGTATGGGCTTCCATTTAAAAGCCTGAGGTTATATTTAAAGTGTGTAATTTATATTTGCCCCCAGACTGCTTTAAATTACTCATTTCTCACTTATGCAGGATATTGCACAAGGAATTCCTGGGTTAGCAGCTACCCCTGAACTGTAGACTTCCCAGCACAATTAAGCCCCAGCACATGCAGATGTTTCAACACGATCACTCACGCATTCCTGTTGTGTTTTAAATATGAAAGTGCCCATAAATAAATTCATCTTAACGCTTTTATTGCAGTACTTCCTCAAGAAATCTTGACACTTCATTTTTTAAAATTTATCTAGTTAAAATAATGTTGGCCAAATTAATGAATCAAAAATCCTGTGATGTTCTAACGAGTAACAGTTCCCCAATGGCTCTGAACGCCCTGGGGCCTGAGGTGCAGCACAGTGCTCTGAGGCTGTGCTTCCTGCTGCTGAAAGTCTAGAACCAAGTTACAGGCTGTGTAAATAATTCAGGAGACTCTCCTCAGTTATCCATGCCAATGGCTCCTCTGGTTTTTCCCCTCTCAGCGTTCCACGAGGTCTCCGTGTACCCGCAGAAGGAGCTGCCCTTCTTCATCCACTTCACAGCAGGACTCTGCTCCTTCTCGGCGATGCTGGCCCTCCTCACACACCAGTTCCCCGAGCTGATGGTCGTCTTTGCTAGAGCTGTGAGTGTTGTCTCTGGCCTGGGNGCTCTCTCAGCCTGTCCTTATAGGGACCCCTGGGGCTCCTGAGGTCCGTGGTGCGGCAGGCTCCAGCTGATCTTGTGCTTGTGGGGCATGAATTATTTTGTCTCTGTGAGCGTACTTGGGCTCTGAGCTGTGGGTGTCCTGCGGCAGAGCAGGGTGGTGAGTAAAGAGCTCTGCACTCTCACTGAACCATTGATTGCAGCTTTGCTGCTCAGGTGCAGGGAGGAGGATGTTCCGCTCTCCTCCTGTTGTAACGCAGCAGGTACCAGAGACCCAGGAGCTGAGCCTTTTTTTCCCTGAAGAATCCTTTGTTCCCAAAGGCGTTCGTGGCCAGCGGTTCTGGCCTGCAGTGCCCAGGCTGGGGCTGAGCGTGGGGCCTCATTTCCACACAGTTCTGTTGATCTTTATGTTGGAAAATGTAGCTGGACATGCCAGTGACAAATTTCAGTGCTGCTCATAATTGGCTGGGTTCGTAGTGACTGGGGGCTAACTATCTGCTTGATTAATTCTGCAAGGATTGCATTAGCAAAGTTGTATGATTTCCAAAGAGATACAAGGTCAAATGTTATGCTAACAAAGAATTGCTCGGTGAAGTTCTCTCTGCTGGGTTTCTTGAACCAAAAAAGACTTTGTAGGAGTGAGTTGGCTTTGCACAATGGCATTTTGAATGTCAAGTGACATGTCCAAATGTGGGGAAAAAGCTCGCAGGGTTTGGTCACTGGGCAGTGTTTGTTCTCTGCAGGATGGGCTGGAGGGTGGCTGTGCAGCTGTGGGGCTGAGGGGACAGCTCGAGGTTCATCCCACCCACCCAGCCCCGGGCAGGGGCTCCTGGGCACTCCCTGTGCTGGTTTGACGCCGGCAAGAGTGGAAGCTGGGTGGTGAGATGAACAGATGAAGGAGTTCTGTGTTAATCTTCTGAGACTGAGCGTGGAGAAGGAAGCACCATCTTCTGGAATTCTGCTGTTTAGATGGAATTAATGTTAACTCCTGATCGTACTCTAATGACTGATAGTCTTCCTTATTTTAATTATGAGATCATTGCCCTCTTGATCCCGTTCCTGATGTTTTCAGGCACGTTCAGAAAACTCCTAAGACACGATATGAAATATCAAAGCAACACTTGTGATTTTATTCATGGGTTGCTTCAGCATTTTAACTGTGGCTAATGGTGTGGTGGCAGCTCTCACTCTCTGGAGTGTTGGGGGGGTGGGGCAGCACCAGCTGAATTTTCCTATGGATGGGGAAGGTCACCCTTTGTTTAATGGCAGCTGAGAAAGTTGTAATAAAGCAGCTGTCTCTGCTGTACCTGCTGATACAGCTGCAGTGGTTTAGGCTTTTAAAAGGAATTTGTTTTCCTATGTATTTATTTTAAGTATTTTTTCATTATAAGCTGGTTTAAGTTATTGAATAAAGTCATCTGGGATAACGATGGTAGATCCCTAGGGGGTAGGTACGTTTTTGGTAAGGCCAAAGAACTCTGACTGATGCAAAATGTGTTTCTGATGAATTATTGAATTTCCGACAAATCTAGAACACAGATTTAGGAACAGCAAGTGGAGAGGATCACATCTATGGAACTTTTCTCTGTAAATCTCTAAGTGACCTCAGTATTCAACTCCTTAGGTTGCATTTCAGTTCCTTCTTCATGGAGTTGTAGTTCCCGGTGGCTGAATCCGGAGCGAGCTGCGTGGCTCCGAAGGGCTGTAAGAAGCTGAATACCTTTCTATTGACTTGAAAAGTCTGAGTTTACATATTTTCATTTGTTAGTGCTTGAGTTTGTTTCCTCCATAATAAATCACAGGGTAAACCTTGGCAAATTGCTAATAATATTCCAAGTGGCCAAAAATCACAGTGAAGCGTTTGCTGGTTCCAATGTACACAACGTGATACGGGGCGGACGGAGCCCGAGCGCTGGCGGCGGCTGCGCTGGGATGGTGGCAGTCCCCGGGGTGGTGACAGTCCTGACCCACGCTCCCTGGCCCTGGCTCCAGGCTCCAGAGGGATTTTCCTTCTCCTGCCCAGGCAGAAGGTTTGCAGGCACTGGGGGCTGGTGCTGGGAGATGTGTGTCATGCTCACAGGGGCCGTTACAGCCACGTGTGCCTTGTTCTTTCTCTTGCAGCTTGGACTTTTGGCATCCCTCGCCTGAGGGACAAGGTGTGTTGGGTGAGGACAGGGATGAGGTGGTGGCAGGGTGCTCCCTGTGCCTTGGTGTTTGTCTCACCTCCATTTCTCATCTTGTGGAGGATCTCTGTGCTCTGGATCACCAGCCAGAGCTCTGGTTCTTAGGTAGCTGCTGTTCAGAATGTTGTGTGAGTGAAGGGAGGCGGGTGGGGGGTGGCAGTCTGTGCAGCTCACGGGCAGGCTGAGAAATGCCTGTTAATAAAGCAGCTTCTGGTGACACCTCAGACAAAAGGGTCTGATTTCTCCATTCAGGGTGAATTTTTATTTTTTAACAGTTACAGAGATGGAGAGCAGGGTAACCGTGTGCCGCCCTGCGAAAGGGGTGTTGCACAGTTCCTGCTGTAGTGTCTTGGGAAGGCTCCGAGGAGTCGGCCTTTGGGAAAAGGGGAGCTGCAGGGTGAGAGCAGGCACCGTAGCTGGTCTGCTCACAACAGCCACCATGTTTACCTTCCACCAAATCAATCCCTTCTTAAAGTCCAAACCCTGTGCTGCTGGAAAAGCCCAGTATTGGTTAAAGTATTGAGGAAATCCTGCGGCGGTGATCCTGCTGAATCCCGCTGAAAACAACTGCCTCTTCCAGGGAACTGGACAAAATCCTAAGACAGTCCATGTTCCAGAGCATTCTGATATGGATCACTTGATATTTTCACAACAAAGAAAGAAGTCATGGGACTTAAATTAAAAATTGGCTAATTTTTGTGATTGCAAGATTGGGAGAAAACGTTTCTCAGTCTGGTTGTTGTGCAGCTCCCTGCCGGAGCGCTCTGTGCGGCTCTGCTGACAGCCCTGGAGAGAGGGAAAATAGGGCTGAGCAGAGCCCCTCTGGCAAGTCCTGCTTTCTGTGACACTCTGCCTGGCTTTCTGAGCAAATCCCCCTACCACTTTCCCCAAAGCTCATTAAGTGAGACTGGAGAATTAACTTTTTAGCCAGCTGCTGAACTTTTCATATTTATAAACACTTGAGTCTTTTGCTTATCTAAGAGAAAATGTGTATAGTTTGGAGATGTGCACTTCCCTGCCAATGTGTAACCAGCGGTTCTACACTTCAGAGAAAAAAAGCCTGAAGTTTCCTGTCACAGCTGAGTGTCGATGCCAAGGGCAAAGGTTTCTTGCCTTGTTAATCTACATCTTAACTCATGCACTTAATGGGAAGGTGCCACACGCAAACAGGCGGGGAAGGAGCTGCCTGCGAGGGAAAGCTCCTGCACCGCTGCGAATGTTATGTTTTAAAAGCCTTTTTAATGTAATATTTGAGGTTATGATAGAAGCCAGGAGGGCCAAAGTAAAACCCTCAAAGTAAATGAGTCCTGTCATTGCTGCCTGCTGAGCAGAGGGTTTGCTCGAGGATAACCCGCGTCCCGGCGGAGTACCTGGGGGATGGGCTGAGAAGGTGCAGGGGAGTCTGCACCGTTTGTTTCAGCCTCATCTTTATTTCTGGAGCTGTTTAGATGGCACCTGGAGTGCACAGGCCTCTTGTGGCAGAAGGTCTGTTCAGTTTTCACACGTTTGAGTTGGTGACCTGTAAATACTCCGTGTCTGAACACTGGGAAAAACGCGCTCCCCTCCTCCCCAGTCGGTTCCAGCGGTGCTGAGGGGAGCTGGGGGAGCTGTGGCACAGGGCAATGCCATCCCTGACCCTCCCTGCCCCTGCCCGGCTGCTGTGGCACAGGGCAGTGCCATCCCTGACCCTCCCTGCCCCTGCCCGGCTGCTGTGGCACAGGGCAATGCCATCCCTGACCCTCCCTGCCCCTGTCTGGCTGCTGTGGCACAGGGCAATGCCATCCCTGACCCTCCCTGCCCCTGCCCGGCTGCTGTGGCACAGGGCAATGCCATCCCTGACCCTCCCTGCCCCTGTCTGGCTGCTGTGGCACAGGGCAATGCCATCCTTACCCTCTTTTTCCCTGCCCAGGTGCTGCGGGTGCTGTGGCCGGTGAGTGCTCCCAGCGTTCTGGCTTCCTCCTGAGGGAACGCTCCGCAGGACACAGGGGTAAGTGGCCAAGGCTGAAGCTGCAGCTTCCAGAGAGTTTTTCCTTTTTTTCTGTGTGCCTTGGCTAATATTTAGCGTTTACTACAAGCCCATTTTGGGGCATCAGCACAGAGAGGAGGGATCGTAGCTCTGTTGCCCTGAGGGGAGGATACAGGGTGGGTGTTTGTTGGTACCTCCAGACTGTACAAGGATGTTGATTCTGACCCTGATCTCAGTTGTTGTGCTCTGTTTCTTCCAGTGCTTTGGGACTCATCTTCCACCCTTCAGCTTTGTTATGGAGAACACTGAGGCCCTTCTGCATTCCCATCGCTGGCATCAGCAGACCCCACTGGGACTGGGCTGGGATTTTCACCCTGGTTGGATTTTGCCATTCCCATGCACCTCACCCCGGTGTTCAGCCCAGCCCTGGGCGTGGGGACCAGGACAAAAGCTGTGCGAGTCGCAGGGGTGTCTGTGCCAGGGTGTCTGTGCCAGGCTTCTGTGTTGGTCAAGGTGCTTAACATAGGAATTTTTTCTTTGGCCTTAGTCTTCATCTAAGAAAATAGTTTCTGGTTGAGCAATACCTTGTTGCTCTCTTAATCACTTGTAGGACTGGAAGCAAATACTTCCTCTGAAGAAAGGAGAGGACACACTGAGCAGATGTTTGCAATATTGATGCTTCCTTCTCAGCTGCAGATGCACCAGATAATTGGCTTAGATTTAATTTTATAAGCCTTTTTCAAAATATTTGTTAAGAGCAAAGTATGGTTCTTGGTTCTGCTTTCTTTATTAAAAGGTTGCTTCCTAACACGTTGAATTTGTTAACTTCTTAAGCGTCTGTTTAATTTAGATGATGGTGTGCACACAAAGATTTGCTGCTGCTGCTTCCTATGAGCTCGCAGTGCACGAGGAAACTGTGGTGCCAGCTCCTCTGTTTCAGGTTGTTACTTCTTTAGTTTGAACTGTGCATCTTCCTCCTTCAAACCACTTTGCCTTGGAGAACACGGGGGTTCAGAAACCACCCTGAGTGGCTGCGGTGTCTGCCCGGGAGCCGCGGGGAGGTGGGAGCCTCACGTGTTGGTCTGAAGCACAATCAGTGTTGAGAGGGTTCTGGAGGAGCTTCATGCACGGACTGGTCCCTGCGAAGGTGAAAAGAGGGCTGTGGGGCCAAGTGGCTGGAGGTAACTGGTGTCACCTCCCCTTCCACTCTCCCCATTAGAGGAAACGTCTTAATTTGTCACGTTTGGGGTGGCTGCTGGGTGCTGAGGAGGCAGAGCCACGTTGGCCAAGGCTCCTTCAGAGGGGAAATGATGAAGCACAGGCTTGTGGAGAAAGACTAATTCTGAGCACGTGAAAAGTTGTCCATCGTCTTCCCTTTTACAGAGAAGCACATACCTACCCATAATAACCAGGGAGATTTTACATGTTTGATCTTCCCTCATCTTTGGGAAGGGCTGCTGTGAGCTGCGATGCCAATGGCTTCTTTCAAAGGTGGTGTAAACTATTCTGAATCCTGGCTGGAAGGAGCCTGCTGCAGCCTGCGCTGCTGCTTGAAATAATACTGAAGTGAATTGATTGCAGCTCAATTTAAATGAACCAGTGATCTGTCTGGATGCAGGAGACTGAGAATCTCTTTTTTTCCAAATGCTCCTTTACAGTACAAAGCCGGTAGTGTGAAGGGGATGGGCTCCTGTGCAGGAAGCAGAGACAGAAATGCTGCTGTCACTCTGGTACGTTCCTGTTGACAGGGTTCAATGTGAGTTAAACCCCTGAAGTCACTGCAGCGCCCAGGGCAGCCCTGCAGAGGGGTCCTGCCAAGGTCTGGAGTTGCCCAACTCCTCCTGGGTGATTTTCTCAACTTTCTTTCCTGTTGAGCATTGGCCGTCGGGGCCGTTTCTCGCTGCAGAATCACTGCAGTGATTAATAGGTGTGTTGTCTTCATGTAATTTCACTCCGTGCTCCGCAGGGGCCCATCAGGCAACCACCCTAATGCTTTGGAGAGTTGAACATTTTCCAGCGTTTGCGTGGGGTTATAAACGGAGCGCTGCCGCCCATGGATCATCCCCGGAGCTGCTTTCTCTCACTGTCCTCCCTGACACAGCCCCAGCGCAGAGGGGACGGGGCCTGCGAGCAGTGGAGCTGGACATGGGCTGGGGAATGGGAATGTGCCCGCTCCGAGGGGACGGGAACTCGGGGAGGAGGAGCTGGTGTGATTTCCCAGCAGGGCTGTGGTGGGAACTTGCCTTGGCCACTGGGGAGCAGGGACCTGCCGCCTCTCCGTGCTGTAGTGAGACCCTGGCAGCCCACAGGCAGTGAAGTTGTGTGTGGGTGTGTGTATATACTTACATATCTATATAAATAATGTATATATGATAATTAGAACAGATAAGCACTGATTGCAGTGTCCCTGAGGCATACATGAGGGTGACCCCAGAGCAGCTGGGAGGGCAAAAGCCCTTCCACAGAGCTGTGTCAATGCCGGTGAACTTCTCAAATCTTCATTTCACTCAGAGTAGCCTCTGAAAGTCAAGGAACTCGAAAATCAGCATTTGTTTATATACCTGGTGCTACCGTGTGTTTGTAGAACAGGGTGGTGGTTCATTCAGGTGGGGTTTCATGGGGGTGGGTTTTGTTTGGTGGGTTTTGTTGCTGGAGGCATCTGGCCGTGCTGTGACAGAGCAGCTTTGGGTAAGAATGTCCAGGCAGAGGGACGCTGCGTTTCTTCTGCCAACCTCTTGGTTTTCCAGACATGATGAGCGTCGATGGGTGCATTTCTGGCCTTTATGCCCGTGTTTAGTTGGCATCAGGAATTCCATGCCATCAGGAGCCCTGCTCAGCGGGGATGTGTTGATGAATTCACTGGGGATGGTCACCCTCGGCCTGGCTGCCGCTGGGCAGCGGTTCTGGGTACAGGTTTGTCACGGCCAGATCCCTCAGGAGCTCCCCCAGCACGGATGGGGATGTTTATTCCCCGCTCCTCGTCCTGGAATTGTTGTGAGGGTGCCAAGGCTCGTAGATCCATGACTCCGAGCAAGGAGGGTTTAAAGGTCGTAGTCGAGACCATTAATAACAAGGTGCAAACGGCTGGTTTATATGTAACGTGAAGCTTTTTACTTATTTCATTTTTGCACTTTGGGGGCTCTGTTTGCTTATGGAGCACTTGGTGTCTGGTACCTATTTAGGCTGAGAGCAGGCAATTGGGTTCCTTCAGGCCTTGGGAGGAATGCAGAAAATTGTTCTCTGGTGTTGTAATTCTGCTGGGATAACTGGAGCTTATTTGTCTCACTACTTATTAAATGCATACTTGTCTTGAGGTCCTCNTGTGTGGCTGGAGCCACCAGAGGCTACACCAGGGACTGGGATGGGCTGTGGAGCAGGGACTAAAGGAGCCCCAGTGCCGTGCTCTCAGTGAGGACAGCGCTGGTGGCACGGGCAGATAGAACAGGGGGGTCTTGCCCCATTTTCCTAAGAAAATGTGCAGACTGGTTCCTCCCCTCTCCTGTGTGGGGTCAGAGGGGACATTCAGGCTCTTCCCCTCTGCTCCTGGGCCNCTGCCGCTGGGCAGCGGTTCTGGGTACAGGTTTGTCACGGCCAGATCCCTCAGGAGCTCCCCCAGCACGGATGGGGATGTTTATTCCCCGCTCCTCGTCCTGGAATTGTTGTGAGGGTGCCAAGGCTCGTAGATCCATGACTCCGAGCAAGGAGGGTTTAAAGGTCGTAGTCGAGACCATTAATAACAAGGTGCAAACGGCTGGTTTATATGTAACGTGAAGCTTTTTACTTATTTCATTTTTGCACTTTGGGGGCTCTGTTTGCTTATGGAGCACTTGGTGTCTGGTACCTATTTAGGCTGAGAGCAGGCAATTGGGTTCCTTCAGGCCTTGGGAGGAATGCAGAAAATTGTTCTCTGGTGTTGTAATTCTGCTGGGATAACTGGAGCTTATTTGTCTCACTACTTATTAAATGCATACTTGTCTTGAGGTCCTCTTTTTTTTTCTGAGAAACATTGGGTGAATCCCAAGGACCACAAGGAGAGGAAGATTCCAGGGGGAGGGGGAGAGAGAAGTGCCTGCACCTCCACGAGCTGCATCATCCGCCTCCGGTGCCAGCGGGATGGAGAGGTTAAACATGGGAGCAAACTCCCTCAGGAGAGGAGACGGACGGATGGGGCTCGTACAGANCAGAGGGGACATTCAGGCTCTTCCCCTCTGCTCCTGGGCCAGACACCCGAGCATCAGGTGGCAGCGGTGGCAGGGGTCACCGTGGGCTTCTCTGTCCCACCTTCCGTGGTCTGAATGCACCCGACCTGTGATGAACGTGGGCAGAGGGAACGGCAGCGTCACTCCCAGCCCTGACCCTGGTCTCCCCCCATCCCTGTGCCCCCCAAGCGGGGTGTGCTCTCATGCCCCAGCCCTTGGCACTGCAGGGAGAAGGGGGTGAGCAGGAATATGCTGCTCATGTGCTTGGAATTCTCCTCACTTCCAACTTCAGGAGCTGCCTTGTGCCTTTCGGTAGGCTCTTGGGTGAGCCTGGCCGCTGGGCAGAGCTGGGTGGCACCCCCTGACTGCACCCACCGCGGTGAGTACGTGTCTCCACCGGGGATCTTCCTGCCGTGGTTATTTCCTGCCGGTGACATTTCCCTTTGACTCTGAACTCATGGAATTGTGCAATCACAGCACAGCAGCTTGACCCTTCTCTTAAGAACCTCTTGATTCAATTTCTCCATTGGCCGGAGGCTGTCACCGGTCAGCGGGTGGGATGCTCTGGATGGTGCCTTCTCCTGCACGGACTCACTGCTGTGACAGCCCCCCCGATCCCCCGGGGAGGCTCCCCAGATCTTGACAGATTATGCAGATTCAGTGGAAATGCCCCAAAAAATCTGTCCCTGAGAGCTGGACCCATGGCAGCAGGTGACCCCCCCAGAGCGGGAGTGAAGCCTGTGGGGTGTGTGGACAGAAGGGGTCTGGGGCAGTGGTGGGGGGTGCAGAGGAGCTGTGTGTAACCCCCGGGGGTGCTGGGGCTCAAACTTTGATCCATCTCATCACCCTGAGATATGGGGGTGTCCCCTGGGCCAAGCCCTGCTCCCACTCGTGTGTGGTTTAGTAGAGGAATGCCCTGGATTTCCCTGGATCCCGCGTTTCCAGTGCTTTCTGCCTTCTCCTGTGTGTCCTGTCCAGCTGTTTCAGAGAAGGTAACTTAGAAGCTCATTAAGCAATTAATTCTGCTCCTTGTCCTCGAGTTCAGACATGCTTTTGACTTGGAGGGTAATTAGAAGATGATCTTGCAGAAAAGGCTCCCTGCACGTTTTGGGCAGATTACTTCAGAGGGGCTTGTGAGAGGAGCTGAGTGTTTCCTGACGAGGCTGCGCCTTCAGAAACGCCGGGAGATGGGAACCAGCTGCTGGGATGAGCGTGTGAGGGCGGCCCCGGGCTGGGCTCGGCTGGGGGGGCACACGGACCCCTCTGAGCCCCCCGCACCCACCCGGGGCCAGGGGCTGGCACGAGCCCGGGGGGTGTGCTCTGGAGAACCGGCCCATTGCTGGTTCCTGGGCTTTTGCTAATTGCTTGTTAATAACCAAGAGGGAACCATGGTTTTGTGTGGCCCTTTGCAGAAGAATCCCTCACCTCTTCTGTGGGACTCGAGCTTGTTGGGCTGCTTCGGGGGCTCCTGGTCCCTGTGTCGGGGGGGTTTATCCCGGACGTGCTGTGGGATGGTGACAGGGATGAGGGGTCCCACCAACCAGTGGACCCCTGGTTTGTGGACGGTTTGTTGCCTTCTCAGCCCTGGATACTGGCCGCCTGTTGGAGGCATCCCAGTTAGTGTCTCTGGGATGATGCAGGAAGGGGGGAAGGCACCAAACCCAGGACAAACCCCATCCTCAGGAATCCTCTCTTTTGTTTTAAAGCATCGAGCATCTGTGTTCAAAGGGAAGAGAGATTTTGGCAGGAACCCCTGAGGAAGGTGTCACTCATCAGGTGGGCCTCAAGCCCTGCTGCAGAGCGGTGTCCGTGCTGGAGGACACCTCCCAGGATGCTCCAGAGGGGAGGGAACCTTCACGGAGAGCTGCCCTCGGGTCCCTGGGGACCAGCCCATGGAGCGTGTCCCGCTCTGGGGGCAGGAGGGGGGAGGCTTGGCCTGATTGCTGAGGGGGCAGCAGTTTTTCCAAGGCTGTTGTAAATTGCTGGTAGGTGGAGCAGTAATGAAGATAAATGAGGGAGCTCTTCCCGGCAGATTAGCCGGGGAGCGGAGGGACGCTGGCTGGGAATGCCTGTGGCTCAGACCCTGCTCACCTGCCCGCATTCCTTGGCACAGCTGAGATGGAGCAAATCTGCGGGGAAATCGCTTCCCCTTGAAATTCAGAGGGTTTTGGAGGGCCTGGGGTGAGACCCCGAGCCCCCCAGGTCAGCACGGGCTGGAGGCAGGCTCAGGGGGAGCAGGGGGTGAGGGGCTGCTCTCTCCCCCTGGGATTCCAATGGGAGATGCTTTAATTCTGCAGGAATGGGGTGAAGCAGGGGGGAGGAGGGACTCCTCGAAGTTTCAAGAGCTCTGTTAAATGTCACTTTTTTGCTCGTCCCTGGCTCTGCTGAAGGTCCTTTCTGTGCCCGAGCACTCTCGGTGGTCTGGCCGGGAGGGAGATGCTCTAATCTGGCCCGTGGTGGGCTCTTCACATTCTTTGAGCCGTTCCCATCAAAGCAGCTTGCAGAGTGGTTTTCTCTCACCACTTCAGCTAATATTTCCTAGGGCCATTGGGTGAAATCCCTGTTTGGGGATGCTCTCCGTGCAGTAGCCGATGGGTGGCTTAGGATCAGGATAATCTCCTTTGCCTTAATCCCCTCCTGCTGCTTTGCCCGTCCTTCCGCCCCCGCGCTGCAGCCCCCAGCCCCCTCTGCCCACGCGGCTCCCGCTGCTGGGGACACCTGGACCCCTTGGAGAGCTCCCCCCGCCCCCCGGAGCAGCAGAGCCCCATGTAGAAGTATTTACAGGTGAACGTTGCTGTTGACTTGCCCTTCCCTGGTGCTGCTGTGAGCTTCTGACTTGGAATCATGGAATGGTTTGGGTGGAAGGGACCTCAAAGTCCCCCAGTGCCACCCTCTGCCCTGGGCAGGGACACCTCCCACCACCCCAGGTGGCTCCAAGCCCCATCCAGCCTGGCCTTGAACCCCTCCAGGGATGGGGCAGCCACAGCTTCTCTGGGCAGCCTGGGCCAGGGTCTCAGCACCCTCACACTGAGGAAGTTCTTCCCCAGATCTCAGCTCCATCTCCCCTAAACCCCTTGCCCCCTGCCCTGTGGCTGCAGGTCCTGCTGAGCAGTGTGTCCCCATCTCTCCAGGAGCTCCGGTAGGGACTGGGGGGCCACCAGCAGGTGGAGAAATGCTGTGGGTGCCTCCCACTGGGGGGCAATTCTGCAGGAATTCAAGAAGCAACGAGTGTAATTTTCTGATATAGGTTTATAATGAATTTTGACTTAAAATAGTAAGCAGTATACACAACATACAGGTGGGTCTTACAGAGACGCTGCTGTACCAGTTGACTTCAGCACCTCCCAGTAAAGTCAGAGGTTCTGTTCGCTTTCTCTCACCCCCTGTGTCTCCCAGCACCAAGGGCTGGCCCCTGTCTCTGTGCAGTCCCCCAGCTCTCCGTCCCCATCCCCGGCTCCGTTTGTCACCTCAGCTGGGACACACCTTGTGCGGAGGATGCTCCTGCTCCACGGGGTCGGTGACGGGGCTGGGGCTGCTCCAGCCGAAGGCAGGGATCGGGAACCACCTCGGGGCTCTGCAGCTCCCTTCCTCTGGCCTTGCAAAGGAGGAAAAGCAAGAGCGCTTTCTGCAAGAGCGGGTTATTCTGAACTAGTGGGTTGGTTTGGTTTTTGCCGGTGAAACTTTACTGCAACATAAACTCTCTGGGGAGGGGCAGCTCTTCTCAGCCCTCGCCTCCCGACTCCAGGTCCGCAGGGGTGGCACCGACCCTTGGCAAAGGGCAGGAGGAGCGACGGCAGTTTCACAGTTTCAGGGAGGACGGGGGCTCCTCCTGGGGAGGGGGTTAGCTTTGCTGAGCAAACAGAAGGGTCCACGGCACCTCCTGGGAAATGTAGTCCTCTCTTTAGTGCTTCGCAGAATTAATTAAATAAAAGCCATGCAGTTGGAACTACAGCTCCCGGAACGTCATGGCCCGCAGGGACCAGGGTTTTTTTCTTAAAAACCGGCACAAAGCGGGGGGTGGGGGGGGGTCCCCGCCCCGCGCCCCCCTCTCCTCAGGTCTGGTCCAGCCACTCGGCCCGTTTGGGCGCTTTACACGTGTGCACGTCCACAGTGTCCTCGCACTCCTTGCAGCGCACAGCGCAGCACCAGTGGAACTTGCACTCGCACTTGGTGACGCGGGTGACGCGGGTGGTGTCGTACCCCCGCCCGCAGCACATCACCTCGCAGCCGTCCGTCCCCCGAGACATCTTGTTGCAGACGCGGCCGGCCGTGCCCAGGGAGCCTGGGGAGGGAAGCCAGAGCGGGTCAGGGGGCTCCTCCTCCATCTCCTTCCACCCTCTGCCCCGCTGCGGTGGGGGATCTACCCAGGGGACCTCGGGGACCGCTGCCTCTGTGGGGAAACCTCTGCCACGGCATGTGCCACAGCGTGGCCTCCAAAAACCCAGGCAGGGGCTGTGGGAGGAGGGTGTGGAGCCTGTGCTCGCTTCACTATGGGCATGGGCTGCAGCGGGACACAGCTCTGGGGACCCTCTGTGGCCCTGTCCCCATCCCTGCTGCTGTCCAGGGCACAGTCATTGCGGGAGGGCTGGTGGGTTTGGGTCTTTGTCCCAAATCCCCAGGGTTTACACCAAACCTAGTCCTGTCTGTGCTGGTGTGAGGGGCTGTGGGAACCCAGCGAGCACTGACACCCGCTGAGGGTCTGGGTGACCCCCCAGAGCGTGACATCCCACCAGGGACTGGGGTTTGGAGGGGGCTGACCTTCTGGAGCAGCTCTGCCAGGCGGGACCGGCCGGGAGAGGAGGCAGAGCCGCGTCTGGGCCGTGGCTGGGGCTGTGGTTTGTACCTGCTGACTTGTCCATCACGCAGTAATCGGGTGAGTTCTCAAAATACACCAGGTCTGTCTTGGTGGGCTTCCTGAAGTTCTTGTTGGCCACCGTGAAGCCAGTGCCGTCCTGGTTCATCGTCACCTGGATGGCCCCGTTGTATTTCTTCCTCAGGTAATCCCCTGTTTTTCGGAAATCTGACATGGCCAGCCAGCAAGTCCTTAGTGTGCAGGAGCCGCTCACCCCGTGGCATTTGCACTCCAGCTTCAGGAACCGCTTCACAGCCTGTGGGGAGAAGGACGCTGTGAGGACCAGGGGCCACCCTGGGCATCGGCCATCACCCCTGGCTCTGCTCACCCCCGGGGCAGCTTTACCAGCCCTTCCCTGCACGATGGAGCTGCTCCTGGGAGGGATGGGAGGACACATCCCCACAGTGACCGATACCACCACCAGTGAGGGCACATGCTGGGGACAAAGGTAAGCAGCATCCTGCCATCCCCAGGGGACCACCCCCGAGCAGAATGTGCAGGGGGGCACTGGGAAGGCAGGGCAGGGTCCTGTCCCTGTCTGCAGCAGGATCTGCCCTCTGTGGCCACTCAGATCCTCCTTTGTAGCCTGAGCTGCTCCCACCACCCTGTCCTCTGTTGGGGGTCACAGACTCACATGTGGTTGGAAGGGAACCTCTGGAGATCATCTAGTCCAACCCCCTGCCAAAGCAGGTCCACCCAGAGCAGGTCCCACAGGATCTGGGTTTGGAATGGAGAAATGGAGACTCCACCACCTCTCTGGGCAGCCTAGAAGGGTCCCGTGGGGATGGCGCGGGGTCTGCACTCACCATCCTCCCACAGCGGTTGTTGTGCAGGTTCATCAGCGCCCGGGCATCCTTCACCTTCTTCTCCTTGGCGTCCACGAAGGCCTTGGCGAAGCGGATGCCGTAGTTGATGTTGTCGCTGCAGCCGCCCCAGTCAAACTCCCCGCGCTCGTCCTTGGAGCGGCCCCTCTTGAGCGGGTCGCAGCTGCAGGCCTTCAGGTCGCCCTGGCTGCAGGCCCGCGTGATGGCGTACACCACGCCGGCCGAGGAGATGGCGTAGACGAAGGCGGCCTCCCTGCTGCCTGCCGCGGGGAGAGAAACGGGATGGGAGTCAGCACGCTGGGAGCCCACAGCCCACCCAGGAACGGGGCACGGTGAGGTGGCACCTTCACGTCTCGGAGGGAGAGTGTCCTACATGTGGGTGAGTCAAGCCCAGCCATCTCCAGTGGCCACCAACGCCGTCCTCATGTCGCTGCCACCTTTTAGACTAAGGGTGATTTTGTGCCGAGCATCAGGGCTCAGCCACGTGGGGTGTTGGGCTGCTCTAGGGCTGCCTGGCCAGTCCCCTCGCTGACCCATGGCTTGGGGACCCTCTGGGTGCCCATCGGTGCTGAGGGATGGACCAGCCATGGCCACCTCCAGCCGGGCCAGTGCCGAGGGCGGGGGGTGGCCACGTCTCCAGCGGGGCCTGGCGTTCCCCGCCCGCTATTTTATGTCTCTGCTCCGAGTTCGCAGCTGTTTTTATAACGCTGTAAAAGAAGCTGCAAATCAAAACCACGTTCGTCTTCATCGCCGAGAGCCTTTGAAAAGCAACTTCAAAGGCAGCAGAGCTCTCCTCGGGCCTCGCAGGATGGGGCTGCGCCGAGGAGCTCTCGGCATTCCCCATCCTTCGCCAGGCGAGGATGCGGGTGGGCAGCGGGGACAGGGAGGCTGGGATGGGGCAGCTGCATCCCGGCCCTGGCAGCCCCCTTCCCTCCAGCCAGCTCCTCTCGGGGGGTCTGCCATCCAGGCTCTGCCGCTCGCCCACCCC
>VXBW01000604.1:1091876-1102906 GCA_013400375.1 Thinocorus orbignyianus | reverse complement strand
ATGCTCAGGTGGGGAGAAAGAGGAGCAGCCTTCATCTCTGGTCACTGCAGTCCTCACTCACGCTGTTCCCCAGCTATCTCGCCCTTTCTGTGCATCTCTTGCGCTGGTGAGTGTTTATGATTGTGCCCTGAAGCTGGAGAACCAGGAGGACTACGCTGTGTCTCTGGTCCTGCCTGTATCCCTCCTGCATCCTGTATCCCACCTGCATCCCATATCCTGCCTGCATCCCGGTCCCCTCCCTGCATCCGAGGGCGGGAGCTTGAAGCAGAAAGACACTGTGCAAACAGCAATGTCAGAGCCCCACGGGCAGCTTTCCACCAGCCTTCCACGGCCACGGGGGAGGGACTCTGAGCCCTTTTCCTCATCCCACATCCCACAGCAGCCCGGGCAGTGGCAGCAACGTGGAATTTTCCACCCCAGGCAGGCCCAGCCAGGCAGTGGCTGCTCGTGCTGGAGGATGATGTTTGCCACAGAGCCGTGGTTCTGGCTGGAAGGGATGAGGTTTGGGTGGGATTCAAATTTTTCAGTCCCCCCTCGACTGGAAGTAAGAGCCTCCCTTTAATAATAATAAAAAGCACTAAGGTTGGGCAATATTTCATTGTTCCTCCCTGGCCATGTTCTATCCCTTCTATCAGCCCCAGAGAGAGCTCAGGGGCTCAGGAAAGCCCTGCGAGCAGGGAAAGCAACGGGATCTATTCCCTCTTCTGAAATACTTTGTTTAAACACTGGCAGAAGCACAAGGTCATCTCAGGCTGGAGCTGAGGATAATAAACCCAGCCCCCCACGGCTTTGCAAGCCCCGACACCCAGGGCCCGTGAGCATTATTTTCACAGGCTGCCTCGTCAGCCTTTCATCCCGCAGCAGCGGGAGCAGGCCGGTGGCAGAAGCTGCTCAGGAAAAGCAAAGCCCCCAGGAGCTCATCGAGCGATGCCAACCACAGGCATTTAATTGCCTCGCTCGTGCTGGGCTGAGGAGCGGCTGGTTCCTCCCCAGGGTGAGCGGGGCAGAGGGGCATCCCCCCGGCTGGAGGATGGCAGAGGCCGGCGGGATGGAGTGGGGATGCAGAGATTCCGTGGGGTGCTGTGCCCACGTACCCTCTCTCTGCCCAGCCTGCCTGCTCCCAGTGAGGATGGGGACAGCTGCCGTGTCCCTACGTGCAGGGAGGGGGCTGTGGCAGCCAGATCTCCTCTGCACTGGAGGAAGGAGATGCTGGGAAAACTGGGAAAGGTAGAATGTTCTTTGATGGGGGATGTCGCTGGGGATCCCATCCCCTGTCCCTCTGCGAGCTGTGGCACTGGTGGCAGGCTGCGGGCAGGGCTGGCAGCGAGGGGACCCCAGGAGGGAGAGCCGGCAGATAAAGCCCAGACTAACCCCATCCCCTGGGAGACTGGGATCAAGGGAAACCCTCCAGACAAGATAAACACCGGGCACTCCCTTCTTCACACCGCCAGCTAATTACTTCTGGTTAATGCTCCTGCCAAACACCCGGATCAGAGCAAACACTGTCAGCAGGAGAAAGTGGAAGGAGAGCGGGGCCAGGGGCAGGGAGCAGCTCGGGGGGCAGGGTCCTGGAGCCCCACTGGGGCTGGGGGCTGCCTCTCCCCCTGCTCCTGGCCACAAGCAGGTCCCTACAGCCCTCCACCTGAGAGGACACCCAGAAACCCACCCACCACTGGTGATGGAAAGCAGCATGGCACAAGGGGACAATTCCTCGCGGGTCCTGGGAAGGCTGGGGTTACCTCGGCAGGACCCAGACCTTCCCTTTCGTGAGAAATGCTCTGGTTGGGCTCAGTTACTCTGAAATGGAGCGAGACGAGGAACATCGGAAAATTCTGCCAAGCAGAATTTTGGGAGGGGAAAAAAACCCAAACATTTGTTTTGGATTGATGAAAGCATCCCTTCCGATTTCAATTCTAAAGATCTATGACATTTTAAAAACACTGAAATAGGGAAGACAATGGGTGTTCTGAGAAGTCCCCAGCTGCTTTATCAGAACTTCATTTTATAAAAAGTAAAGGCATTTTTAAAAAATGAAGCTGTGCTGGAAGTGGCACTTTTCTGTGAAATGCTGTACTCTGGGGGAATCGGCATTTTTACAGCAGGGAAAAAAACACCCCAAGCCCTAAGTTGACAAAAGCCTGTGAGAGGGAACTGCTGGAGATGCTGGAGGCTGCTTGGGCCTGGGCTCGTGCGTGGCCAGGAGGAGCAGGGCAGGAGCCACCCGGGGTGAGGAGGAGCTGGGTGGGAGGGATAATTAAGTGCATGTGGGGATAACGATCCCCCGCCCTGTCAAATGGGGTTCCAGGGGATGCTGCCTCCTGTGAGGTCCTGGGGTGGTGCCTGCAGAGCCCTGGCATCGTCCTTCTGCTCGGGGCAGAGCTGTTTGCTCAGCTCAGAGGTGCCAGTGCTGGTCCCTCCCACCGCCTTTGGCTCGGAGATGCTGCATCCCTGACTCCTTCCACATCAGCATCCCGTCACGAGCGGGCTCTATTTCACATTTTCTCCTGCAGCTCAGCTGCCAGGAGGCTGTGAGGGAGCGACGTGCCACCACATGTGCCACCAGACCTCCCCCACGAGCAGCAGCAGCAGAGCCTGGAGACCTCCTGTGACAAAGGCAAGTGCTCTTGGAGGTGAAACACTCCTCGCTCCTGCTCTCCTTCCTCCTCTCTGCCAGCAAACCTCTCGCCCGGCCGCAGCCCTGGGTGCAGCTGAAGCTCTTTCCCGACAGCGCCGGCCGCCCCGACGCGCCGGGGAACAGGAGACAACTGTCACATGTTGGCTCCCAGTGGCTGTTCTTGTCCTAAGAGTCTGCTGACTTCGACTCTTGTAAACAAGGAGAAACCTAAATTGCTTCTAAGATAAACATGCAAATCGGAGGCAGACGCATCTATTTACTTGGCAGCAGGCGCTCTGTGCTAAGACCCTTCCAAGACTTGCCTCCGTGCTGCCTGTGTCCCGCTCCCGTGCTTCCCAGGAGAGCCTGCCCAGCGTCCTGGAGCTCTCGTGGACTCCTCGGGGTGCTCTTGCAGAACCATGGGCCCGTGCCATGTCCCTGCCCTCAGCACCCACTGCCTTGGTGAAAGTCAGGGCTTTCCCGTGGGCGGCTGCTCTCCCTGCTGCGGTTCAGGAGGGGATCCCCATAATCCCCCGTGGGCAGCGAGTTCCTGGGATTTGCTGTGTCTTGCCCCAAGGATCAGACCCCAGTACGCCTCGTTCCTGTTCCGTCTCCACTGTGCCAGAATCTCTTTCTGGATCAGGAAACCATGCTCTTGGCCCCAAGGCAGTGTATGGAGCTTCCCAGTTGCCAAGCAATTTAGTAGGAAAGACCAAAAGGCCCAGGAGAAGCGCCCAGGCTGGGAGCTGCTGTGGAGACGAGGAGTGTGGCCAGAGCCAGGGGCACCTCGGTGACTGGCAGGCGGGAACCTTCTCCAGCAGCCTGTCCCGACGGTGCCCCAGGGGCACCAGGCTGCCTTCAGGGGGGTTTGGGGGCTGCTCTGCCAAACCAGAGCTCAGAGGGCACTCCAGCTCTGGAGACCCAGGCAGGAGGATGCTGCGAAGGGGAATTCGGGTTCCCTTTCGTTAGAAATAACCAGCAAGATATCTCTGGAGCACTTACAGATGTTAATTTTTTATATTTTTTTTCCCACTTAGATCTGCTGGTGCTGGTTTTGCTTAATTGCTCAGACCCTACTGACCCAGTGGTTTGTGGGTGCAGGTCCCCAGCCCTGGCAAGGTGCTGGCAGCGAAGCCCCACGTGCACCCAGCTCCGGCCACCAGTGACACGGGATTTCTGCAGGGAGCAGGTAAGTCAGCGTGGTGGAGGCAAAGCCCCCTCCTCACATCTCCGGGGGGAGCCTGGTGGCCACTTGCTTTGCCTGGGGCTGGGGTGAGCGTTGGATGGAAACACCAGCCTTGGTGGGGCTGGGGTGTAGAACGGCCACCAGGGTGTCACGGTGACCCCCAGAGATCCCGGAGCAGGAGAGGCTTCACTGGGGTTCTGGGCTCACAAGGAGATACCAGGTGGAAAATGCCTCCTGGAAAATAAGGTTTTGATTGAAAGATTTAATGGGAATGGGTAAAATTAAGTGGAATGGCAACTTGCTCTCCTTTGCTGCTTTTCTGTAATGCCAAGGTGTTGCTGAGAAATATGTTAGTGTGCTAATTAAGTTTCTAATGAAATCTATACTAGACATACTGCTGTGTCCAGTACTCCATTTCACCCCATTTTATATGATATTTGAAACCCTATTTGAGCATTGCTTGATTTCAAAAGGGAAATCTTTGGAATTGCCATTCTCATGCAAATCTCAAAATGTGAAATATTTGGGCTCTGCTTTAGAACCAAAGCAGCTGCTGAAATGCTGGAAGTTCCCACTGTGGGGAAACCGTGGTTGTGCCAATACCATTAAAGGCACAATTTTAAACTGGATTAGTGCCAGCTGAGCTTATCTCTGATGACTGTCGTAGATCAATTATCTGCTGGGAGGAAGCCCTGGGTGCCCAGAGCTGAGGCACGAGGATTCCCCACCACTGCTGGTTATCCTTTTCCATGGCTGAAAACTGGTGGTAGGTGAGCAGGTCTCCTTCCTGGGGCTTCTCTCCTCCCGAGAATCCCAAAGCCATTCTGCCAACTGTTTGTAGCTCCTGGTTGGGCAGCAGAGCAGGGAACAGAAGCACAGGGGGATGCAGGAAGGCCAGGGGGTGCTCTGGCCACCCACGGAACCATGAACCCTGACAGCTCCACGGCTTTGAAATCATCGAGATGCTCCTCTGACCCGATGAGGGTCCCAGCAGGGGTGGCTCAGCTCTGACATCCCATCTGCCAGGTTCTCAGTTTGAGAACTTGCCTTTCGTGATGCCACCTCTCCCCACCGAGCACAGGGAGCTCTCAGTGCAGCTTGAATCTCTGCACCCCCGGCCATGTCGGCTGCTCCTGGGGGGTTCTAACGGGGTCTCTCTCTTGTTACTGGCAGCACAGGGGCGCAGGCAGTCTCAGCAGTGCTGAACTTGACCAAACAGCGTTTTAAACAACAAAAAAACAAGCAAGAAAAGCACCGAGGTGTTGCTCCTGAGCGTGTTACACAGCTGCCAGAGCCCTGGTTCCCATCTCCTCAGGCAGGAGATGCTCAGCCTCTGGTGCAACCCATCCCATACAACCACCATCTGGCTCCCCAGGGGTCCTGGAGGCTGCTGGGGTCCTTCCCCTGGGAACAGGGACCCCCCCTCCCCACTGCTCTCATAACCACTTCCATAATCCTGAACATCAGCCTGGGTGCCAAACCATCTTGGCTCCTGTTCTCTTCCCTTCCCATTGAGTTGACACAGAATCCGTATTTTGGTGGGAGGTGGAAAGCCCTAGGCAGCTCTTGGAGACACCTCGTTCAGATAGGATCAGGTCCAACATCCCTGCCTCTTCGCCTGATAAAGAGCAAATTCCAAGGATCCTGGCAGCGTTTCACCTCCTCGAGTTCTTTGCATACTTCCCAAGGATGCTGCGCTCTCCTTCCTCCGCTCTCCCTGGCTGTGGGCAGACAATTTATAGCCAGCAGCAAAGCACTCCAGGTTGCAAGGTGCTACAGACATCTGAGATATTATTTTATTATTATAAACCCTGAGTATTTTATTAAGCCCCACTAGGAACGGGGCCATCCTGGCCTGCTGGAATTGTTAACGCCTTGGAATGATTAATGGTCCTAATTTCCTCACTTAGAGCCGCTACTCTGCATGTTGGGAGTGTTGGTCTCACTTGAATAATTTTTAATATCATAATGCTGAGCCAGTGCCAGTGCCATCCAGGGGACCTATTTTTCATTTTCTGCACCATGGTCCTTCTGGTTCTTGTGTGTCACCCTCGCTCCAGCTGTGTGCCTGGGGTTCCTCATCGGGGTCCCCTCCCCGTGGTCTCCAGCCCCTGTGGACAGTCAGTGGGATGTGGATTCCATGGGAAGGACTGAACTGTCCGGGAGATGCTGGAGCCCCGGGGAGCTGGACCCAAATGAGTGCCTGACCCTGCTGTCCCCTGGGCTGAGGTGGGAGGGTTTGCTGTTGGCATCTTGGAGGTCTGTTGTGCTTGTTGTGGCGTAGAGAGACATGGTGTGTGCAGGGCATCCCTCTGCTGGGGAGCAGCAGAGCCCCCGGGTGCCCCAGAGCCAGAGGAGGGGTGAGGGTGGGAGGTTCTGGAAGCACAGGGGGAAAAGGATTCCGGTACCTTCTGCATTAATGGCCAAAATCCAGCTTAGCCCTGAGTGAAAGCTGTTGCTCGGTGGTGATGCGTGCTACAGTACACACCACTCAGCAAAAACATGCTTTATCCTTAAGTATCTTTTTTTCCTTTCTTTTTTTTCCCCCCTCCTCAAATCTCAGCGCTTTGCTGGCCAGGGGAGGTCAGGCAGCCTCTGGGGCAGAGCAGGACGGCCGATCCCTCTCTGGTCCGTGGCATCTTGTGCACTGGGTGGAAGCTGCGTGGAGCAGAGGCTGCGTGTCCCTGCAGGACCCAGCCCAGGTCTCCCCACCGTGGGCCGCAGGCGCTGCTGGAGCTGGCATTACTAATGGCACCAGCTAACGAGCTTGGAAGAACAGAAGGATTGGTTTTTTTTTCTTTTCTTCTGTGTTTCTTTGTAAGAAAGATTTCCTACAGGTGAAAGTGACCCTAATGAAAAATGAACTAAGGAACACAATTAGGATTATTACCCCAGCACGGAGTGACTGAGAGAATCCATCTGCTCGGTACGGCCCAGCCAGGAGCACCGGGGCTGCTGCAGAGGCCGCCGGGTTCATTCTCCATCACTCTGACGTTACTTTAAAACTGATTTTTCAAAGCACGGCTCCTGCACGGCCGGGGCTGCGGGGAGCCTCAGGATAAAGACTTCCTGGTCGCTGACCTCCTGCTTTTCTTGCTGTGCCAGGCACCCTGCAACAACCAACCTCAGCCCCACGGATGCCCCCAGCGCTGAGCATCGTCTGCCCTTGGAGGTGGTGAGTGCCCCCCGGTACCCCAACCTGGCTGGGGGCTGCTCTGCAGTGGGGACAGGGAACAGCCTGTCTGGGGAGCAGGATGGCATTGGGAGCAAGGGACAAAGCCCTTGGAGATACCACACAAGATGCCCAACCCTCTGCCCCCCCTGGGGTGCTGGGGGTCTGCCCTGCTGGGGCTGGCACGGAGGGGAGGCAGTGACACCCCCGCGTGCCCCAAAGGGTTACAGGGCGGTGGAGCTCCTCCACGCAGCTGTCTTTCCCTTGGCTTAATTTCAAACATTCCTATTGATGCTATTTCCCCTCCCACACACCTCAGTGGGAAGCCTGTTTAAACCAGCCCCTCTCGCTCCCGCATCCATGCGGAGATGCAGATGGAGTTTTCCATCTCTCCTTGTGCCCGTCCTCTGCACCTGCACCGGGACCCAGCTCCGGTGCCACCACGGGGACACGTGGCCAGCCCTGGGGAGGGAACACTGCTCCTTCTACCTGCCACGCTGGGGATGTCCCTTCTCCACCTGTGACATGGGGGTGGCCTTGGAGGAACCCTCAGGGAGGGCTTGATGCCATCTCTTGGGGTTCCTCGAGCAGGAGGGTGAAATGGGGTCTCCTCCTTCACACCCTGCCCTCGGGACCTCTTCCCTGTCCAGGAACCCCCTTCCCGGCCGAGGATGGAGCTGGAGCATGGCACTGCCTGACTCCAGATAGAGCATCCCTAAGAGTCCCCAACGGGGACCGTGAGCATCCCCAGGAGCCCCCCAAACCCACCGAGGCCTCGAGGAGCCCCCCGTGGCCACCGAGCTCCCTGACTCGCGCCCGTCTTCCTTCCACAGATTTGTTTTATCTCTTTGGGAGCCTGATGCCTCCCATCTGTTCCGATGCCAGATGAAATTAAATATTTGTAGTTTCCAAGGGCTGTGGTTAGCAATAAACAAGTTAGCTAACGAGGATTTGGTGCGCCTGAGGCTTGGGGGGGGAGGTTTCACGTGGGCCGGCGGGTATGTGTGAGGGTGGGGTGCGGGGGGGGTGCGTGTGCACGGCTTTGTGTACATTCTTCTTTAACCAAAACCTTCAATTGGAGATGGTTTTCCACACCAGAGCAGCCAGCGGGGCTCTCGATAGCCAGTAAACTCTACTTAGTTATTTACACCGAGTTTGTTTATTGCACAGTTTGTGTTTATAAGCAACGTTTGTCTAATCTCCCAAATCTTCGGGAAGGAATTTCGGAGGCCGCTCCGGGGGCCGGCCCTGCTCTGGCAGCGCGGGGCACAGCTCTGCCCGCCCGGGAGAGCCGCGGGATGCCCGTCTCCCGCCCAAGCCTGAACGGGATTTAGGGATTTTCCCCGCTGCATTCCTTCCTAATTTCCTGCCTGTGTCTCAGCTGGTATTTTGTTGCTAAGAAACACGTTATAGTTTGGGAGCGTTTCGGCAGGGATGCTGCTCCCCGCGGCCAGGGCCACCCCGCGCTTGGCCACGGTGGCCTCGGAGCCCGGCCAGCCCGAGCCCGTCCCCAAACCCTGCTCATCCCACTACGTGCTCCCAGCACACGCACACACCCCCACACCCACCCGTGGACACTTTCTCAGGAGCCAAAGTTCACCAATTCCTGGCGTTTTTGTGCGGCGGCACAGGCCGCGCCTGATGTCACTGAAAATTAATAATTTGCAGTTGTTTAGAAGAAACATTTGGTCGATATTTCCTCTCCGTGTACTGCGATCAGAACTGACCCAGTTTTTTGTATTAATCTTCTTTAAAAGTCAGCTCCGAAAATGAGAAGCATTTCCTCTATTTCCACAAGTTTATTGTGTGTGAATCCCTAGAAGAATTTGGCAATAATAATAAAAATAAGGAAGGATGATGCACCACCAAATGTATTTACTGCAGTATCAGTAGTGCTAAAGATGTGCCTGGAAACCTATGGAAATCACTGAATAACTTTTTCCCAAACCACAGCTGGCCGAGACCGCTTCCACTAAAACACAATTCCATCTAAACATGCTGTTTGATCAGAACTGACACGTCCAGCAGAGCAGCGCCCGCTTCAATGAAGGCTTTTCTGAGGAATGTTCTGGTCTACGGAAGGGAGAGCATGATGGAAAACGTGAAAACACGTGAAAATGTGAGTTTAACACATTTGGTTTCTAATTTTGGGGGTTTAAGAGTCATGTACTTAAGGTCCCTGGGACCACTTCTCCTTGTGAAAATGTTCAAGGGCATCACGCGTGGCTTCACCTCATCCGAGGAGGCAAAGGGGCTGTGCAGGGGAGCCCCCCAGCTCCCCCCAGGCTGGGGGTCCTGCCCCAGCCCCCCGGGGCTGCCCCACTCCCCTCTCCCCCTCAAAGCAGGCGCTGCCAGCCGGGGAGCCGGGCTGCGAGCCGAGAACACAAACTGCTGCGGGAGCTAAATTGAGCTTCCTCCAAATAAGCCACAGCTACCGAGGCTGAAAATGTGGCTGGTTTTCCTCCCGCTTGTCGGGAAGAGACGGGCGTTTGGAATCAGGGCAGACACCGCAGTGGGGTCATCGTGGGGAGAAGTGGGGTACAGCAGCAAGGAAAATAGTTGTTTTTTTTTTCCATGCTCTTCCTAAAGAAAGAATTTTCATCCTTCGGCCAATGTCCAAGTGTGTTCCCAGAACTGCCCAGCTCTGCCCAGGTGATGCTGTGACTACTCAGTATCTCACCTTTTTCCAGGTAATTCACCCCACACACCCACTCCTCAGCCTTAACGAGCCCCTTCTCCTGCCCCCTGGATAATGAAGTGAAATAATCCAGCTTCTCCACTGCCCTGACTTTTTCTTCCTTCCTTGACTTTTAGTGTGTCGGTGGCATCTCCTTCCGCACCGATGCCGTCCTGTCTTTGCCTGCCCCGGCGGGTGGGGGCAGATGTGGGGGCTGGCAGCCAGGTCAGTGCCTGGAGCCACCTGAGACTTGCCGTGACTCATTTGCTCACCCAGTGATTTCAGCTGCCCCTGGGCTGCTCAGGCTGCAGATCTCCTCAGGCACAGCGCGGCTGTTGCCCTGTGTGTGTCCCCGAAGCCTGTGCCGCTCCGGAGGAATTTGCTCCTCACACCATGCACCTTCTGTGCCCGGGCAGCGCAGCCCCCTGGGCTCCCTCCCACCCCGCAGCTCTCCTGCTCGCCTTCCTCACCCTGGGGTGGCTCTCCCAGGGATGCCAGCCTGGCCACGACTGCCACACGCCCAGACGTGCCCCTAAACTCTAGGAACACTTGCGTTATCGGCAGGACTGTGAAGTGCTCCCAGGCCCTTGCAACGTGCTCCACGGTAGTTAAGGAATTCCAGAACCCACCGTTCTCTTTCGGCGGCAGATGGGCTGAATTTGATTAAGTTCTGCTTCATCCACCGCAATGTGCTAACGAGGATGAGATTGCCGTGGAAAACAGCGTTTTCCGCATGATCAGAGAGGTCTTTTACAGGGAGGAGGACCCGGAGCACTTTTCTGCAGCAAACTACTTTTTTCCTCCAGTGTTACTGAACAGCTGAAGCAGCACAGGGGCACTCAGGAAACTTCACATTTCCCTTTTCCTAATTACTCTCATTCTGCACATACGAATTTTCATTGTTACAGGAATCGGGGCAGGAGGGGATGAATTTCTAGAAGGCCGGTATTTTCTATGGCATCGTTTCTATCTGTTACAGACCCTCATCCTACCCAAATGAGGGAGAGCAGCGACTTGCTCGCTAACGAGAAACGGTAACGCAAGTGCGCGGGGGAACACCGCAGCCCGCGGGGATGGGGGAGCTCCAGCGCGGTGCCGGGATGGCAGCGGGGGGAGCGGGGGAGCCGCTCGGTGCCGCCNNNGGCCGCGCGGTGCCGCCGTTCCCAGCTCTGAAACCGCACCGAGGGGCTGTCCCTGCTCCCTACCCTCTTTGCGGGGGTCGCGGCGTGCGGAGCTGGCCGCCCCGGCAGATGCGGCGGGAGCCGGGGAACCCCCGCGGCGGGTCCCGGCATCGGGGAACCGAGCGGCGGCGGCGCTTTCGGGGCGCCTGAGGGGACGGAGCGCGGCGGCGGCCCCGGGAAACCTCCGGCCCCGCGGCGGG
>VXBW01000604.1:1069459-1091263 GCA_013400375.1 Thinocorus orbignyianus | reverse complement strand
CCGGGGCCGCCGCCGCCTCCTCCCGCGCTCGCCCCCGCCAGGTGTCACTGCAGGGTGGGAAACGGCCGGTGGGGCTCTGCGGGGCTGTGCGGGGCTCCGCGCCCCGCCGGGGGTCCGCCCGCTTTACCGGATTCCCGCGGGTCCGCCGCCCCGCACAGCGCCCGGTGCGGGCAGGAGCGGGCAGCGCTGGCGGCTTGTGCGGGGCTGGGTGGGCGTCGCGGGGGTGCAGACCCCTCAGATACAGGGGGACGTGGGGGACAACACACGGTCGGTGTTTTAGGACACCCCACTCCCCGCGGTGGTGGTGTCCCCGGCGAGGACCACTGCCTGCTCCTCTGGGGGTCTGAGCACCGGCCGCAGCCCTCGGTGCCGGTTTGGTGAGGGTCTCCCACCCCCCTCTGCCCCTCTGCCGTGGGGCAGGGAGAGCTGGTGGACCAGCTGGCTCTAAGCTCTCCTTCCTTCAGCGCCCTGAAACTCTTGGCTGGTGGAGACCAACTGTACCCGAGACCTCCCTCATCCCTGTGTGGTCCCTGGCTGGCTGGTCCTTCCACACCCTGGAGGTGAGCAGGCATGAGGCTGCAACGGGGAATCTCTTACTGCTGCCACTTCCCAATAGGCCTAATTATTTGCTGGGACTGTAAACCTCATTATCCACCAAAGTGCTGTTTGCATGGTGGCCGGCAGCCTCAGCTGCCCCCTTCCCTCCGCCCAGCTCAGCTCATTCTGCTCTTTCCTTCCCATTCCTGTTGTTGCAGATCAGCGAGTGACTGCCCCAGCCCGAGAGAAGCGGGGATTGGGAACTCACACTCGGTTATAATCCAATTATACTCTGGAAAACTGCAGTGACAGAAAGGTCCTGGTGGGGTGCAGTCCTTTTGTCTGCGAGCCCAAACGGAATATTGCATTACAGCTTATTCATAAAGCGATTGCTCTGAAAAGGCAGATATTTATAGGCTGCTGGGGAAGGCTGGCTGCTTGTTTAGAAGACCCGTCACACTGGAGGGTGTGCTGGGGTCTCTGCCGTGGCTGCTTTGTGGGTTTTTCTCTGTTATAGGGTGTTTTTTTTAGATAGGAGTTCTCTGTAGCCTGCTCTGGGGGGGGAAGGGAGGGGAGGAGGTGACAAGAGCCATGTCCATCTGGGTGCTGGGCAGGAGACCTCCAGGTGGGGGCCAGCTGGCTGAGGACATGAGGCAGGGGTGCAGGCAGGGGTGCCAGCCCTGGAAGGGGAAGGCGATGGGTGTCTGCAGGGAGGGTCACAGCCAAATTCAGGTGCTGAAGTGGTCTCGCAGAGCTGTGCACCCTGAATTTCTCTGCCAACCTGGTTGATCACGCTGATGTTCTCCTCCACAAGACCTGACTGGCAGCCCAGGGACTGTCCCCTGGACTTCTCAGGGTTTGTTACGGGCTCTCCCGTCTCTGTCTACCTTCAGCAGCGTGGGAGGCTGGGGCAGCCCTCACTCTGTGACTGCGGGGGCACTGGGCAGAGGCTGGCATTTGATCTTTCATTGAAATGAGCAGCGCGCTCGGGGTGTCTGGGTGCTTTGGCCACATGAGCTGTGGTCAGTAAATAAACAGGGCTCTGCTTTCAAAGGCTTTCACGATTCATTAACTTCAAAGGAACGAGCTCTCTATTTTCTTAGCAGGTCGGTCACTCTGGAGACGCGCTCTGGGAGCTGGAGGTGGTGGCTGCCCATGGCCAAGCAGTCACTGCAGGGCTGGGTGTCACGCCTGGCAGGGCACGGAGCAGAAGGACAGTGCGTGGATGGTGTTACCCTTGGTAAGGAAAGCAGGGTAAGGAAATGTGCAGGCGAGGGTGGTCTGTGGTGTTCCCTGCCCCGAAGAGCTACCCCGTAGGTGACATCCAGCCCACATCATGCTGGGGACACTGCTGGGCAGGGTTTGCCAGCAAGGGACATGTACCAGATCCATACCTGCTCTGCAGGAGTCTCCCCGTCTCCCCAGCGTGGTCCTGCCTGTCCGTGCCATCATCCCGTGGGTGAGGACGTGCTTTGGTGCTGAGTGGGGTGGTCGATCCCTCCCCGGCTGTCCCCCTGCCACAGCACTGGATTCCTGCTTTGATGGCGCAGGCACAGGCGCTGGGGCAGTGCCAGGAGCGGGCAGAGAGTGCAGAGGGATTGCTGCACCTCCCAAACGCCCGTGCTGGGCACAGCGGGGAAGCTCACCTTTCATGTAGCGGCCCCAGGAATAGCTCAGAGCCTCGTATAAGCTCAACCACCTGGAACCCCAAGGGGAAAAATCACTGTCCTGGGATAACCCCCAGTGCCAGGCCTGCTGACCTCATGGGAAACCTATTTTCTGGGGTAACAAAGCCCCATTATACACATATTTATTGGGAGCTTACTTTGGGATGGGTAGCGAGGCCCAACCAAGCTCCTGACCTTGTGCAGAAGTGACCACGGAGGGGCACAGCCTCTGCCATACCCATCTCCTTTCCGGCCACAGCACAGCAGGACCTGGGTGCTGCAGGGACATGGTGCTGGACATTGTCACAGCACATTGCCACCATCAGAGCCCCCTGCTCGTGGCAGTGTCCTGCTCTGTGCTGGGGACTCCACTGCTGGTGGTGTTGGCCCCGGACCCCCACGTCCCCCAGCTCCTGCCAAGGCGGATGGTTGGGGAGAAGCAGTCCTGGGTCGGCTGGAGGCAGGTAAGGGGTTCCTTGCTGGGGGGACACTGGGACACAACGGCCACAAGAGTCCAGAGCTCCCTGTGAGCAGTGAAGGAGACCGTGTGGTCGGTGCTGAGCTTTGGATGTGCTGAGCCCTGATGGCTTCAGCGCTTGGATATGAAAGAAGGGTCTTTTGTCCCTAAAAGAACAGCAGCTCCCAGCAGCCGCGCAGTCCCCGGTTAGCCCCTGGCTACCTCGCCAGGTCTGAGAGGCTGAGAGTACATTTCAGATAGCTGCAAATAACCAGGACGATGAGCTGACCCTTCAGAACAGGCTCCACCACCATAGAAACAGGAGCCAAACAAACAGGCAGGAGCCAGCCCTCTGAGCAGGGCCACTCGCGTGCTTTGTCAGTCAGTCCCCTGCTTCCCCCGTTAATTGCTTTGTTCCTTCTCAGATTAACTGATGAATCGCTGCGTGGACACGCGGTGCCCAGCTTTGCAGCCACCTGGAGCTGGTAATCCTTTGGCATCCGTTGGCGCCTGGGCACACACAAGGTGGGGACAGTGTCCCCTCCTGCCCGTGCTCACTGGTGGCAGCTCCTGCCTGGTAAAGGTGGGAAGGGATTGGGGCAGCGGGTCCGACTGCAAGCAGGGATGAAGGCTGAAGAGTAAAATTAAAACCCTGCCCAATGTCAGACCCAGATTTCCAAGCAGGAGGTTTTGTGCCTTCCCAGAAGCATTTGCCAGGCGTGGTGCCCTGGGAAGAGCCCGTTTGCCATCACGGGACCCAGCTGGGACCTGGTTCCATCCCTCCCTTCCCGCTCTCCAGCCCGATGGGCTCCCCCAGGTCAGCAAAACGCTGCTCGGTGTGTGTGAGCCACCAGCTTCAGTTCGATTGCCACAAATCCAGCCGCATTATAAAAATCACTGAAGGCCAGAAATGGTGCAATAACACCCCAAAATACCCGCCCCAAGCCAAGCAGCCCCCCTTTCCATCCTCCTCCTGAGGCATCCGTGTGTGCGGCAGAGGAACCGGCCATAAATCCTGCCGGCCCCGCTCCCGGCATCCCCCTCCCAGCGCCGCGGCCGGCACGGTGCTGTCTGGCAGGAGAGAGCCCCGGCTGTCATCTGCGGATCAGAGCGGGCTGAAATTCGACAGGCCTGTGGAAAAACACGGGGTGACATCACGCAGAGCCACCGGCCCTCTGATGGATCGCCCGGCTCAGCGGCTGCGTTATTTATAACCAGGCAAGGGTTTGAGGTGGGGTTTTGTGGGAGCGGAGTGGCGTGGGGTGCTTGTCCTGCATCCCTGCAGTGGCCACCATCCTGCCCTGGCAGGGACACCTCTGCCTTCTCCAGACACTGCTGGAGTGGCCAAAATGGGGCTTGTGGCCACCAAACCAGTTGGGAGCACCAGAGCCCGGCTGGAGGGACTGGTACTGCTGCGGCTCTGGCGCCCCTTGTCTGGGTTTCCAGCAGTTTTCTTTCCTCCTGGAGTTTTCCCTCACCCTCCCCAGCTCGGGTCCTCCCGAAACGCAGCTCATCAAACTTGAAATGTTTTGTGAAACTCTGTCAGGCTTTGGGGGAAAGGGAAGGTTGGTCCCCAGGGCACGAAAAAGTTCAGTTTCTTCGTTTTCAAAACAACCTTTTCCATTTGCGATGACTTTCTGCTCTGTGGTTGTTAACATTTTCATTCTACTTCATAATGCAAAACAAAATTGCAGTTAGAATAATATATTTAGGGTTTATCAGCTGAAGCATTGCAAGCCATCCATTTCTCTAGGTTTTCTTTTACAGATAACCTGGAAATCTTTGGGGTGGGTGAGTCTGAATTGGAACAGAAACAGGTTTCAAAATGTTTTGCAAAGGCAGAACCTCATCTCTGCTGCCAAGTGGTAAGTGGCCAAGGGGAAAAAAACCCCTATCAGGTATATCTCTAGCATTGTTTCTAAATGGAGAATTTTTCCTGTGATTAATAAAAATGGGGAAATGGGGCCAAATCCTGCACATGCTTTGACCGCAAAGCTTGTACAAACACGCTGGCCGGGCTTTGGCTGGAAAGACCAGGCTTGATTAGCTCCCTCGTATCTGGGGATGTGGGTTGTCGCTGTCAGTGCAAGGAAGGATTTATGTTTCCTTTTCCTCGGGAATATGATCGGTGTCTAGGAATTAAGACTAATCATTTTGCTAATGTGAGGCAAATTTCTCATCCTACGCAGCCGATGGCGAGGGGGATGCCGGGGAGCGGCGGATGCCCTTCGGATGAGCGCCCGACAGCGCCAAGGATTTACTGCTGCTGCCTCAACCTGCGCTGGACACCGGCCCCCCCGGGGGTGTCAGACGGAGGAGGGGTCACCTTCACCCGGCTGGAGGTGAGGAACCTGCTGGTGTGTGGACCCGGGGCTGTGCAACACCCACACATCCAATCCTGGGACCACATCCCTGGCTGGGATGGTTCCTCACTTGCCAGATGTGAGTTGCCCTTTCTTTTATGTTTTGAGCCCTTTCTGCCACCAGCTCTGGGACTGAGCCATCCTGGAGCCTTCACCAGGTCCTGGGGTGAGCGGGGATGCTGCTTGTGAGCTGGTGGCAGCATTGCAGCAGCTTTTGCCATTGAAATTCCCACATTTTCTGTTCTGCCCATGGAAGCAGGTGACACTGAGCCTCCCCAGGTCTGCTGTGAGCGGCACAGACCTCGGCTTCCCTGGCTGCCTGCTCCCTGCAGCAACTCTGCTCTGGTCACTGAGTCCAGATGAATCTCCACTGGACCGCTCACAGCTCAGGGTGGTGGGAAATTTGGAAGGAGAAAGAGAAGGTGGGATAAGCGGGGAAGTGCGGAGAGCCCGAGGCTAAGTCCAAACTAGGGCAGGAAAGGCACCGCACACAGCGCTAACCTTATCGTCCAGGATGGATTTTAAGTGCTTCTTCAGTGACTCATAGTCCCCGAATGGGCTGGAGGGACTGTCCGCCGGCGGGGAAAGGCCAGAGGACTCCAGATCAGATAACGGGTTGGGACAAAGCCTGGCGTGGGGCATCTGCCAGGGCAGCGGCCGGGGCTGCTCAGCCCCTGTGGGGAGGGGAGGGATGAAATGCGGTTTTTTGGATGGGCAGAGGGTGTCGGAGACCCTCGCACCCACACCCTGCTCCCGGGAGGGGTCTGGGTGCCGGTGTTCTGCACGATGTGGTCCCCTTCTTGGGGACCACAGTCTTGGCACACTGACCCTCCGTGGGGCAGAGCTGGGGGGTCTGACACTCCCCACTGAGGGGCCAGGAGATGCTTTCTTGAGCATCCTCCTTTTCCAAGTGTCCAGCCTGGCCGTTCCAGGCTGCCTTCTGTCCCAGGCTTGCCTGGAGTGGACATGACCTGCCCTGCGAAGGCAGGCAGTCAGCAGGAGAGCAGTCCGTGCCAGGGATGCTCTGAGCTGTGGGACCACAGCTCCCTGCAGCGCCTGCCACAGCAGCTCTGGGGTCTGCAGACCCCTCCTCGCACTCCCCAGGGCAGGCAGCATCGCTCTTATCCCCCCCTGAGCTGCTGAGGTTCTTTCCATGGGCAGTGGCGATGGCTGCTGGGTGTGAGGAGAGCTCTAATGATCCTTCAGGTGCTGGTGTGTGCAGGGGTGTGCAGGCATGTGTAGGTTTTTAACAACACACATGTCCTGCAGCCTCTCCAGCATGAGTTGTGAGGCTTAATTAATGAATATCTCGTTGCTGTGCAATGTTCTTGGGTGTGGGGGGGTGGAATTGGGACCTCTTTCTCCTCTTGTCTATACCTGGTCCTGCTGGGGCTGCTCTGGTTGGCTGTGGTCACCGGTGCCATGGGCTGGCCAGGAGCTCAAAGGGGCATCTGCCACCCTCTGGAGGGGATTGTGAGGGTGGGGGTCCTCTTGTCCCCCGGCCCCCGCAGCCAGGTGCGGGTGGGGGCACACGGAGCCGGGCTGAAAGACGTGTTATGGATCTAAAGTGGCGGCGAGAGGCCCTCTCTGTATTGTGCCTTACATGAAAGATGCTGGCCTGGTTCAGAGGTTAACTTTTATCTCAAGCTCAGCGAGAAGCTGAAGAGTTTTAGCATTTTTTAAAATACCAGAAAAGTGTAAAAAAAAAAAGAGGATAAATTCTGGTCTCTGCTACATTGGTATTGATGGAGAGAAATTTAATGGAATTCTGTAGAAGCTTCTGATTTACTCTTGTGTGAGATGGGATAGAAATAGCCCAAAGAATCTCATTGCTGCTGCCTGGATTCATCCGCCCAGCAGAGAGCTGTTAATGCTCTGTTTTCTTGCCTTTGGTCAATGCATCTCGCCAGGCAGGAGGAAGCTGGATTATGTCTGTAAGTGTCCCAGTGTCATGCTATGTGGGATAATGAACTGGCCTAAATTGGATCCGCTTTTCAGTTGCCAGCCTCTCTGTGAAATCCAACAAGGAGCAGGGGCAGCAAGCTGTGCTTTCAGCCCCGGCGTGCGAGAACAGAGGGTTTGCTCTGACAACCCCCCTGCTGCTGTGCCGGGGTCGGGCAGGCAGGGCTATTGTGGGATTGCAGGATGGAGCAGGAGAAAACCATTGTTAACCTGGTGGCTGCATGGCTCGGGATCGCTCCCTGCTTCCCTGTGCCTCAAAAAATGGTCGATGTGGTGCAGACCTGAGGTTTGAGGGATGACAGGTTGCCCGGAGAAGCTGTGGCTGCCCCATCCCTGGAGGGGTTCCAGGCCAGGCTGGATGGGGCTTGGAGCAACCTGGGCTGGTGGGAGGTTTCCCTGCCCAGGGCAAGGGGGTTGGAACTGGATGATTTTCAGGTCCCTTCCAACCCAAACCATTCCATGATTCTAAGTGAAGACCCACAAGCTCCTCTCAGCATGTGTGGTTGTGGTCTCTGGTGTGATGGGACACCCCCTGTCCCTGCCCAGTGCTCTGCAGTGTGGATGCCCTGAGGAACCTCTGCCCTTGGTGGGCTCCAACCCATCCCTGGTGACACTGGGATGGGATCCCCGCTCCAAGGGCACTTCCTTCTGTAACGTGCTCACTAAGTTTTTGTCAGGAGCCATGGTGTTGTGGCTCAGGTGGCAGCAGCATGTGGTGCTGGGGTGGCACAGGGTCACAGATCAGGCACCTCCATGGCAGGTCCTGCCCGGTGGGATGCTCTGGGTGCAGATGGAAAAACCAGGGTCAGGCTGGACCCTGGAGGAGCCTGAATCCCCCGTGGCATCCTTGTGCGTGTGCGAGGAGCTCAGCCCAAGGCTTTATTATGACATTCCAAAGGGAACAGGAGCGCATCTCCCAGCCCGGGGACCTGCGGGGACGCTGTGGGGGCGGGGGGGCTGTGGGGCAGCACTGCAGGCAGGGTGTCTGTATTTTCACTGCCGCTCCTGGCAGCGTAATCCTGTTAGGGGCTGAGCGTCTGATTCAGCTGTCCTGCACCACGGCTAATCCTGCCAGCGGGAGCCGGCATTATCCCATTGCCCGCGGAGGTTTCCCGGCCCCTCCAGCCTCTGGGGTCACTCTGGGTGTCTCTGGTCCCTTCACCCTCCCTGCGGGCAGCCTCCCCCCCCACCAGCCCTGCTCCCCTCCCTTTGGGAAGTGAGCCCTGGAAAGGCTGGGAATTGTGTTCTGCCCCAGGACACAGGTTGGGGGGCTCCTTTGAACTGTCCCGAGCAGCTTCTGGCCCCCGGGCGTTACAGCAGGCGCTTCCATCCCTGGCCAGAGCCCACGGAAATCCCAACTTTGATCCCATTGTCCCCTTTTGGGGCTGCCACCTTCAATAGTTTCACAGCCAGGGAGTTAATTTTACTCATTACCTCCACATTTGCCAGGCTTTAAGTGCTGGTTTTGCTCACTTCTGTGGTCTCCTTGTCTTGGGCTGGTTTCCCGCAGCAGGACACAGCCTGGGGGGGCTTCTTCCATCAGAGGCTGCCTTGGTTTCCTGGAGGATTGTAAATGCTCTTTAAAAATGAGAATTCTACAAAATAGGCCAGATTAGTTGCAAACCTCTTTGGACAAGATGTGGCTTTGCCCATCTCTGCCCTGAGACCAGGAAAACCCCAAATCCAGTGCTGATGACTAAGGAATCTGTTGATAGAGCCAGTAATAAAACGCGTGGGTGCTTCCAGCCGTTGTAAAGCCCCACGTGGAGGGGAGGTGAGGAGATGGGTGGGAAGCCCTCGGTGCTGGGGACAGAGCAGATTTCAGTGAGCAGCAGCCCTTGGTTTGGGCTCATTTGGACCATCTGATTATTTAAATTTTGGCCACAGCCCGTCCCCCGAGCAGATGCCAGTGTTCAGCCCCAGGAGCAGCCATTTCATCCCTCTCTGCTCCAACCTGAGACAGTGAATCTGGGGTTAAAAGCCTGAAGCAAAGCTGATAAATGTGTATAATATAAACTATTGAAGAGTAAAAAATTCTGAAAACACTGGAGAAAGTAAATACAATAAATTTGGGGTGACATTTCTCTCCCTAGCTCAGGTTTTCCAGCACCAGCTGCCCAGCCCTCCAACAGCTCAGAACTCCGTGTCACCTCCCAAGTGTAATGAAGAGAGACTCTTGGGAAATGCTTTGGTTTTTTTTTAATTTTTCCTTGAACTAGCCCAGCCTGAGTAACCTCAGCTCCTTTTTCACCTGGGCTCTCCCGTTGGGGCTGGTGGTGCTGCTGCTGAGGGGCAGATGCTCCGAGCTCTGGGGGTCCCTCCCCGGGAGCTCCCGTTACCGCCGTGGGCTGGGTGGGTGCCCTCGGGACCCCCATCCTCCTCCTCCCCACCGCCTGTTTATTTCTTCTTGTCTCTTCCAGTTTGGCTCCGTGGGAGCCTCATGCTCCACATCCCCTGGGCGGGTTGGGTTTCCACAGGGAGAACTGGGAACGGTGGGAACTGCTCCAGCAGCCTCCCCGGCCAGGCAGGGACCTGCGGGTGCCCGGTTGTGTTCTGCTCCCTGAGTTTTTTAATTTTTTAAAAATTTTTGTTCTAACACAAGTGATGAGGGCGTCTACCATCAGCACACAGCTGGGCTGTGTGAACTGGAAGAGTCAATGGAAAACAAGAGCACAACGTGTAAGAGAAGGTGACAAAGTGTGTGTGTGCTGTTACTGACATCGCTGCCCGTCCTGAGCCCGCGTGGGAGTGTGGTACCCTGAGAGACCCTTGCAAAACCCTTCCTAATTTTGGGGTGGAACCCACAGCAGGGCAAAGCGTTTTTGCTTTCATTTGTTATTTACCTGGGAGAGGGTCTGTCACTGGTTCAGAAAGCACCCCCAGCTCTGCTGGGCATCCCATGCATGGAGGTGTTCATGCCAAGGTGGTGGCACCTGGATTGGCCCCACTGCACCAGGAGCTCTTCTCCTCTCCTGAAGTTCTCGTGGTGGGTTCCAGCAGGAGGGACCCTGTCGGTGCCGAGGGGTGAGTGTCCCCGTGCCAGGGGGAGTGTGGGCATCAGGCCTTTCTCCTGTGTCACTGTTGCTCTTCATGATGAAGGGGATGCCAGGATGATGAGATGCCCAGAGGGCCCCTGCCAAGCCGCTGTGTGTGTTCAGCGTGGTCCTGTTTATCCAGCAGCGCCAGGCGCTTAAGCCCTCTCAGGGCGGGAGTTAGGCCGTGTTTACGGGCTGGCATGGTGCTGTGTGCCAGGCTGGCACCCGCTGGGGGACGTTTGCCCCCGGGCTTTGCTCCCCAGAGCCGTGGGGTGAGCCTGTGCCACCCGAGCCACCCAGGAGAGTGCATTCCCCCATGGGGATCCAGCCCTTGGCTCCCCACCAACCCACCTCCTCATCATTTTTGCCTAAATGCTTTGCAGATCATCCAGCAACCAATTTATCCCTGAAGCATTCGGGAGATGTCACTCCCAGAATGTTAATGGGGGTGATTCCCGGGGTCCCTCGTGCTGAACAACACGGGCTGAGGCGGGAGGGCTGCTGGGACAGCACACAGAGGGGCAGGGAGTAATTAACAGTGGGTCATCTCGGCTTCTAGACCTTGTTTCCCTGGGAAAACAGACGTGGCAAACTGGGGGAGAGACCAAACCATGGAGCTGGTTGAGGATATTGTGCTTAAAACTTATTTTTGGATCGAGTTTCCGAGCCGCAGCATTAAACACGGTTGTTTATTGGAGCTGACAGGAGGAACACAAGCAGTTGTTGGTCGCTTCTGTGAGAGCGGTGTCTACCAGCGCTGGATGAACATGACGGAGCCGGTGACTAATACGGCCCCCAATTTTATATGCTCCCAGCTAACGGCTCCCAGATGTTCTGCCGCTGCAGCCCGAGGGGAGAGCGGTTCATCCTCGCGTGGCCAGCCCCAGGGATGACTCTGAGGAGCTCAGGTCTGATCCCGGGGGGGTGAGCAGGAGCACGTTTTGCATCCAAACCCCTGGGCAATAAAATGCAGCCGTGGTGGCAGCTGGCATCTGGCCCTTGCTGATTGACACGGCAGAGCCTGGTGGCCGTGCCCAGCCCGCTCCTCTGCTCCCGGGGGAATTCTGACCTTGTGAGTCTTTAAACTCCAAGTGCAATCTGAGTCCAGGGCTGGTGATGGTGAGGGCACAGGGTCCTGCTGCTGTGGGTGCCCTGCTGAGGCCACGGCAGCAGCAGGACTGCGAGACCCATCCTTTGGTGGTGCCCACGGTGCCCACAATGCCCGTCACTGCTCAAACTCTGGGAGCTGAGGCCGGTGTGTGCCAGGAGGGGACAGGAGCTGCTGCCCTGGCTCCTCGCTTCTAGTTTTGGAGGAGAGTTGTCCCTTGGGGCTGCTTTATCCAGCTCTGGTCCCAGCTTGAACTCCTCACTGGTCGGGGGCAGAGGTGGCCCTGGCAGCGGTGTTTGCGGGGGGTGAGCTGCCAGCCAGGTCCTGCACCGAAATTCCCATTGCGGTGTCTCCCGCGACTTCCCATCTGTTCCTTCACTCTCGTGATTAATCTGCCAAAGAAATTCCTGGTATAAACACAGCATTATCACAATTTTTCTCCAGACTTGGCCCCTGGGTTCCCTGCCAGCTCTTGCTGGTGTTGCACTTTTGCTACAGCAACCCTTCAGTGCAAACGAAGCGCCTGCAGAAGGTTCTGGAAGCCCGGCACCGCGCTGGGGCTGGGGTGGCTCTGGGTCAGCCCCCGGGAAAGGCTGTGGGTGCGATCCTACAGGGATCAGCTGTCGGCATCCCAGCTGGAGGCAGAGGGGCCACCGGGATGTTTGGGTGTTCCGGAGGGTGCCAGGAGGACCTGATGCAAACGTGACCATGTTCCCCGTCCCTATCCACATGGATCTGCCAGCAGCACCCCCGGACCGAGCCACCGCCACTATCCCAGGCAGGAAGGACAAGCTGGTGGAGAGGACACGCTGCCACGGGAGGAGATGGCTTCTGCAGGAGGGTGAGTCCGTGCCCATGCGTGCTCACGGGTGCTGCTGGCCTGTCTCACTGCCTGGCCACAGGGTTGCATCCCTGGCTGTGGCCAGAGATTGCCGTGTGTCCCGACAGGAGCCAGCGGGCAGATCTGAAGCTGCCTGTGGGCCATGATCACGTTCCCATTGACAGCTGGTCCAGGAGGTGCTCACCAGCGAGGAGCTGCACTTCATCACGCTTCCCAGCAGCACGAGGGCAGAGGCTCATCCTTCTAAGGCTGGAGGTCACTGGGTTGATCTTGGTTGGGATGGCCGTGGGACAGCCCTGGCCATACCAGAGTCACCAATGGGATTGAAGCACCTGGTTCCCAGTTCAGCCCTGGGAAGTGATACCTGTTTTTCCAGGACAGTGCTGGAAAATTTAGCCTTAAAGTTTTTCCTTAGCAGCGTGAGACAAGGCGCTGGAAGGTCTCGTGCTCTCTCTTTCCCCCACAGCCCTTCTGTGGCACATACCTTCCTTGTCACCTCCCTTTGGGCCTCGGACCTTTCCAGGTCAGGAAAGCAGCACTAAGGATGGTGCTGCCCAGCACCCGTCTGTGATCCACACTTGGGAGCTGGAGCTGCTCCATCGCTTGGCATCACCCAGGAGGGGTGAGCCGTGAGTGCCAGCACTGCCACTGCACCCTGAGGCTTGATGTCCCCTCACCTTCCTCTTTTCCTTTGTCACTCAGGACAAATCAAGCCCATTCATTCATTAAGAGGAGGAATCTGATCCTGCAATTGAGGAAAGATTGCTTAGGAGCTATTCTTAGCTCACTGAGGGCTTGTGTAAGAGGCAGATTTTGTTTTCACAACCCACCTCGCAGCCCAGGGCACTCTTCTCAGGGGATTTGGGTCCAAGCACTCAGTGGGAATCCGCAGGGATCTGCCTCCTGGCATCCCTGGGGTCGGTTCTGCCATCGGATGGGAAGAGCCGAGTGGTTCAGAAAGGAAGGGTTTACTTTGTGCCCTGATAGTGGTTCCTGAGACAGCACCAAGGTGATCTGCTGGGCAATGCCCACAGGGACCAACCCTTTCCTTGTGGTTCTGCAGGCAAATGCGGGCATCGGCAGGGGCGGGAGCTGGGCTCTCAAGAGCCATTTGGCAGAAGGGGGATTTGCGGGGGAATCGTGTGCCCAGGGTCACACCTGGCAGCTGGTGGCACTGGCAAAAAGGAGAGTTTTACCCCTACTCCCGGCTGCCTCGGGATGTCGGAGCATCCCCGCACCTGTTCCCGCAGGCTCCCCCCCGAATTCCGCTGGGAATCCAGAGGAGCGGGATCCTTGAAGCGGGGGATGCTCGGTGGTGTCCGCACACCGGGTGACAAGGGCTTCTGCTGGAAAAGCCGCCAGGGTCGCTGTCACTCGTGGTGGCGGTGGTCCCTGCAGGGGGGGGCTGGGGCTGCGAGGGGTCCCGGGGAGGATGGAGAGAGGACCCCTCCGGCCGGCGGGCGCCGGGGACGCGGTGCGGGGACACGGCGGAGCCTGCGGGGCCGGGGACGGACCCGCAGCGCTACCTGCTGGCTACCGGCCCGCACGGAGCCGCTGCGGGGGGCAACGGGGGACCCCGGCGCTGCGGTGGGATGCGGGGACACGGGAGGTGCAGGGAACTTGGTGGGGGATGCTGTGAGCTGGCGGAGACCCCTCCAGAAAGCTGCTTTACTGACAAAATTATTGTGTCCTGAATTATATTTTGGGACAACTGATTTTGTCCCCCCAAAAGATGCTGACACCCTGGCTGACGGAGGCAGTTCCCAGCAAGGTGGCAGGAGTGGGACCTGGGGCTATCCCTCAGCCCCAGGCAGAGTGGAGTTCGTTTTGAGCCGTGTTTCAGCTGCTGCAGGAATTTTCCTCTGTTCAACGTAAGGTCTGCCCAGGGTTAGTGATGCTGAGGGTGTGCCCAGTGCTGTGTGAGGAAGGAGCTGCTGCAACTGACCCAGACACCTGCTGATGCCACTGACCAAAGGGTCCCTGGGTCTTGTTTCCATGCCCATCTCCTGTCCCCTTCAAAGGCGGGGACAACACATTGCAGCTTGTCCCACTGCAGGCGCTGTGTTGAGTGAGCTGGCTTTGCTCCCCGGCTGGGATGAGGATGCTCAAGGGACAGACCAAGCCTCTCATGGAAGGTATTTTTCAAAACAGACTATTATTTTTGGTTTGTTTGTTGCTGTTTTTTTCGTTTGCCAGAGCAGCTGTGTGACATTTCAGCGCATAAAATATTTTTTTCCAGCTATTTTGGCAGAGAGAAGTTTTTGATACAGATTCCCTTCAAAACTTTGAAGAGCTTTTATCTTTTTCTTTCTTTCTGTGGAAGCAGAAGTCCCTTCCCGCTCAGGTTCTGGGTGCTCTGAGCGGTGTTCCAGCTGGGAAGGCTCTCCCACACCCAGCTCCGTCCCGCTGTCAGTGCACTGTCCTCTGCTTGATCTTCTCGGAGCCTTTCAGAGCCATAATCTGTGTTTATTCAGTGGTGCACCATTAGCCGTTCCTCACTGGTAGTCTAATGTCTGTAGGAGATAAAAACCTGTCTGTGCACAGCGAGGGCACGTGTGGGTGCACATACCCCCGGCCAGGGCTGTCTCTGTCTTCTCCAGGGTTCACTTTGGGTCTTTCTCTCCCCCTCGTTCCCCTCTGGGAGGACGGGATGGGTTCACAGGTGAGCGCCCAGGACTGGGTGCTGTGCCCAGGACATGCACCCTCCTCCAGCCCTGCTCCTCCCGTGCCTCCTGCCCGCTCCGACAGAAGGTCACGGGCGAGGAGGTGGCCCCGGGGGTCCTGCTCTCGTGGGAAGACAAAGGCCCGGGGCAGGATCCCACCGCTGCTCTCGGGGGAGGCAGCACACCAGTCCGCAGCCATCACTCGCGGGCGCGAGCTCTGTGTTTGTTTTTGTAATCCCCCTTTTTTTTAATTGTGATTTTAGCGGTGGTGAAAGGTGCTGGATTGACAAGCCGTGGAGACGGAAGGGCCTCTGGACTCCACTGAAGTTTACATTTACAAAGGACACAGAGAATAAATAGAAGACAGTGTTTAGAGTCCTCTGTAGACACTTCAGACTTGCTTATAATTCTGCGGCAATTCCATCACCTCTGAAGTGATTGATGCTCTCTATAAAGTCTTGCCTTAAAACATTTTCCTATGTGTCGGGGGAAGAAGTTTATTACACTTTACCAAAAGGGCAGGATTTGTGCTGGGCTGGAGGCTGAGCCCTTCCCAGGCCCATCCTCAGGAGGAAAAATAATTGGAGTGCTGGAAAAAAGGGGACTGACCCAAAGCAGGAGCGTGGCTTGTGGTTACCAGGTCTGGTGCTGCACGTTGAGGTGGAGATCCCTGTGGGTGCTACAAAACGGGGAAGGTTTCACAGGTTTTCTTCAAATTGCTCATCAAATTGAGGGTGTTAGTTTTATAAGCCACCTGAAAACAGCCCATGTCTCACCCCCCCTCAGTGCTGGCACTGGCTCTTTGCTGACCCCAAAGTTTTCCCAGCGTGGCAGGAGATGTGCCACGAGCAATGAAGAAAATTAGCGGGGTGTGGGGGCACACGGGGGCTTTGCTGTGGAACAGGGTGCTGAGAAATGCCAACCGGTGCCATGGGGGCTGCTGCCAGTCCTGGCGGGATGTGGCAAGAGGGATGTGGCCGTGGGAAGCGCAAGGGAGCATCCTCATCCCCAGCCAGAGGCAGGGATGGCAGGGCAGAGGGCTCCCAGCCTCTTGCCCAGCTTCTCCTTGCCCCCTGGAAGGGGAATTTGGGACTAATCCAAGTTTGCGTGTTTCTGCAGGCTCACAAAGGAAGGGCAGATGCTGGTTTTGGGGCAGCTCGGGCTGTGGTTAGCACTAGACACCCTGTTTTTTTCCCCTCCGCCAAGTGGTTTCTCCACAAGGGACGTGCCCTTCTCCAAAGCCGGAACCTAAACCCGCCCTGGCTTGTCCCACCAGTGCACTCTGTGCCTGCCCAGTAAACATTTCCAGTCAAGCACACTCCTCCTGCGCCTCCGCCCAGCGGGGTCGCCGGCTCTGCCGGCTCCGCAGGGCTGGAAGAACTAGGATATTTTTTTGTTGTCTAAAGTGGGTGAGGCGGTGGGAAGGTTCCCTGAGCTCCTGCAAAGCAGGGTCCTGGCTGCCGGGGTGGGCTGAGGGGCACACACCGTGGGGAGGGGGGTCCGACACTGCGGTGGGAGACCCTTGGTGCACACACGGCCCCGTGAGGAGCTCGGTGTGGGGGATCTGGGGTGATGGGGGTGTCAGAGAGGGAGGAGGGTGACCTGCCCGTGCCCATAGCCCTGTGAGAGCCCCACGGTGCTGGCATTTGCCAACCTGGGGCTTCCAGCAGCTTTTTTTTGCCTTTGATACAGCAGTTGATAAAACATGGGATTATTTTCAATGCGTGTTGAACCAAGTCAACCCACCCTGGGGGCTGAAACCCACACAAAGCCCCTTTGTCACTGGCTCTGGGACCAGGGGACAGACACTTGAATGCAGTGTTGGGTTTTGGATTGCACTGTGCCCAAAACAACCGGCATTTGGTAGCTTTTGGTGGTGGCACTGGTGTCACCCACCTGGTTGCTCTGCCTGATGTTTGCTCCCACCTTGTCCCTTGTCCCTAGGAAGCAGCTGGGGGTGCTGACATGGGGCTGGTGGCAACCGAGGGTCTCTCCCAATCCCCTGGGGATCTCTCCCATCCATGTGGGATGAGCCCTACCATCTCCTGCCCTGTGGGCGCTGATTTATCTCCACACCCACTGGCGAGGAACTCGCTGTGTTTGCTGACATTTAATCTCCATTTTGGTGTTTTAGGGAGAACCTGATGTTAGTTCAGCTGATTGTCTGCCGAAGCCTCTGCGCCTTCCCTCCTTTCGTGCCAGAGTCACCTTTTTTTCTTTCCTTTCCGCAGTGCCCTCAGGTAAAAGGCAAGTTGCAACGTACAAAAAAATGACCCCAGTCACTTAATTTGAACCAGAGGAGATAATAACAGCCTGGATGCGGAGCTGGATTTATGCGTTTCTCTCCGAAGGAACCCCCTCCTCCAACGACGGCTGTCGGACGGCGTCAGCAGCATCTGAAGCAAATTGAGGGTAACCTCTCGTACCGCACGGATCCTCCGGCAGGGTTTGCTGGTCCCGGGGACATCTGCAGGCCGCATGTTGGATTTTGGCAGCCGCCGAGCCCATTGTCAGCCAGTTCCATTGCATTAACTGGTAATGGATGGGAAGGCGCCTGCCAAGTCGGCCCATGCACGCGGAGACACGTGTGGCCGGGAGCATCCCCACCCTGCTCGGCCCGTGGGGATCGGGGATGGCAGCATTCCTGGGCTGTCGGGTGCTCAGGCAGCATCCCTGTGGTTTTGGGGGTCTCAGGCAGCATCCCTGTGGGGTTTGGGAGCTTGGACAGCATCCCTGTGGGGTTTGGGAGCTCAGGCAGCATCCCTGTGGGGTTTGGGAGCTCAGGCAGCATCTCTGCTGGTGCAGCGGTGCTCATGTCAGGGCTTTTTCAGCCAGGTTTCGCTGTCTTTTTGCCCACCCCCCTCACTTCAGTCCTTGTTCTGTCCCCCCCCGTGGAGCTGCCGGGCTGAGGGGGTGCGTGCAGGTCCCTGGGCAGCATCCGGCCCTGACACAGGAGGGGCCGGGAAGGCAATTAGTGTCTCGCCCTGCCTGCTAATTCAAAGGGATTTGTTTTTTTTTTTTGATTGTGTCCAACAACATGGAAAAATGTGAATGATGCAGATCAAAAAGAGGAACCGGGAAGCTTAACCTCTGGCTCATGAGCTGTTGGACCAGCAGCTCAGGGATGAGAAGCCAAATGTCAGACACATGATGCCTGCACTGCACTTGGGGCTTTAGGGCTTTGTTAATTAGTTTTTCCGAGTTTCGAGGTGTTTGCCTGTGCGTCAGCCGCGGCTGGGTCACTGGGACCAGCTCCCTCTTGCAGCCGATCCTGGGGGCGAGGATGGAATCTCCCTGCTCCAGGTGCCAGGGCTGGAAGACGCTCTCCAGCAGAGCAGAGGTTTGGGTTGGCTTCCAGGGGACGGTGACAGCAGTGTCCCAGAGCTGGCCACACAGAGTGGCCCCTGCAGCTGGGAGGATACGGTTCAGACCTGCAATTAGCTCTTGGCCAGCTAATTGTGCTGGTCCCCAGTAAACACTGACCGGTGGCTGCTCCTTCCAGGAGGCAGCGTGTGCCACCGCCGCTGCCCTGAATCCACCCAGAAATCACACACTGCCCTGTGGTTTCCCTGTGATCCCCTGATGTTTGCTTCTCGTCTCTGGCCAACGCTCCCTGTCGCTCCCTGGGTGCCAGCGGCCCCCCCCTCCTGAGTGTCCAGCTGCCACCATCGTCCCCTTCACCCTGGCTGCATAATTTGCATCTCATCAGAATGGACACTGCATATTGAACAAGGAAAATCAAGCAAGGTGGGACCTGGCACTGGCAAGGACTGGCGGCTGCCAGGCATGGGCACATCAGGGGTGATTCCCTCCCACTCGGGATTGACCTGTGGGGCATAAATCCCCTGGCTGCAGGATCCTGGGCACAAAGAAGTGCTGAAGGGAAGCCCCCAACACCCCTGTGGCTCCCTTGCCCTCCTGGCCGTCCCCTGCCCTTCAGTTCCCCAGCTCCGGGCTCGTTTTCTGATTTATGATCGAAATCACACGGTGACCGAGGACAGCAATCAGGACACTTTATAAAACATTTAATTGCATTTCATAACCTCTTTCCATAAACCATCCATGGCATGTTTATAAACTTCCCATCTCTTGTTTCCTGGCTCTCGGCAAACGCCCGCGGAGCTGGGGCTGCGGTACCCGGGGCAGCACCAGCTGCAGCCGCGGCCCCGGGAAGGGCTGGGCTGCTCCCCTGAGCCCAGAGCTGAGCCCAGTCCCTGGGGTGGGAAGGGATTGGGGAACTTAGATGGGAAAGTAACAAGGTCTAAGTCTAAATTCCTGTTTTCCAAAGCTCCACACCAAGACGAAATGCCCGCTGTGAGCTGCAGAGGCATCGGCATCTTCTCTGCCGGATGGTGATGCTGGAAGGGTTTGAAGAGGATGGTTGTGGGGCAGCACGGTGTCCCCCGAGCCCAGTGGGATGGGGTCTTGGCAGGACCAGGGCAAGCACTTCCCCAGCATTAGCAGTGGAAAATCACTCTGAGCAGGGAATTGCTGCCTTAGTGCTCACGGCCTCAGCCCTCATCTCCATCAGCCCATCCAGCGGTTTCCGCCAGCCCTGGGCTCTGCTCCGGGCTGTGTCTTCCTTGTGCCTCGGCTGATGGAGAGGACGGGTCGGTGACATGTCAGCCCCGTCCCTGGCCACGGGAAACAGCCGCAGCTGCTGACACCCAAAGGCACGGCTGCGCTGGAGGGGAGCCTGTTGGTCAGCCCGGCAGCCTGGCCGAAGCTGTGCCGTGTCCCGAACCGAGGGCCGGAGAGTTCCATTTTTATCCCAGGGGATTGCTGCCCCTCTCCAGCGCCGGCCAGGCTTTGTTTGTTTGTTTTTAGCACAATATAAGCAAACCGGAGATTGCAGCGTCCTCAGCAAAGCGCCTGACTCCTGCTGAGGAGTTTTTCCACACAAAAAGCAATGACAAAGTCAGGGCTTCATTCCCCGGGATGTGAAAAGTGCACAGACAAGTTTTTCCCAGAAGGTCAACAACTTTTAACTTTCAGCCGTCCAGCTCCAGGAAGTTCAGCTGCGGCGGCTGAACCCAGCCCTCAGCCCCCAACCCAGCGCTGACAAGAGCCATCACCAAGTCGTATCCCTCAGCACTGCATCTGCCTGGCTTTTAAGTCCTTCCAGGGATGGTGATTCCACCACCGTCCTGGGCAGCCTCTTCCAAGGCTTGGCGACACTTTGGGTGAAGATATTTTTCCTAACGCCCATCCTAAACCTCCCCTGGTGCAGCTTGAGGCCGTTTCCTCTTGTCTTGTTGCCTGTTCCTTGGGAGAAGAGACCGACCCCGTGGCTACATCCCGTGTCCCATGCCCCGTTCCCCATTCTCTATGCTACGTGGTCCTTGCTCTACGCTCCATGTCCTGTAGCCCCATCACTCCTGGCTCCATCCCTGCCCGTTCTGGCTGCAGGATCGGCGTTGCAGTGGGGCTGGGGTCCCTTGGGCACCGCAGCCTGGTGCTGGTGCTGCTCCTGCTCCCTGCCCAGGGCAGCGGGGATGGGTTGGTGGGGTGGCCAGAAGGAGATCAGCAGAAGTCCCGGCCCCGGGTGCAGGCAGGGAGAGGTCTCAGCCCGGTCCAGCCCGAGAGCCGTGCTGTGCTGCCGGCGCGCGGATAATGCTGTAACTTTATCAGCAGCAAATGGCCCTCAGCGTGTCACTTATAGGAAGCAGAAAAACAAACAAACCCTGAATAATAGCCAAAACATCTTTTGTGGGACTTGCAGCTTTCGGGCTTTATTTAAAAAAACGAAGGAAAAAAGTAAATTTCCCCTGTCAGAGAAGCGCTCTCATCACGCAATGGCACTTAGGAATATTATAAACAGCGGTGTCAGTTTATGGGGCTGCAGACGTTTTCCCGCGGCTCACCCAGCTCCTCCCGGGGCAGGAGGGCCAGGATCAGCCTTCCCCAGTGGCTGGGAAATTCGGGATAATCGGAGGGGGTGGTACATTGGGGGAATCGGGGCTTCCCATCCCTGCCTGATTCCTCTCTGCCCCCCTCCTCGGCCAGGGGCATCCCTCACCCTGGCTGGTGGGAGGGCTCCTGGCCGGGGCTGTGCTCCCCCCGTGTGGCTCTGAACCCCCCCTCCTCTCCCCACTCTGGTCCTCATTTTCTCCCAGATCAGCACTTTTCCTGCTCGTAGCTGTCAGAAACAGGCTGTAAATCAGAGCCCGGGCCTGTGTGGATGGGCTTTGCAGAGCTCGGGGGGGTGAGGAAGGCGTTGTTTTGGAGGGGCGAGGGGGGAAATATCTCGGCAGCGAAGGAAACCACCCCGGTGAGGGCTGCTCTTGTTGCTGGCCCTCGCTGCAGATGCTGTTATTGTTTCCTACGGAGGCAGAGCCGTGCAGGAAGGGTTTTCCTTGCAGTGGAGCATCCCTGCTGCGGGCTCCGAGCCTCACCGTGGAGGGACGTGAGGGTCCCGACGGAGGCACCTGCGAGGGCATCTGCCCATCTCTGCTCCTCCTCTGCTCAGAAATGGGTCTGCTACACAACGCAAAAAAAAAATAAGAAAAAAAGAATGAATAATAATCATAATAATCCCTGCTTTACGCTGCATGTCCAGGGCTGCACCACACGTGCTGTAGCTGGATGCTCTCACCCCCGCGGTCCCTCACCTGGCAGTGGGAGCCTGTGGGGCACACCCTGCCCGGTGCTCCCACCACACCAGGGGGGAGTTATCACACCAGAACGTGACTGACAGATCAGGGACCCCCACGGAGCAAAGACCAGAGCTGGGAAACCAGAAAGCTGTGTGCTTGGACTCAAGTCAAGGAATTTGCAGCCCCTCTTGTTCGGGCAGGTTCTAGGAGGGAATTTGCCAAATCACCCCAACGCCACGAGAAAGTTTCTTGAGGAAGGGTCGGGGGCAGAGGTGGGTTTGTTAAAAAGCACCCACCGAAAGCCCCGTGTCCCACCCTGGCATTTCTGGGATGCACACGGAGGGTGTTGATAGCAGAGACATTTTTTGTAAGTCAGTGAAACGGAAAAAGAGATTGCACTTGGTTCGGAGGGTGGTGACTTCGAACACGTCGAGGGCAATGAAGGAGATCATTCCATTGTTTTAAGATTTCCATAACTCACTGTGCTTAAGCACATAAAAATGTAGACATTTTGGCAATAAAGTTTGGGTAATTTTTGAGTATGAATCAAAAATCTCTCCCTCACGCTCCCCTCC
>VXBW01000604.1:1041269-1062051 GCA_013400375.1 Thinocorus orbignyianus | reverse complement strand
CGCCCCCGGCCCGGGCACACACAGCCCCCCGCCCGGAGCATCCACCGGGCACCGTGTCCCGGGGAACCGACCCCGTGGGCTCGCCGGTGGGAACGGGCTTCAGCCTCACTCGGAGCCCGAGCCCCGATTATCCGCTCGGGCTTCCAGAGGGCGAGGGAGACGCGGTGCTCCCCAGGGCCGGTGGGCTGTCCAGCCCTGGGCAAGGACCTGCCACCTCTGTGGCTACAAGAAGCCAGCAGCGCCGTGGGCAAGGCACACGGCGGGTCCTTGCCCAGTTCCTACCTGGGCAGCCCTCTGCAGCTGCGGTGGAAGTGGGGATGATGGTTGGAGAAAGGATGCTCTGGAGCCCCCAGCATCAGGAGGACACAGAGGAAGGATGCTCTGGAGTCCCCAGCATCAGGAGGACACGGTGCTGTTGGAACAGGACCTGGGGAGGCCATGGAGATGCTGGGAGGGCTGGAGCCCCTCTGCTGTGAGGACAGGCTGAGAGAGTCAGGGGGGTTCAGCCTGGAGAAGAGAAGGCTCTGGGGAGACCTTGGAGTCCGTTCCAGTCCCTCACGGGGGTTTATAAGAAAGATGGGGAGGAACTTTTAAGCAGGGCCTATTGTGATAGGACAAGGAATAACAGCTTTCAAGTAAAAGAGACAAGATTCAGTCTGTATGTGCAGGGAGATGCTTCACACTGAGGGTGGTGAGACCCTGGCCCAGGCTGCCCAGAGAAGTTGCAGTTGCCCCATCCCTGGAAACATCCCAGGCCAGGCTGGACTTTGGCCAGAGGCTCTGAGCAACCTCATCTGGTTGAAGATGTCCCTGCCCATGGCACTCAATGGCCTTTAAATGTCCCTTCCCACCCAAACCATAATCCCAAGCAGCACCTGTTGGGTGGCTGCTGCCCTGGGCTGTCCCAAAGCAGGTCCCTGACTCCCGCAGTGCTCCTCCAAAATATCACCCAGCCTGAAGAGAGGAACAAAGAGCTCCTTCCCAGGCTGTTGCAAAACCTGTTCAACTGCAGCGATGTAAAGATAAGGAAATCAGGTGGCTCCTGAGGCACACAGTAGGGAGAGGAGCAGCTGTGGGCTCTGCCCCACAGTGGGGCTGGGGGCACCAGGAGCAGCCCCCAGCCCTCCAGGGAGGAGACGGGCTGCTCACTGCATGGACATGCTGTGTTCCAGCACCCTGCCCCGGCTGCAACACCCTCAGCTCCAAAATGTGCCACCTTTTGACGCTGAAGGCTTCAACTCCCACAGGAACAGAGGCCTGACCACCCCCATCCCATCCCATCCCATCCCATCCCACCCTGGCTGCTCTGGGTCTCACTCCACACGCTCCGACCATGCTGATGCCCCATCCCTGGAAGTGTTCAAGGCTAGGCTGGATGGGGCTTGGAGAAACCTGCTCTAGGGAGAGGTGTCCCTGCCCATGGCAGGGGGGTTGGAACTTGATGATCTTTAAGGTCCCTTCCAACTCTGACCATTCTATGATCCTATGACCCAACTCCAAACACTGTCTCAAGCAGTTTGCACATCTTAAAAATAAAATCCTTTATTGATAATATGAATGTTTAACATGTTTAATGCCATCAGCTATAAAAATGATTAAAGACTTCAGCTGGGTACATTTGGCTTTACAAATTTACAAGTGTTAATGAATCAATACTCGTGTGAACGCTTTGCACTTCATTACCCTCCGTCCGCCAGCGACAAACTCTGCAACACCCTCTGCTGCCAACGCGCGGAGTTAAGGAGAAATATTTAGTTGCTCCCACTCAGAACCTACATCAACAGTTAAATACTAACTCTAAGTGTCTTCTTACTGGATTAGTTGGATCCGTTTTAGTATCTTGTGCTTAGTCTCACTCAGAAGATCGGCTACGAGCAAAAATACATTCCTTTGCACACCCCTTCCCCTGCTGTGCTGAGAACAGCACTCAGTGCATTTCCTAACAGACCTCATCATCGTACATCTCTCTCTCTCTAGAGCTACTGATACAGAAAGGGGATAATACCATTGAGATTAATGTAAAAGCAAAGAAACACGTTAAAGCAGTGTATACAAAAGCCTCACCTGGGAATCCGAAGCCCCACTCGGGCCAAGCCCCATCTGCCCACCAGTTCTTACAGTTATCCTCAGCAAGAGGAAAAAGCTGCTGTGGATACTTAAAAAAAAAGTAATAAATGTGCTTCCAAAAGAGTCATTTATCTCCAGGCTGCTCTGTCCCCTGCTGCAGGGACACAGCCCCTTCCCCTCGATGAGGAACAAGTGAAACCACAACTCCAAGGTCTGTAACACCCGCCGGGGTGTGGGGAGACAGCACCCCCTCCCAGCAGCAGCAGAGCTGCCAGGTCCTGCAGGAGACCCAAAGCCGGAGGGGAGCCCCCAGGCCGGGTCCAGCAGTGCATCCTACAGTGAGGGTGGGTGTGTTGTCCCTAATTAAATATAGAAAAACGAGCCCGGAGGAGGGGCTGGCAGTGGGAAGCTGCGCTGGGTGTGAACGTGACGCTGCCGCCGAGGGAGATGCTGAACACAGACACTCAGCACCACGGCCAGCTGCTAAATTTAGGGTCAGCTCGGCTACAGCCACCGAGATAAGGAGCTGGGGGCTGTGCTCTGGCTGTGCCACTGCCCCGTGTCTCTCACCGCAGTGACTCAGAGCCAGCCCATGGTGCCACTGGCTGAGGGCAGCACAGGCAGGGACACACCGCCTGTGACAAGTGCTTCTCACAGGAACCAGTCACTTCTCCCCTCTTGGGCCCAAAGAATTCATCACACACACAACTGGCCTCCAACTTAGGCCACTCCTCGCTCTAAGTGACTGGGTTTTTTTTCAAATCTCAATCAACTCCCACATTTTCAACATATTAGGTAGAACATCAAGAAGAGGTAAAGATTTTCCTAATATGTTGTGTATTTAATGTGTGTGTGTGAAGGTACTTACACATCTACACATACTCAATCACACGTGGCAGCACTGATTTGGGTCCGTGTCTGCAGCCAAGGAAATCCAGCAAGATCCCAAGTAGCCAAGTGGGGAGTAAGAGCCAGGTCAGCTGGACACAACCCATACAGGAGGAACAAGATTATTGCTTTTGTTCATAGTAGAAGATCCCATGTTACTGTTGCAAAAAACCTGTGTCATGTGGAGTAGTGATTTCTTTCAAGTAGTAGTGAGATCTTTGTCAAGTAACAGTCTCAGAAGTTCTACACACAACAGTAGAATGCTTGAAGAGCTTGAAAATTCAAGGTGACACACCAGAAACCAGAGCTCAGCCATGTGAAGCACACAGGGCACCTCTGCAGAGGGTGCTACGGGAGAGCAAGAAGGACCACATGGACAAGGAACACAGAGGAGGAGGATCTGGGTTGTGTCACGGCTCCATTTTACTCCAAGAATTGATGTTCCTGTCCTCAAGCAGCCGGGAGCTGTGTCGGCAGGGACGGAGCGTGGCTGGCTACATCTCTGGTGGTCACCTCACAGAATCTGTAGTCATTTGCTAACTTATTGTAGCAAATGGAAAGAATTAAAAAGTAAAACCAGTGTTGGTTTCAACATTCATGACTCACAGCAGAACCTGCTTCTGCAGCTCTGTGGTCCCCTCCTCACCTTCCTCAGAGAATCACATTCATATTGCAGGCTTAGTTCAGGCACTTCTTATAAAATGTTCATCTGGAGTAAAAAGTCTGCAAAAGTTAGTTCTGCATAATTTAAAAGTAGCATTTCAGTCCCATTAGAGCCTGACAGTCAGGTCCCACCACGTGATCATGGTTCTTGTTATCTCTAATGATTCGACTGTTGCCACGAGACATTGAGGCGACTGTATAGCTGTAGTTAATGCTTCTTCATAAACAAAAATATTCTCCTACCTATTAAAAAAGAAAAAAATATACTGAATGCTTTATACAGACAGAATCTGCTACTATGGAAATAAATAACATGGAGTGGAAAAACAGTGTCTTAGCTGGAGGATACCAAGGCCTGGAGAGCCCCGTTCCCGTGCCCTGCAGACTAGCTGCTGGTTGGCAGGAGGATCTCAATGTCTTTGCCATTGGACACGGCGCTGGTGGTGGAGCAGCTACTGGTCACATCCATGGGGACCCCCCCCTGGGAGGAGGCTTTGGTGAGGGGGGCAGGAGCAGCAGGTGACTGAGCCAGACCAGGCTTCTTTGGAGGAATGGGTGGAGGGTTCCCTCTTTCTGCTCTGGGAATGGTCGGTGACTTTATGCCAGGAGACAGCGGGCTCAGCGGGCTGGAAACCTTGCCAGGGCTCGCAGAGTGACCCGATTCGTTTTTGGGGCTCACGGCATTCGCCAGATTCCGATAGTCCGTGCCGAAGGGCGAGCTGTTCGGGGAGACGGGTTTAATGGGTCCCTGCTGGCTGGTGAATCTGGAGAGGACCTGAGTGACGGTGTTGCGGGCCAGCTGCTTGGCAGCAGAGTTGTCTGCCAGGGTGGGAGAGAGGTCCCGGGAGGGCGGGCTCTGCAGCCCACTCGACTGATGGTCCTGCTCAGCCTGGGACTGAAACTTGTGCCGAGCGGCGTGGAAGCGCTGATTGATGCCCACCTGGTAGGAGGACTGGTAACTGGGGCTGCCCGCCGCTGCTCCCACGAGGCGTTTGGTCAGGACTGGTGAGGAGCAGGGAGAAGGCGTCAGGGAGGAGGCGGCTGTGCCACCGGGAGACAGGGAGACCCCACTGGAAGGGACCTGGGACATCAGATGCACCGGTGACTCTGTTCTTACAGGAGAGCTTCCATTCTCAACGGCGTTTTCTGGAGCTCCAGCAGATTTCTCCTTCTGCCCTTGGCTCTCTGCTGTGCCCGCCTGCAGCAGGTCGCTGCCCGTCTGCCCATCCGTGTCACAGTGCCCATTGGATTTGGCGTAGGAATGAGGGGGTGTCGTGTAGGTGGGAAACGCTGTGTGCAGGGCTCTGCCTGCACTGGCAGGGCTGGCTTGGTCCGTCTGCAGACCCTCTGTCTGGCACGACACAGACTGCACTGGGGGGCTGTCGGTTGCCACCCCTCTGGACACCACCGAGGGGCTGGGCTGCGAGGGCTCGGGGGGACTCTGCTCCTGGCGAGAAGACTCCAGCTCTTTCAGGGCCTTCTTCAGACATTCCACCTCTTCTTTGAGTGCTTTTGTACGGTTTTCTTCTCTGTTCAGCTTAGCTTTTAGTTGTTCTCTCTCAATGTCAAACTCCGAGAGCTGCTTTTCCACCTGTGCTTCCATCTGTAAGCCCCGCTTCTTCTTGGACGCCAGCTCCTCTTCCAGTTTACTCACCTTACTCTTCTCTTTTTCCAATTTCAAGCTCAATTCTGCTGTCTTCTGCCCCTCTTCAGCTGCTTTGGCAGTGGCTTTCTTGCACTCCACCACAAGCATGGAGGACAGCTGCTTGTGCCGTGCCCTTTCCTCCTCCAACTGGCTCGACAGCTTCTTCTGCTCTTTCTCAAACTTCTTCACTTGGGATTTTTCAAACTCCAGCTAGAAGACAAGAACAAAAAAAGACTGTAAGGAAACCACAAAACCTCCCAAAAGTAAGTGAAGCACAAGGCCCCAAAATGGAACAGGGCTACCATGTATCTTGGAGAAATCTCCCAGTAAAAGATGGCAATGGCTAAGGAAGAGGTTCCTGCTCCCTGTGTCTGCCCGACAGCCCTGTACGGCTCGAGCTGTGTGTATCACAGTTATTATTTCCTGGCAGTTACAGCACGTATGAAATTCAACTGACCTTCAGGGAGACCCACAGCCCGCCTGCCCTGCACCGAACAGCCCAGCCTCAGCCAGGCTTCCTTCTGCCTCATTTACTGCTTTGTCTCTCTGCCTTTTAGAGGCATTTAGACCTTAAAACGCTGATGTGTTACGTACGCTCAATAGAGTCCAGAGTGCTCGAGTGACAGAAAACAGGAGCTTAAATATTTATTGTCATCTCTGAATATTCCCCCTCCCCAGAGATGTTTCGTGACTTATTCTGAACTCTGAGCACTGGAGAGCTCTATCATTTGTTAGCACAGGCCAGTTCTTGAGAATCTCTTGGCTTCCAGGCTGAAGGAAGATTTCAAAGCATTGGCTCCGGGGAGACCTGAGAGCAGCCTTCCAGGATCTGAAGGGAGCCTACAGGAGAGCTGGGGAGGGACTCTTGGTCAGGGAGTCTAGTGACAGGACGAGGGGTAATGGTTTTAAATTGGAAGAGGGGAGATTTAGTTTAGATATTAGGAAGAAATTCTTTGCTGTGAGGGTGGTGAGGCTCTGGGACAGGTTGCCCAGAGAAGTTGTGGATGCCCCATCCCTGGAAGTGTTTAAGGCCAGGCTGGATGGGGCTTGGAGCAACCTGCTCGTGGGAGAGGTGTCCCTGCCCAGGGCAGGGGGGTTGGAACTGGATGATCTTTAAGGTCCCTTCCAACTCTGACCATTCTATGATTCATTGCACTGCCTATGAACAGCTTTCAGCACTGCTCAGCCACCAAACCACCCTGAAACACTAAGGTTGTTTTCCACATTGAAACAACAGAAGCCAGCAGCGCCGTGCAGAGCAGGGAGGACCCTCACTCTGCTTCCAACACCAAGGTGCCATCAGGCATCGCTCCTGAGTTCACCACCCGGGGTCCCATGGGCTGGGTGATGAGCAGTCCCCAGGCTGGGTACCTGCTGGGTGAGCCGCTCCCGCTCCTTCTCCAGCATGTAGGTGACATCGTCCCCCTCGGCCGTGTCCTGGGCATGCCGCTGCCGCTCCTCCTCCAGGTCCAGAATCACCTGCCAGACAAACACCCCCCTCCTCAGCACCCGGGGAACACCGGCACCCAGGGAGGGATCAGCGCCCCCCCACACCCTCCCAAGCCTGACGACACGGGAGAGCACACCCCCCAGCCTCAGGCAGCCAAATTCAGCTCAAAAAAGTCACAGAAAAGCAGATTTTGGTTAAGTTACGTTTGTACATTATTATACAGTATAGCTGAACCAGTTTGTGAAAAGTTTGGAAAACCTCACGCTGATGTATCTTCGTTTTATTGTTAAACAGCTGAATTGCAGGCTTTTCCTCCAGAAACAGGGACAGAACAGTCTGGAGAGGTTCACGTTTTCCATCCTGGGTCAGATGGTGCCCTCACCAGAATTTCCCAGCAGAACTGTTCATACAAACCCCAGTGGGAACAGGGACATCACCCCAGAGACCACACACCCGAGGACAGGGGGCACCCACAGGCACAGGGGGGTCCTGGCTACGGGCTCAGCGCTAACTCCCATCCAGGCCTCTCCTCCAGCTTCTGACAGAGGTTTGCGGGCTGCAGCGCAAAGTTTATTTGAAAGAACATGAATTTGTTCTTCCACTTAAGAACAAGATGAGCTCTTGAAACGAAGCTGCTTGCCATAAGGACCCCGTTAAGGAGCTCCTTCAGCTTTAACACTGAATTACATGAACAATTGAAATTCTGGGAATGCAACAAAAGAGCCAGAACACAAACTTCCCCAAAGACTCTGCTGCATCTCATCAGAGCTCTACGCTCTCCCAACACATGCTGACCATGAACTTAGCAGCTCCTCAGCCTTCCTGAAACTCAAGCTTCCAAACAACGTTTAAATACCTTTAAGCACACACAGAACCTTTCCCCAGAAGGAGACAGGGAGGACAGAGGGAGGGAAAAAACATCTGATTGTAATAGTATGATTCAGCCAGATACCTGGCTGGAAGGTGGAACACACCTTGCAGTTACTCAGTGACTCCAAGGGCAGACCCAAAGCCAGAGACCCCCCCAGCTGCCTCCTGAAGCCCAGGGTCTGTGATGGAGAAGCCCAGTGGGCAGGTTACTGGTGTCATACAAAAGTCTCTGCAATGGAAACGCTTTGGATTGTCCACAGACTGAAAGGAACTCGCTCTGCCTTACCCCCACCAAAACAGAGTACAGGAAAGTTAACTTTAACCCATACACTGAGGAGCAATGAGACAGAGGGTTCAACTTTGAACCTTCTGAACAGGACACAGCTGCTTGAACTTGAGATCTCTGTACAGGATTTAGTAAGTTTTAACCAAAGCAAGAGTGACTTGTTAAAAAAAATACAGGATGGTATCAGCCCAATGCCCAACAGGCACCAGCCAGAAGCACACCTACATCTGACAGGGTGAAAGACACTTCTTAGACACCAGAGTCACAGCATCACCTCTCAGGCTGCCACTGGTGCAAGCAAAAGCAAGAATCCCAGCTGGTTTTTAAGATGGAAAAGTAGGATGTGAAGAGGTTAAGACAGTCTGCAAGGCACATAACTGCAGGGATGCTCCAGAGAGCTCCCACCAGCCAGGGACCCCAGCTATCTACTCTCGGGCAATTAATTTTCTGTCCCAACTACATAGCAAGGGCAAATAATTTAATCATTTTGACTTGTTTAAATTTGCTGCAGGCCAAACCAGACACGTACACGTATTTTTTTAAAAAGCTAACTAGATGCATTAAGAGAGTACGTTGCAGCAAGGCTCCAAGAAGCAGAGCTGAGTGGACTCTCACTCCCAGACCTGATACAGCTTTGTGCTCCTCGAGTGACCTGGTGCCTGCCAGAGGAACAAACCTCTGGGGAAGAAGAGCCTGACACCGGGACCGAGCCCCGCACGGGTGTTGATATCCATCAAAGCTACAGCACAAAAGTAAGCTTTCACCATGCCATGCTTTCTTAGGGAAGCTCAGGGAAGAGCACACACTCCCCCACGTCCCTGGTACCAGCTCGATGCTCACTGAGAACAAGTCAGGAGCAGAAGAGGGACATGGCTGCTGAGAATCCATCTGCCAGAAATCCCTTCTGATGTTTCGGTAAGCACTCTGCCCCCCGGCTGTGAAAGAGCCAGTTCCTTTTTTGTGTGCCCCGACAACATCATCTTGCATATATTTCAAATTTTGGGATGACAACTAATAAATTTACCAGCTGCATCGTATTGAGTGAAAAGTTTAAACAAAGGCACAAACTCCTTTCAGTTACCAAAACTTGAGGCTGAAGCTGAATTATTATCAAAAAGCAGCTGTCAACTTCTGCACATCTTCTGAGAAGCAAAGCCTACCTTTCTGTGTCTGCTCTCCGCAGCAGCCAGTTGGGACAACATTCTTTCTTGCATATTCTTGCAATGTTTCATCACCACTTTCAAAATAGATAAAGGGTTGGAGCATACTGGCTGCTTTTCACCATGATTTCCCTCTTTCAGGGTCTCAAAATCTCTCTGCAGAGCCATCAGTGGGTCACTGATGTTGTACTTCCCATAGCGCTCCTCAATGAACGTGTCCCTGTGCTGGGCCTGCAACACAAAACAAGATTTGCATTTCAATATACTTAAAATAGAAAAAACAGCTGAAGAAGAAAGTAACCTGTAGTTAATATTCCCCTTCCCCGGTTTCCCACTTGGAGATAAAGAGATTTTATCACAGTCTGATTCATATCCTGTTATCTGCTGGAAGAGTGAGAGCATTCAGAGAGGAAAGCACCGAGCGTGTGTCCCGGTTACCAGACAAAAGGGACAGTAACTCTCACCACCAAGGGGCCAAGTGCTCTGCCTGCTCAGCAGCACCTCTGGGACCTCCAGAGCCCACCTGGCCCCTGCTGCTTCTGACCAGGCCAACAAGGAGGGGACAAACACGGTGTTTTTCATGTAGGGGGCAGCTGGATGTGTCCCCTGCTTCACAGCTCCCCAGGTACAACACCTGAGTCTTGGAAAGGTTTGCAAAGCCCACCTGTACTTCCCAGCTGGGACACAAACAGCATCTGCTCATGGGCAGCCTGAGGATTTGGAGGGGGGTTACACAGAGCATGTGCTTCATTAATTTCTCCCACCCCACCAGCTGAACAACGTCTGTTAATGAAGTGGCCCCAAGCAAACTAGAAGCAAAGCCAAGTCTTTCTTGAACCCCGGCATCTCCCCAGTACAGCCAGTCTGCTGCCATCCTCATACAACAGCCACCTGCCAGCTGTGCCCACCACTGACATTCCTCCAGTGTGCAGAAGGAGAAGGCGAGGGCCAGTTTGTGCTTAACGAGTGATTTAATCACTTAATCATTGACTGTCGCACCGGCGGAGGAGCCGTGGTGTGGCTCTCCCGGCTGTGTCACCATCAAAGAATTTCATGTTGAGCAATTAAGAGTTTTACTCTTGCAATAGCTTATAAATCCACAAGCTGTTAATAAAATTCTTAATGTTCTCCTCCAGACTAAACAAAGCTCGGTTTCTCAAGAAGCAAGACAGGAATGATTAGGTTTCTTCTGGTGACATGGAAGAATTAAGGAAACTCACACGTACGTGGGCAGCGACCCCGGGCTGTCCCCCATTCCTGGTGGGACGGCCTCAGGACACCTCTTACTTGGGAAGGACAGAGTCTGACTGGAACAAAAAGAACTTGGAAGCTGGTATGTACTGGGATGGCTGTGTCCTGATGTCTGGTAACCTATACACAAGCTGGAAATGCTCCCTGGAGCCCAGCAGAGCTTCATGGCTCAGGGCACCCACAGATGAACAAGAAAGCTTCGCTTTACTCAAACAGCCGATGAGATGTGCTGACCCTGCCTATGTTCTGAGATGCAACCACGTGATTAGCACAAAAACAATTAATAGAACTCAATCTCTGCTCTCAAAGGGAGAAGTTACCCATTGCCTTGACAAGAGGTGGGGAAAAACTGAGCAAAATACTTCTATTTCCCTGTCTCCTCCATGACCAACCCCACGCTGATCCCCTGATACTGCCCTGGGGTTGCATCTTAACCCTGGCAGTAAACAAACAGAGAGGGAAACACTCACAAACACCCCTCCCTCCTTATCGGGAACACCCATCAGGAACTTTGATGCCTTTGATCAGAGCTTAAGATATTGTTCTAACTTTACATAATAAAAAAAAAGAAGAGGAAGGAAGAGCTCAGCCCTGGAAACGCGAGGGCGGCCCTGGCCAGTGACCTGCCCCCGCTCATGAATCACAGGAAAAACTGCAGCCTTTGCCTTTTCTTTTTCTTTTTTGTTTTGAGGGACAGAGAATCTTTAGTTATCCCAAAGAATTTATAAAAATGACTCAACCAAACCTCGCTACAACTGTGCAGGGAACTTCTAAGTGACTCAAACATTAAAAGCTCTGTAAATACGAAGGGGGATATTCATCCCACTGCCCTGATGGCCCTTCCTGAGCCCGGCCCTCCCGGCAGCGAGGAGAAGCCCTTTGGAAGGGTTTGAACCGCTTTAACCCTGTGAGCAAATGGGGGGGAACCTCTGAGGAGTTCACTTCTGGGCAGCTCCTTTCCAATAAAAGCTCCAAGCCCTGGGATTGAGGTGACACCCACTTCCTCTACCCTCCGATTCCCTGCAATAGTGAGGGGGTACCAAAAGCCAGTTTTTTTCCCCCGTTCCCTGTGGCACTGGGCTCAGAACTCTGCTGGATTCAGTGGGGTGGTTTATTTCCTGCCTGGGAAAGAACAGGGAGTTCTTCCTTGTTACTTTGAGCAATTAAGTATTTTCCTGAGCTAGCATGACAAACAGATGAGACTATCACAACATTAATAGCTTTCTGAAGTCCAGCTACTCTTCTTTAATAGCCAGCAAAGCAGAAACGTTTAATTAAAGTTGTCTAGACTGGGAAAAGGCTGAAACAGGTCACCCTGCACCGACCACATCTCAGGCACCAGAACAGACCCAGCGCTTTGGCCTTGGGGCCACCATCCACCTGGAAAAACCAACATGGATTTTCAGGCTGCTGCCCGTGACACCTCTGTGCCATGGGTGCCACTGCCACCAAAGGAATGGGGACACGGTGCCATAACCTATCCAGGCCATTTCACACAGGGACAGAGCTGTCACATACACAGGTGGCTTCTCCCATGTCTCGTGCTGCTCCTCAGCTCAACAACTGCCACTAACGCTGCAGGTCACACATAAAGATCCCTCAGTTTCAATACTGTCCTGTTTGAACAGGAATTCAGTCTTAAACACGGGTGTTGTTCAGCTTGCAAAACAGAAGCAAGTTGATGATGGATGAGAAATACTCCAAAAAATCCACTCTGATCCCAGCATCAACTTATTCCAACACAGGAATCTGCAGGAAGTCAAGTTTCAATAATGAGGAAATAAGGTCACAAAAAAGCATTGTTAACGTGGGAGTGGAAAATGGAATCTGTCACACCAGAGAGGACACACACATTTCCATCAGCTTCCATCAGCAGCAACTGCTCTTTGAAAAAAGCTGCCACCTTCTGCAATTAGAAGCTCCTCTAATTGAGCACCTCCACCTGCAGCTTTTCAAATGTGCAGAGTTGGGGACTCCCCACCAAAAGCACTCAAGCTCCAAACTCAACTAAATGGACTGTTTGGTGATTTTGAAGACCATCTGATTGCCCTCCCCCAACAGGGAAAAAGCTGACACTTAAGCCCGGGCTGCTCTTCCCTGACGGAAGCAGCCTGGCACGTTCACTGCTGAAATGAACTGGGGCTGGCAGAGCTCACCAGGGCAATCACCCGCTGCCAGGCCCTTGGAGAAGAGGGAATTCTGATTTTATGGAGCACAGCAGCATCTGACACAACCAGCGAGGTGTCTCCTGTGCAGGCGGGCAACACTTCATGTTGGGAAGAGCTACTGCTTCCTCTGGGGATTTCTAGACTGTTTTGGGATGAATGTTTCCCATCATCTATCTGTGTAATTTTTTTTTTTAATAAAAGATTTCCTTTTACTGAAACCTTGTTCATGAGACAGCATTTTCTCCCTGCCTTCAATAATCCTTGCAACTTGTTTTACTGGAACATCAAACAGGGAATTTCCAAGACTTGTTTCAAGTATTTTTTTGGACACAAAACAGAATATTACCCTTGCCTGTAATTTTAGAGCTTAGGATTTAACCCTCGGCACAACCCAAGCAGACGGATGCAGCTCTCCACTCATCATCTGCACAGAAGTTCCTCCTTTATGTTGCAGAGAGTGGCACGATCTTTAAATAGCTTCTCACTGCCTTGAACTTCCTTATTTGCTCCTCTCCCCAGACACAGATATTGGGAATAAAGACAAGCTGAGGTCAGAGCAATCGCTGACGGAGAGAAGGGAAGCTGGGGTGGGACCACTCGCTTTGTGGGAAGATAAATGTCCAAAGCCTGGAGTGGGATTCCCAGTCCAGCTCTGAAGCAATGCCCAGCACAGATCCAGCAGCAAATCACATCGCCCCAATGCAGCATCTGTCTTAACTGCCGTCATTATATCAAGTGAACGAACCAGATAAACAAGAACTCCCCGGATTTGCCCACAACAGACCTCTTATCAGCTCTGGAAAATGCAAGAAAACATCTTGGAAAACATCAAGCAGCACCAAGCAGCAACTTCTTTCCTTGGGATCGTTTGATCTGTAGCAGAGAGAGCACAAACCCCAGGATGAGCAGCCAGGGAAGGGGACTGCTCTTTGTCATCCTTACAACAGGGATCCTGGTGACAGCCTGACAGCTGGATCTCGGAGCTGGGGCCGTGCCCACCCCTCGTCTCCTGATCAGGGGAAGGGGCAGAGAATCAGTCACTCACCAGGTACCAGCCAACAACACTGCTTCAGGCGGGAAATAAACACAAAACTCCCAAACTTGTGAGAGAAGCTGCATGAACAGCCTGGTTCCAGCAGCACAGCACCCACAGGAGCCCCCCACACCCCGCTGCTTCCCAAGGGATGCGAGAGCCCACTGCCCCATCTGTAAGAGATTGATTCACCAGTACCTGCAGCAAGGTTTTGTATTACCGAGGGTCTTCTTTCTTTATCTGAACAGGAGGCAGACACTCAGTTTCTGAAACTGCACCTTCTTAAAGTTAATTTCTCAACCCACTGGCAAATGAACGCTTCATTTTGCAGCGCAGTAGCAGCGCTTCAGAGTGAATCACCGAATCCAGAGGCAAAGCAACGAATCCAGCCCCCAGTCATTAACACAAAATAGACAGTTTCTATTCCAGTGTAAATTGCCCGAGGCCTTATTAACACAAAAGAAGGAGCCAGGGAGCCGTTTCCTGTTTTCTAGAAGTAAACAGAACAGTTTCTAATGTATGGAAAATTCTCATTTAAAGACCAAGGGGCAGGGAACAGAGTGTTCTACCACAGCCAGAGAGACCTATTTAAATATTGAATTGTTTCCAGGCACGGTGTGCTATTTCAGAAGCCAAACCTGTGGATCACACATCCAGCCCTGCCTTCCCGGGAGTGAGGACCTCAGGATTACGCAACTCTCTGACAGCATCTGTTTTTTTGGATGATTTAAATATCATTATAACTCCAGGAAGAGGAGCACAATAAGAAGCGAGACTGAAGGTCTGTTCGGAGGAGAACGCTGAGATTTCTGCAGTGGGCAGGAAGCTACTTTCAGGCCAAAGGAAAAACAAAAAAGGGTTTTTTTCAGAGAGGTTTTAAAGTAGAGGAAGCAAACTGAAGCACTGGGAAAGAGCATTTTGAATACAGTGAATTTGTTCACTTAATCCTTCATGCTGGTATCTCCAATCTGAATCTAAGCAACGATGCAGTCTGAAGTGGATCTCAGGAGTCACAACCAGGTCCCCTACAATGCCCAGGGAGAGGTGATGGTCCCCGTCACAAAAACCCCCAATTCAACTGAGCCACACACAAGAAAAAAGGAAACCACAGGAAAAAAAAACATGAAGGACAGAAGTTGGCAAGGACAGGTCATAATATGGTAGAGGCACTGACTGGACGTGACTCAACAACTGCTCCTTCTAATGGGAACCTGAGCCCCCCAAGAAATAAAGGTGCGGAGAGACAGCCCCTCTCCCAGCTGCAGGGGAGGGATGGAGCCCCCAGGCAGGGTAAAGACCCCCGGCAGCATCCCCTGGCATGGGGGAAAGGGAAAGATCTGCAGAGGGGAAGCTAAGGGAGGGAAGGGAAGGAGCAAACCAAGCAGTCTCTGCAGAGCCAGGCTCAGAGGCTCCATTTGGACCCCCATGGGAAACAGGGCCAGCGCCAGGCAACAAGTGGCCCGATACCGTGAGGGAGAAGAAAACTATTTTAGGCTTTGTCATCTGCAGGCAGGGATTCTCTCTGCGAAATGCCAGATGCTGAATGCTCTTCTCCAAGCATGCAGGAAGATCAATTGTTGCAGGCTGCACTGCAATCAGATTACAAGTTCCCAAATCAAGGCGCTCTGTCTCTCTGCAAGTGCTTGTTCTTTCCCAGAACGCAGCAGAGGATCTGCCTCAAACACCCAGAGAGCTGGGAAGCATTTCAATCCGGATTAGATGTCAAATTAGTCCATGAGGGGGAAATGCATTTTCCCCACTGAATGGGAAGAAAACAGGCATGTAAAATCTCTGATTTTTAACCAGTGACATCTGTGTGTCTAACGTGACCACGGGAGAAAGTCACAGCCACTGTTTAAGGCCATGCAGTTAAGATCAGTGTTTGTCACCACGCGGGTCAAAGGGAACACTGGCAGTTCCCACCCTTCACTTGATCTCAGAAGGGCAGCATTTTTACATGTACCAAAATATGAGTAAACAGATCAGGAAGGCTGAGCTTCCCTTCAGTTACAGTCACACACAATAAAACTCTTTTAGCTGGGGAAGGCCTGTAAAGCTGTTACCACAGTTACTATCAGTAAACAAAAAGAACAGCACAGTGAAGCCAGAATTCCTCAAATTGCATACTCCAAATAAACAGGTAAAGCCAGGCCAGGAGTTTCCTGCTTCTGAAACTCTGTCCAGCCACCAGATGAAGCAGTTACTGGACCTTTTCTCTCTTTGTGTATCAAAGGGGCATTGCAGCCTCTGTCAGCCAGATCCAATCCCAAGCTTTTACCAATCTTTTCCTGCTCCCTCACAGCTCTCCTCGCCTTCTCACCATGAACCATTGCAGTTATCCCTCACGGAAGAGGGGAAAAAAGCTCTAAACGTTGCTTGGCTTGGTATTTTATACTACACAATCACCAAGTACAGGTTACAATTTCATGTAATTTCTTCTCAGTCACGATTACTTGACAAATTCTGTCAAAGGAAGTTCTCACTACATTAATATCCTCACGTGGGAGGGAACTGCAGGTTAAATTTCAACAGAAGAGCTAATTGCTTTCTGCTATTGAAAGGGACACATCACAATCCTCTGGAAGGGAGCTGCTGCATTCCTTCCCGTGGGTTTCTCTGCAGTCCATGACATGCATTTCACACTGCAGTACTGAAGCAATGCTCATTTCAGTAACACATTCTGACCCCACTAAATTAGAAGACTGATCCCAGGACAGAGGAGAAATTTGAAGTCTATTCCAAGAGAGGAATCAAGCTCCAGAAGCTGTTGCTGCAAAACCAAGTCCCCGCAGCTCAGGCCCAGAAGCTGCCCCTCCTCTTCTGAAACAGCTCAAAGTTCAAACGTTATGAGCAGTGACAGGTCAGCCTGAGAAAGCCTTCAATATTCAACCCTGTCACAACTCATTTCTTCAAAAATCCACTCCTTCCATCTTTTCCACCACTGTGTTTTTTCTCACCTTATGGAAGTCGAGCTCCAACCAAGCATCCTTCAAAAAGCAGCAGTTTTACACAGGATATATTGTCTTAGCTCCCCATTCTCACACCAAACTGGCCAAAGCACCACAGCCCACACTCCCCGAGCAGGGGGAGCACACACATAACACACTGCTTAACACTGACATGCCCTTCACAGCCAGCCTTCAACGTAGAATGAGGTACAGCCTTTATTACCTAACACTGCTGGAATTAAGAGAGGACTCTGAACTTCACCCTGGATGCAAGCGCTCTGCAGACCCCACAGTAGTTCTGTTGTCACTTTTGCCTCGTATCATGGTATTTACAACCTACCTTTAAGGCTTCTATGACGAGGTCTCTTGCTTCTAATTCTCCCTCAAGGATGCTAAACAGCGTCAGTAGTTCTGGTTTGCTGAGTTTTTCCAGATTCATCCTGAAAACCTAAAAAAAAAAAAAAAAAAGGAACACAGTTTACCAGGTATTTCTTTGGACACTGAAATCAGTGTTCTAAGTTATGACACACAATCTCCATTTAACTTCAGCTTCCAGGTTTTTTGGAGTACAAATTGCCCCGGGGGGAAAGGGGAGAATACACAAGGTGAACGTTTGCTCTCCAATTTCCAAGACCAGTTGTAGAAAATGCATTTTTCCCCTTTTCCCAAGGGTTTGTGAACACCCGCACACCCAGATGGCGCAGGCAGAAGGCAGGGGCTGACACGACAGGGGAATATTCACCGTGAAGTAGCCAAAGTTAATAAGAGAGGGAAAACTAGGGCTACTTAAGCACCACACTACTGTCAATTACACATCTGGATCACCCAGCTGCAAACATCCCCAGCAGAGAGTGAGGAGCTGGGATGAACGTGGCCCAAACCTACAAAGGTGCAGGGGCCGGTTACGGCCGCAGCTCCCGAGAGCTCCCCGCAGCATCACCACTGGCACGGGCCCAGAGCACTTCACAAAAATCAATGCCACAAAAAGCACACATTTAATTACTGCTCTTTCCAACTGTTTCAATATCACCATCACTTACTGACCATAATTTTACTGCCCACATAAGAACAAGGATCCCTCAGCTGACCTCGTGCACAAAAAGCCTTTCCCCCCTCCCCGCATCTTTGCTGGTGCTCTTAACCCTGCCCAGCAACAACCCTTTTCATTACATTATCTTGTTAACAATGGAAATAACTTCATAGACGAAATCCTCCTCAACTAAATACCCACTGATGATACAGTCTTGTGCTCTGTGCAACAATCAAATATAGTTTTCTGAGTCCAAGTCACATCCATCTTTCGCCACTCTCTGTATCCACCAGAAAACGCTCCGGGGAGATCCCAAAGCCTGCTCTGCTGGCAGGGAGAAAGGGTTAATTTAACCTTCTCCAGAGAAGCCCATCCAGCTAAAACAGCCAACTGAACTCTAATTTTTCTGAAGTCACTGCTATGTTACAGCTGATTTGCATAACTGTGCCTTGGAGAATTGTGCACAAATGCAAGTCCTGTCTTGTTTATGCCAAAGCAGTTTTCCAGTTGCTGGGAACAGAAAGTTCTGCTCGTGGAGAGGAGCAGGGAGCCTTCGGACAGCGCGAGGCACCAGAGATCTGCTCCGTGCCCTCTGCTAAGCAGGAAAGTTTCTCACCAGGCAGTCACATTCCTGCTTCACGCAGCCTTTTATGCAGAATTCCATAAAGGAGCAATGTTTCTCCCAGACTTTTCTGGCCAGCCCTGCCATGGCACAGGCTGCTCAGAGGGGCTCCAGTGGAAGTGACCAGGACTCCCCAGGGCACTGTGGCCATTCCAAAACATTTAGATCTGGAACACCTGAGCTCAGGAGGTGCATGGCTTGATTTCCAAGCCACCTCAGTCCTTGCTCAGACTACGTTCACAGGTGCTGAGACTGAACCAGCACTGATGGGAAATAGGAAGAACTTTTGTCAAACACTCATCAAGTTATTTTAGTTCAGGAGGATTTTAAGCCAGAAGTAAAAAGGAGAAGTTTTCTTTGAGATCTTAGAACAAAGTGTATCATCTAACTCTGCTACCCCAGGACAGCACATGCTGAACGTGGACATCCAACGTGACCACATCTGTGCTTTCCTCTGAAAAGGGGATGACACAGGAACGTGCAGCTGCATCTCTCTGAACAGCACAGAGAGCAAGGACAGCACCAACTGCAGCTCGCTGCTTCACACCATCAGCCTGGGCACTAATCGTTTCTATTCCACATCCTAAATACTCCCATTGTACTCCGCAGTGTTATAGGAATAAGCCCTGCTATTCTTAACTATGGCCATAGTCTTTAATCAGCTTAATAACATAAACAAGCCCTGTCTTAAAATACACAGGTAAAAATAGTTCTAGAAATAAGGAGCAGGAGGCAGTCGGCACAGCAATCACCCCTACAACAACAGGCAGCATTAAAGATCTGTGAGTGGCACGGCCTCAGCTTCCTCCTGTGCAACCCGCTGCTAGAGAAGACCTTCAGCTGCTGCACAGCTTCTCCCGGGCTGCTGTGGTGACAGACCAGGAGCAGATGCTACAAAGAAAGTCATTGCCCTAAAAACCCCTCTACGTTGCACTTGCACTGATTTACTGGGAACTTTTTAACCCCTCTGGGAGCACACCTGGCAGCCCCCTGCTCCGCTGAGTGTGTAACAAACCAAGTGTTCCCTTTTAGGGTCACTCAATACGAGGGAGATGAAAAATGGAAATAAAAAAAGTTCTGTATATTTTACAGCAGAAAGAAGCACTCTGATCAAAGAGCTGATAAGCATGTACTGGAGCTCCTCCTGCCCCGTCCAAATCCGAATCCCTTCCCTGCTCTCCAGCCTCACAGGCTCCTGAGCTGACCCCTCCACAGCTGCTCTCTGGTGACAGGGCCCTGCTCTTCCCTCATCCCACTTTTGAATAAAAGATCCCCCCAACCCTATTCAATGACCCTGTTCTCTCCCTTGTGACCAGGCCCATTCTGCCCTGGTCAGCTGGGGAACCCGACCCATCATTTCCAAACCTTCAACGAAGGGATAGAGTTTCACAGCTCTAGAAATAAGACCTCGAAACACCCAGGGATATCACCCCTCCACGCTCAGGGAAGAAGCTGACCAGCCCGATCCCACAGATCACAAACCGCAGGGACCTCATTATTTAGTCTGATGGTATAAATATTTTCCCTGAGTCTGAGATACACCACCAGCTTTGGACAACAAGCAAAAGTTTAGACCATAAACAAAGATAACTACGTGCTGCTCACCCAAAGGTAAACTCCCTTTCAGCTCTGCTATGGACTGCCAGAGAGCCCCCTCAGCAGACACACAGTGACCCCTGGGAGAGACAAAACTCTTCTTTTGAAAGTTATTTCCCAGTATTTAACTGAAAATAAGTATCAAGCCCAGCTGAAGTGACTGTACACCCATGCGAGCTAACAAACCCAGGCAAGTTATCTTTGGCATTTGCCACTTCAGGAACAAAAGAGATAAGCTTCTCCAGTGTGGCAGCTCCTCCACGCTCTGAATCATGCTGTGATGATTATGAAACCACCAGAGGTGACATTCCGCTGGGGCTCACGTAGGTGTGAGCAGGAACCAAGTCCACCAGCCCTGCCAGCCCAGGAAAGCTTCACCCTCCAACTCCAGCGAGGGTTTGAGTCACTGGCAGCGGGCAGGAGCCCGGGGCACAGACAGGGAAGTTGTCAACTGGAAGTGTCAGCATCCTCTGCGAGCACTTGGCTTAAAACTCTTCCACTTCTTAAAAAACCCCAACAAAACTGCAAAGAACAGAACTTGTCGTTCCTTTTTCCCCTCTGAAGGCGGGTATTTCCTTTCATACACCACACCAGCCCAACAATGCCTCTGTGTCTATAATCCTGAATCAGCTTCAGGGCTTTTTTTCCCCCGTCCCTGAAGAGGAACTGAGATTTTCCAGGAGCTCACATGGGGACCTGACCCAGTAGCTGGCAAACTCCTGACAGACGAGTCCTTAAAAACGCTGCCCCATGTGCAGCCTGACGTGCCAGTTGTTAAAATAATTACGTGAGATGTTTATACAATAAAAAAGCTCACACACGCTCTGTAATTGTGCATCCACGGCGCTGCCCGGCGTTGCGTCAGCACGGCAGGGAACCGGGTTAAACCCGGCAGTGCTTGAGCCCCCACCGCTATTTGAGAGCTCAAAGGGGACAGGACCCCCCGACCCCTCCCGAACCCCCCTTATTTTTTGAAATACCGGGATAAACCACACAAAATTCGCCTTAAAACATCACTGAAGCCCTTCGGGAACCGCCGGGCGGGAGCCGCCGCTCCTTGAAGGAAAATCCAACCCCCCCCGGCCCTCCCCGACCCGATGAGCCC